>JAXQGY010000911.1:0-430903 GCA_037040535.1 Talaromyces sp. P118-02
ACTGAGCGCGATCATGGTGATGCCTTCTTCCAAGATCACCGCATAATGTACCCCCCTTTCAACAACTTCATATCAAGAAACAATACCATTGTGCTGTAGAGATCTCAACTGGTAGAAAGTCACCTAAAAATAAGAAGTATAAGCATATTACAGCTTCTGAGTAAGTTGAAGAGTAAAACAAACCTCAAGCTTTCATTTTGTGAGGCCCTCCTTTCGACGTACTGCTTCTCGAGAAAAAGGAGCCGGCGAATCGCCATGGCTTGTTCAGTGCGAGGGTTTTCAAAGTAGTTGCCAGTAAAGATTTCACAGAAACGTCCCTTTAGGCGAGGGAAAACGTAATCCAAAAGGAATTTCTCGTATTTTGGTCCTTGCAAGTGGCCGATATCAAGTAACTTGGGGCGGATTTTCTCACGAATGTACCGACGAATCTTCATTAACTGAGCGTCGTTGATAGCAAATAGCTCAAGGTATTTGTTGAGATGTTTTGCGTGTGGGTTCGGCATTGTGAAGCGACGATAGCGACTTGATGGCGTCTTTGATCTTCTTCGAATAGTATCTTCAAGCTTTGATATTGAAAAATAAAAGTAGACGTGAAGGTATGACTTGTTCTGGATAACTAGGCAGCAGAGAAAGAAAATGAGAATTTTAAATGATTCTGACATAACAGGTATGGACCCATTTATTTGAGAACAAAGAAACAAGCAACGTCATATCGAACAACAGAAAAAGACTCAATAGGGATGGGCGGTAACGGTCCCACTTTGTGTAAACAGTCTGCGCCCTGCGCCCCAAGAGAGGTGCAAGATGAGTTATAGATAATATTGGATATTCATTAATCCCAATTTGTCAATTGGTAATCTTGTTACTAAGATAAGCCCAGATATTTGCGGGGGTGTATATATAGAGTAATGAGATCTCGATTTAAACAATCAGAGGCCTGTGCCTTGAGAGATAATAGATGAACAGCTTCCAGATGTTATGAGCACTATATACAAACTGTATGAAAGGTAATTCACTGTATTTTAAATACCTCTACCAATTCTATCATAGAAAAATGTTTCTCGTAGGTGATGCATGTTGACTGGTCAACGGCGCCTCTGATTGGCCCATACAGAAAGGAGTCGCCGTGTTTGCGGCTAGCCATATATATACTAGCCGTATTTAGCTATTCCATATTAGTATTAGTGCAAGCTGGGCCAAGGATCGCGACCTCAAATTTCATTCCGATCACCTCGATATATTCATACTTCTAAGCAGCCGAGCGTTCGACGGAATACCACGGGACGGCTTCATGAACCGGTCTTCCTTCGGATGATTACAAACCCAAATTCAGCGAAGCGGAGGCGGTGATGATAATGACATGCGTCCTTTCGCAGTTCAGTCCACATGGCGTCGGCTTTGCTCCCGAAGCTGGCGCCAGTCCCATTTCATCTGCAACAGATGCCAGAGCACAAGCTCCAAGCCTGCTCTGTTTAGAATTCTAGAAGATGGATCAGGTTTGTGTTTTTAAAAAGCAGTGGTTAACTGTTTACTGATTTTTTTCTCCTCGCCACAGAACAACCCATCAAGGAAGAAGACCTCTTTTCGTATCAACGCCACAGGTGGCTGTATGGACATCTTTCTCGTTCATTTCGCTTCTTATGTCTTTTGGTTTTAGAGACGCTAATATCAATTCAGTCGTAACGACCGACAACAGCAGGACATGCGACACGTCGAGTTCAATCTTGATGCGTTGATCTCCAAGGCCATACGTAAAAGGAAGGACAAACCCGAAGGGAAAGAATGTAAGTTCAGCCCGCCTTTGTTTGACCATGATTTCTCGCAATTGACTGACTATAACAGGTGTCAAAGTAACAAAGCTTCTGGAAGGAGATAACAACAAGACATTACTTCTGACAATGAACGACGGTGACGAGGTCATTGCACGTCTTCCCAATCCTATTGCTGGGCCCTCTTACTTTACGGTTGCCTCTGAAGTAGCAACACGCAAGTTTATCTCTTCAGCAATGGGCTCCATTCCCATGCCACGCATATGGGATTGGGACTTTCGGCATAAGAATGACGTAGGTGCTGAATGGATCCTTGAAGACAAGGCTGTTGGGTTACCGCTTGATCAGCTTTGGTCCAATATGGACAAAAAGGCACAGCTCCATATTGTCACACAGGTCGTCGAGATTGAAAAAAAGCTTGGAGCGATCAAGTTCCCACATCATGGCAGCCTTTACCTGAGACGATGGCTGGCTGGTGATAGCATACCCTCCAGCTCACTAAAAAGTCTATATAGCCTAAACAATATATCGATGGCCTCAACAGAACGCGATAATTCAATGAATTATTCTTTTATGAATTATTTAATGGGTCCCTCGGTAGATCGAAGACTTTACCACCGACGGAATCTAATGAAAGAACACCATGGTCCATGTATGTGCATCTCCCCTGGTTCCATTTTCCCCCTCGAGTTTCTGACTGAATACATCATGGAAGTTCTCTCTCTTCCTCACTATGCTAGGTGCTTAGGCAGAAATGAGCGAAGATTTGTGAAAAAGATGGGATGGGACAGACCAAATTACTTTCAATCGATAAAAAACACCGAGGACCCGCGGGATATCGCTAAATTGACTATGCAATTTTCAGCTATTAGTCCGTATATCGGAGAACATGCCGCAGACGACCTATCGACAATTTCTCATCCCAACCTAAACCTCGATAACATATTCATCAACCCTGATACTAACGAAATAACATGCTTGACTGGGTGGCAGGGCACTGTGATTTCGCCGCCTATTCTAAAATCTCCAAACCCCCCTTTCTTGGACTCGAAGTTTGAGACTGTGACCGGAAATTGGAGCGTGAAGCATCCAAGAGATCTCTATCGCGAGTTAATAAGCGAAGCCGACCCCCTTCGTTATTACCGTATATATGAGAATCCAGAGCAGTACCACGTTGTCACTGCACCGCTTTCGGCAATTTGTCGTTCATACGAAGCGCAAACCACTTTCGAGTTACGGGAATCTCTAGTCAACTTTATCAATTATTATGACCTTGAAGGAGGGGACAAAAGCCTCCCACCTGATGTTCGTCAAACCAGTGAGGAACTCAGAAAACACGAGCATGAAAGGTTGGCTCGGTCTGAGCTCCAAATGACGTTTCATATGGTCCAAGACGCAAACCGACTCAACGGCACAGACTACCCAAATATACCCTTGGACGGCCGTGTGCGCACAGAAGATTTCAAGACAGCGCAAAGCCTGGCTAGAGACTACAAAAAAGACTACATCGACCTTGCGGGGACAAATAAAAACCGCTTAGCCCTGCACAAAAAGCTGTGGCCGTTGGATAACTTGGACGAGCGACCTGACGATCGTCCCATGGTTCGTCGGGTTCCGACAGCGAAGGGCACGCGTTCTGGTGGAGAAGCATCATGAGAAATTCGCTAAGAAAATCAACTAGAAGTCATGCCAGTAAACCTGCTGGATGTTTTCAGATTTTCATATACAGGAATTTGGGCACAACCCACATTGTACTTTAGCTTAACCCACACATGTACATTATGCGATTTCATTATATTAATCATTAAGATATCCTCAAATACATGTACATTCTATGTCTATCGTGAAATTCCCAAGTCTATAGCACGTAAAAAAAATTCACCCATGGAGTCCTGGCGCCGAAGGTAAGATGGTCGTCAAACAAAAGGTATAAGCATAACAACCATCATTCTATTATCATTAAAGCGTTCACACATCGTATATCTTCTCTCGTTGGAACATATTAGACGTCATATCGACCGGTCCAGTATCCAAGACGTTGTTGGCTGCACCATCCACGTTTATTAGTATGTTATGCTAGAGTTTCTTTGGAGAAGTCCACTTACTCGGCGCGCCACACGTAGTACAACCCCCAGAAGCCGGTGATCAGCCATGTTATTGCAGACAAGAATGCAAACGACTCCCCAGCCTGCCATTTAGCGCACTCGGCTCCTGTGCCAATAAAATAGCCAACACCACTGATTTCTCCGCACAAATTGCCGTCAAGGGCATCGATGAGATTGCCGAAAGCAGCGAACCACGCCAAACTAATGATGATGTCGACTGAAAGCCATTAGATTCCTGTTCCAAGGACCAGAAAGTGAGATGAAAAAGTCATAGTACTTACTTGGCCAGACAAACCACCCGAACAAGTTAGGTATCATCAATACACAGCCAAACATAATCGACAGCCCGGCGAGCGTTTCGACGAAGATCCATCGACCAACGGGCCAGCCCTCTGCGCTTCCGAGGATATGTAAAAAGTAGCCAACGATGCCAGCGACGATCTAAAGTGATTTTGGTGAGTAAGACTTCAATGACCCAGATACCCAGGGGCGGACGTACAGTAGCATTGGCAACCTGTGCCAGGCGCAGGAACAAAGCGGCGGCGCGCGGAATTGTCTTCGACATGATGGAGGACAGATCAAACTATGGTTCCAGTATTCGGTATTATATTATCAGAGCTTGTATACCTCTTGAGCACCGAATAACCAGAAGAATAAAACGAGATCATTCAAGGCGGCAATACCCGCGAGCTCAAGTGTTTATATACTGCTCGGCGATCGGGAACCGGCAAGCCGATAATTCTCGGGATCCAATTGTCATTTTGCGCCACAGGAGTACTCGCAAGCATGTGCTTTTGGTCGCAATAGCTATAATAATAGGACTTTTATAGCGGTCCAACGATTAACCCGCCTACCGGAACCAATCAACCGCACCACGACCGTGGTATCTATCAGTTGATGACTCGTTTTGGACCCTTTTTACGCACGAGAGTAGAGCCGAAGATCGAAGGCCGAGTCCCGATGAGTTTATTTTGGCAGTTAATGATCACGCCACAGTTGTGGTATGATCAGCCCTGAGAAAAATTTTGGCAGCTGGGTTCTTGCGATCGACAGGAACTTTCCCCTTTGGGTATATACCTCGGCACAAACCACGTGTGCTCTCATGTGTTGTCGCCTGCTGTCCTATGAAGTGTCTCCTTGTTCCATAATTATTATCAAATGATGAGATAAGAGGCTCCCTTAGGCAGCGATTTTTTGACGTGAGAGGAACTCTGTTATCAATGTGAATTCGGAAATTCCGGAAAATTCAGATCCACGTCAAGGCTGAATAGGGATTACGTATCTCTTCAAGAAAGCACTAGAAGGATTTTTTTCTTCTAGAATACGTATCCACTTTTCATTTACGAATATGTCTATCACATGCAAATGATCATTGCTAACTAGAGAATGAGACATTATATTTCATGTGACATCGCGTTTTTTATTATCTCTTTTTCTTTTTCTCAAAAACTTCTTGTCGGAGAAATGCGGTATCTCCTCTAGTTACTCGACAAGGCATAGTAGATAATACAATTGCCACCAGTTAGTTTATGTTAACATTGAAATCCTAGTATTTACGCTTCGAGGCACGTTTTGTGGCACCAAATGAACGGATAGTCAGATCTCACCTTGTCTCCGTCTAGAGAACAGCTAACAGAAATTCTTATCATTATGTAATGCCCCTTAATCATGACACTTCTCCGGCAATAGCTATCTCCTAGTTCTCAGTTCCTTAGGTTAAGAATGTTGTATGTAGCATGTGAAATTTGGCCTGTGCATGTAGCAGTAAGACACCATAATATTAAATGTCCAACTAAGTTAATACTAGTTGATATTATTGTCATTAAGGGGTGACCAAAACATAATGAAAACAAACAAACAAACAAATAGTGGTATCCAATGAGAACTCCGCCCATTGACCGCTATATACGGCATTCTCGCCGTGTGGAGTCAACGCAACTTAGCCCTAATGCTTCCATTTTGCCAAATATAGAGACATTAAAGAAGAATAATGTGGGGATATCATCGAGCTAGGAGTGAATTGATTTGAGATGCGGGGTATTTGTTTTGCATTTAACCGGGATTTCCGGGTGTATATGGATCAAGAATTATATCAACGTAGGTGTCGTTATTCGGCGCCAATGGGTCATCTGTTTTGAATCTCTTTACTGTGATACCAGTTGACGTTTGCAGGATCTTGAACATGCGTACCGTTGGATACTTGTTCCTACTATGCATTGGCATAGCCAACGCATTGGATTCAATATACACTGACGGAATCCAGGATCGTAACGCTCTGCAAGATTTGGTAAATGATGACTATTGCGGGCAACTGCTGCAAGTACTGACAAAATAATAATAGGTAAAATGGGACGAACACTCCCTCATCATACGTGGTGAACGTATCATGCTCTTCTCGGGCGAATTTCACCCATTCCGTCTTCCGGTACCTGGGCTATGGCTTGACATTTTTCAAAAGCTCAAGGCGGCGGGATTCACAGGCGTTTCATTCTACACCGACTGGAGCTTGCTAGAAGGAAATACAGGACAAGTGGTAACTGATGGAATTTGGAGCGTAGAGGAATTTTTCGCCGCCGCAAAGGAGACTGGGATCTACTTGATTGCACGCCCCGGTCCATATATAAATGCTGAAACTTCTGCCGGCGGGGTCCCAGGGTGGGTACTTCGAATCAAAGGCCAGATCAGATCAATGAGCAAGGACTATCTCAATACAACAAAGGATTATGTGTCAACATTGGGAAAGATAATTGCCGATGCACAGATTACCGAGGGCGGGCCGATCATTTTGATGCAGCCGGAAAATGAATATACGACCTGGCCAGGTGTTACTGACTTCCCAAGCGATATGAATCGAGAATACATGGCCTACGTAGAGCGGCAGTTCCGAGACACTGGTATAGTTGTCCCATTTATGGATAATGACAATGACGTAGGCGGCTATTTTGCACCTGGGACGGGCCTGGGCGAAGTTGATTTATACGGCATTGACTCTTATCCTATGCGATACGACTGTGAGATGAGCTTTCATTCTGGCAAGCAGATACATCGCTAACTAGGAATTAGGCGCCAATCCATATGTCTGGCCAACGTATCGCTTCTCTCGTAATTGGCAAGAAACTCATCAAATCCAAAGCCCAAGCACTCCATTTGCAATTGCGGAATTTCAAGGCGGCTCCGGTGAAGGATGGTATGTTTGTTTCCTGGATTTCTAACCGGACTCTTTTAATTGTTGATTTTTAGGGGTGGGGTCAATCAAGACAAATGTGCAATCCTTGTTAACGAAGAGGCTGAAAGAGTTGTGTACAAGAATAATTATGCTTTTCATGCAGCCATTTTCAACATATATATGGTATGTTATTAACGAAGAAAATTATATTATATATTGTGTTCTAATCAATCAGGCCTACGGTGGAACAAATTGGGGGAACCTCGGGTATCAAGGTAAGTATTGTCTCTCTTATCCTTTCTTTCTAAAAGTCTAACACCTAAACTCCATGAAGGAGGAGATACGTCATACGACTACGGCGCAGCAATTACTGAGGACCGCCAGATATGGCGAGAAAAGTATAGCGAGCTTAAACTCCAGGCCAACTTCCTGAAAGTGTCTCCTGCATACCTGACGGCAGAGTCTAGTGCGAGTATCAATGGCTCTTACGGAGCTCCTGATTCCATATCAGTCACACTTCTGAAAGGAACTGATACGAATACAAACTTTTATGTCGTAAGACACGGTGATTTTACTTCCCAGAAAAACACTCCATACCAATTGACGGTCTCGACAACCATCGGCAACGTCACGATACCACAAATTCAGGGCTCATTAAAGCTCAACGGTCGAGACTCAAAGTTTCATGTTACCGACTATGATATTGGCGGGGTTAACTTGATTTACTCTTCCGCAGAGATATTCACATGGGTCAAAGGCCCTGCTTCATCGCGTATTCTTGTTCTATACGGAGGTGAAGGAGAAACGCATGAAGCCGCGTTTCCACTAGGTCTGTATAAGCCTGTTCTTATTGAAGGACCAGAAATCATTATTAAAAAGCATCGTTCAATGTGGATTCTTCACTGGGACGTTACCATTACTCGAAGGATAGTACGTATTGGAGGTCTCCAAATTCATATCGTCTGGAGAAATGAAGCATACAATCTCTGGGTATTGGAGTTACCGTCAGACAATGCCTTTGGAAATTTCACGTCAATGACCCAGAATCATGTTCTAGTGGGCGGCGGATATTTGATGAGAAGTGCTAAAATAGTGGGCACCAAGCTGGAACTCATTGGCGATATCAATGCGACCACCACCATAGAAGTGATTTCTGCTCCCACTCTTGTTGAATCAATTTCCTTCAACGGATTGCACTCTCCAATTTCAAAGACAAAAATTGGAAGTTCTACCTTTACCGTTGAATACAACCCTCCGAGAATAGAGATCCCAAGTATCTCAGAGCTGGAGTGGAAATACGTTGATTCACTGCCTGAAGTTCACCTGGACTTTAACGATACGTTATACACGACTCTTGCGCAAATTGAAAGCAACAATCCGCGTAACCTATCAACACCGACATCTCTTTATGCGATGGACTATGGCTACCATACCGGCTCGTTTATCTATCGAGGCCACTTTATTGCTAATGGACAGGAGACGTCCGCATGGTTTAATACCTCCGGTGGAGACGGATATGGTCACTCTATTTGGCTGAATCAATCTTTTTTTGGTTCCTGGGTCGGGGAAGCAAGTGTACAGACTAATGTTCATGATGTGACATTTCCAAGAAAGTTGGAACAAGGAAAGCCGTATGTATTGACTATTCTAATCGACCACATGGGATATGACGAAGAGGCACTGGGCACGGATGCTATCAAGTTTCCCCGAGGTATTTTGAACTTCAACATTTCTGGGCATAGTCAAGAGGATATTACGTGGAAGATGACAGGAAACTTTGGGGGTGAGCAATATGTAGATCTTACACGCGGTCCGTTGAATGAAGGATCTATGTACGCTGAGCGACAAGGCTATCATCTCCCATCTCCTCCAGACGAAGAGTGGAAATTGGCCAACCCAGTTAATGATGGTATTGAGAAGGCAGGGGTTGGATTTTTCGCTGCCAGCTTTGACCTGAATATTCCGGCGGGGTGGGATGTGCCAATGTCATTCGTATTCAACACATCAAATAACAGCTCGGTGGATGGGTATAGTGGAACTAGCAATTTTCGATGTCAGTTGTATGTCAATGGATATCAGTTTGGAAAATATGGTGAGTCGTGCTCAATACACTTTCTGCCGTTTCAAGCATGGCTCATCTGAAATACTAGTGAACAATCTCGGTCCTCAGACTTCGTTTCCCGTTCCGGAGGGAATACTGAACTACGCCGGGAAGAATTATATCGGATTAACACTTTGGGCCTTAGATCTGAAGGGTGCAAAAATTAATGGTTTCGATCTTGTTCCAAATAATTTTATATTTTCTGGATACAGGAGACCTAAGCTCGCGCCAATACCTGGTTGGCAAGAACGAAAGGGCGCGTACTAAACTTTGTAATGTGCTAATACTATCCTTCATGGTGGATTTGAATTAGTTCTTTAATAAAAACAATATACTTTCGTTTAACGTTGAAGGCTGTCAAACTTTCGGCCAAACAAACGATACGGATTTGACAAATTAAATTTACTGATAGCGAGAGATAAAAATTATTGAGTGCCTCGAAATTTTTGATTGAATCTGGTATTGGAAATTGTATTTGGGGTGATAAATGAATTATGGCTATATAATTCGTAACTGGTTGTCGTTGTGCTGTCCTGTAAGCTCAAATGAAATATGGTAAAAATGGCACATTTTGAACCAGTATTCTCCAATCGAGAACCGCATATTCTTCAGGTAATCCTTGAAGATCCTTCACTCTCCAATATTTTTCAATGATCTTGCTCGTGTAAGTTATATTGTCAACAGGTCGAGCTTCCATAAGTTCAATTATTGAGAGAACCTCTGCACGCTGGTCTTCATCTTGACAGCAAAGGCCGACAAGTAAAACTGGCCATGGCGATGTCCATTGAGACGTATTTTCGACCAGCTTTAAACATTCCTCGACCAAGTTGAAAAGATCTCGCGTGTCCTGCGGGGAGGGATGATATATTTCTAGCTGGAGATATAACAGTGCACCAAACCGGTAAAGTCCTGCCGTCTGCATTGACCCGATTCTTATCAACATTATATCTCGATGATGTTTGGAATTTTTGCTGTAGCGTATCTAGGCGATAAGAATGCAGCTCACATAAGCGTCTTTACAAGGGCCCCTTGACTCCTTACCTATCTGATCCTGGAGCCCACATCATGCCAAAATTCGAAGCAGCAAGAAATCTAGGCCCCGAGCATTGAAACGGTCGCAGTCACCGTAATCTGAGTCCTCGTGGGGTTGGCCCTGTGCATATTTTCGAATGATGGTGTTTCTCGTTCATGTTACATACGTCTGTCTGAATAAACTTCGCCATGACGTTTCATCGCCAAATCCATTCAACGGCTAAGATAAGATCGAGGAGCTATAGTTTACCTTTGCTCTCCCTGAGTAGTTTCTCCACTCTCTCCACAAGCTCATCTGGTAGCTTGACCGGGTCAATTGCTGGCTCGGCCAGTCTCTGCTTCTCTTCTTCTGCCCACCAGTGCCATACTCCCTGGAGATACTTCCCCACCTGCTTACCCGTATCATTCGGGTTTTCAAATGGCAGTGCATGCCCCCCCTTCTCAACAAAATCTTCGGTGACCTGGCCTGACGCCGCACCGCCCCCGCCTCCAAGCCCGGTTCCAGTGCCGTTGACCACCCGTTTTCGATATCCGGCGTCACTTACCCACTTCTCGTCTCTACTCCACATATACAGTGTTTTGCAGTGAATCCCTGTCATTAAAGATTTTATCTTGTCACATTCCGGGCGATAGAAACCCCCGGGAAGCCGACTCATCTTAGTCCTGGTCGCATAATCTTCTGTTGGCGCGATCCCTTTGTAAGGTGGATCAGGCCGGAGAAACCACACAATCCGTTGTAGTTTGGGCGTGACCAACTCTAGTCGGTCCTTGGATGGATCTGGCCGGTATAGATCCTTCTGAATCATCTTCTCAAAGACGCGCTTATCAAACAGTCCGTAATAGGGGGAATTTTCCAGTGACTTTCTTGCTGCTGCCTCATTTTCCCAAGAATCCTGGATTTTATGAAGTCGATATTTGAAACCGGTTCCTCGACCTGTAACCCCCCATTGGGGAGCAGACGTGTCATGCCATGAGCCGTTCTCCACGATTGGCTCAATGCAGACGATTGCCTGGAATAGGCGTGGATGCCATGCTGCAGGGGCGAGAACATGCACCGCACCCCAAGACTGACCGATGCCAACCAACGGAGGTGACATTTTTCGCTGGCCTCCTGGCTGCTGTCCTTGCGCCGCAAAGTAGTTGATCATCGTGACAATATCGCGGGCCGGGTCAAGCCATTCAGCGTCGTCTCCAAGTTCGTTTTTGTTCAGCAAGTATGATTGCCCATGATTGTAAACATCAGCGGCGAAGATAGCTTTGACCGTTCCGGGAGGAACGGAGGAGAGCAATTCTTGGAAGAATGGCTCGTATTGCTCTTTTGTTGAGCCAACGCCGTGGGCGAAGATTATGGTAATTCCATTTCTCCCAACTTTTTCACTTTCGTTCTGCTGAGATGGAAGATCAATGGTATATTCATTGACGTGCAGCACCAGCCGCGAAGTTTCTGGATCGCGGACTGATCGCCGGTAAGCACGAGGGTGAAATGCTGGGATTGTGTGCTGAGTCAGCGTCCAAGGCGCGGTGTTCGCCATTGTCAGTTTATATACAGGTGTAACCAGACAATGAGCAAGAGACGTCAAGAGAAACTCGACGACATCGCGTCGCACGGGTTATACTACTCCGCTAATCCATATTAGGAATGGCGGCTACTCAAAACGTCGATGCCAAGCTTTTCCCCGCCAAAGTTTAAAAGCGCGGTCCTGGGCTGGGACATTACGTATTGCTGAATAACTTCAGAATAATACTTGCGGCATCGCATAGTTTTCTAGTACACTGCAAATTTGTATCTGAAACACTCCGAGTGAATGAACGTTGCTGCCTGCGCCCCTTATACAATCCTTATAGGCTTATACACCCGGATTCCGCGGTCTCCGGGTCCAATTTTTTCCGCCCTACGCGCAACTTGCAAAACGAGAGCACGTAACCGGGACCCGAGAAACCCGTCCACGCGCTCTGGCATATATCCCTGCGTTCATTGGCCTATCAGTCAACAGCCGAACGATCGTCTGGATCATTAAATTTAATAATTACAGCGAGTTGCTGGTTGTCTGTCGATAACGATGAAAACGACGCTGTGCTCTCCTTTCTCTGTCGACTTTTGATTTCACGCATAAAGACAGGACAGACCCAGGTGCTTTACGTCTTGGGTGTTTTACACTCTGCCAACGGCTTTGGAAACTAGTCGTATCGCCAATTGCTTGTTGCCATCGGTTTCCAACATTTCTACTGTTGTTCGCGGTTCTCATGGTATCGATAATTTACTGCTCCTTTTACCATGTTTTCTGAAGACCCCGTAGCCCAGGTGGTTATTTCTGTACTTGTGGGCATCGTTCTGGTCGTGGCTTCGATATCCCGACTCAATAGGCTCGACCCTCGTGAACCACCAGCAGCCAAATCAACAGTTCCTTTGCTTGGACACATCTTTGGACTGCTTCGGAATGGAACCGCTTACTTTCAGCAACTTTGGTGGGCTCTCGCGCGTCGCCTTGTAAATTTCCCCTTATCACAACTAATGTATGCATAGTGACAAAAATCCCAACCTTCCCGCTTTCACAATCCCGATTTTTAAGGCAAAAACATACGTCGTAGCAACTCCTTCGTTGCTACAGGCAATCCAACGCAATTCCCGCATTGTTTCATTTGATCCTTTTATCAACGTCGCAGCTGATCGCATCGCCGGCTGCTCCAAGTATGCTCAGTATATCCTACGCGAAACCCGCTCCGGTGGCCAGGGCGGCAATCAGAATATCCTACATGCGATGCACCCGGCGCTTCTTGGCGACGGCTTAGACGACATGAATGAGAACATGATCAAAAGTCTCAAGTCGTGGAATGATGCACTTGCTGCTAGAGCTCCTATGAAAATTGACTTGTATGAGTGGTGTCGGGAAGTTATCACAGTTGCTGCTACGGAATCCATGTGGGGATATTTGAATCCGTACAAATCGAAGGCCATGCGTGATGCATTCTGGTGGGTGTTGCTCCCGGGAATCTTTAAACTATACCAAACTAACTGAAAAAAGGAACTTCGAAGGCGGCATGGACAACCTTATGCTCAAGTTCTTACCTCAGATTACTGCTCGTCAAGGGTGGACAGCCCGCAAGACACTTGTCAACGCGTTTATAGAATATTATAAAGCCGACGGTACAAAAACTGGCTCTCAACTAGCTCAAGCTAGGTGGAATTGTCTTCACGAGATGGGAGTACCGTTGGAGGATATTGCTCGTCTCGAGACAAGCATGGGCATTGGCCTGCTGGCTAACACTGTCCCTTCAAGCTTCTGGTTCCTCTTCGACGTGTGCTCGCGGCCTGAAATATTGGAGAAAATCCGCGGCGAGTTATACGAGCATGCAGTTCACGCAAACGCTGAGACCAAGTCGGTCATTGTTGATTTGGCAGACATCCGGGAGAGTTGTCCGTTTATGATTGCAACCTTACAAGAGAGTCTCCGGGGGCGAATGACAGGCCGAACTACGCGTTTCGTCTACGAGGATGTTGTGCTTGACAATAAATACCTTGTGAAAGAAGGATCCCTTGTCCAGATTCCCTATCAAGCCATGCACAGACACGAAAAGGTCTGGGGCTCTAAATCCGAGGATTTTGATCCGACGCGTTTTCTTGACCGCAGTCAACGCAAAGTCGGCGGGTTTCTGGAGTTTGGCGTCTCGCCAAATACATGTCCTGGGCGCCATTTTGCGGCGAGTGAAATTCTCGGTTTTGTCGCTGCTCTCATCCTTCGTTTTGATCTGACTCCGACTTATTCCTCACTTGGCGCCCCGTGGAATGAGCCCAAGGTCCGGGCTAGTTCGGTGATAAGCAGTTTCGGTGCCCTGACAACTCCGCTTCTCGTCAACGCGACCCCGAGAGAGAAATATAAAGACTATGATTGGGACTTCCGAGTCACCAGGGGTAAAGGCCGATTCGAGCTTATCATGGGGTAGTCTTGAATTTGGTTCACAGCGATCAATATTTTCAATGGCATCATCATCTGTATAAGCAACTTTTCTTTGCGGCTCTTTTTCGGCTTTTTTCAACTCCACTACATTTGATTTGTATAGACAAAATTTAGACTATCGGACGAACCTTGTGGCTCAACCAATTTCTTTTCAACGCTTTTTTATCATTCGATTACAGTTATGTATTCCGTAAAAACGAGAGTTTGTCCAAATCGCGGTAAAAATTCTCGGTCAAATCCCGGTCAATCAAACAAGCATTTTGGGCGGTTAAAAAAATTTCCCGCTTTGACCCCACGTGAATTTTCTCGAGTGTATTGTAGCGATAGAAAAGGTATGAAAATTCCATTGAAGGCGTCTCTCTTTCTGAACGATTATCAACAAAAATGATCGGGCTTTCGAGTACACTAGCAAATGGGTCAGGTGATGACCATGCAGTGGCGACAGACAAGGATGCCGCATTGGCTCTTGTGAGCAACGACGTCGCCATGGAAATCGACCCAACAGTCGAGAACCGAGTGTTGAGAAAGATCGACTTGTTTTTCATGCCCGCAATGCTCGTTGGTCAGTTTACCAGTTAGGAGACTTGTTGTGCAGGGCTAACCAGAACAGGCTATGGAATGGTCTATTATGATAAGGTAAAGCCACATTATAGATTCATATATCCCAGGCCTACGGTCCTGATGTAAAAATTCACATGTTTATTGAAATATAGGCAATTCTTGGAAGTGCGTCTTTGTTTGGAATGACCACCGACCTTCATCTTGCTATCATTGACACCTCGGCTCATCCCCCTACAACCGATACATCTCGCTTGAGCTGGGCTACGTCCATCTTCTACTTCGGAATGTTGGCCGGCCTGTATCCCATGTCTCTTATTCTACAGAGGTTCAATACTCGCTATGTTCTTGGCCCATTGGTCATCGTTTGGGCAATTGTATGCGCTTCTACGGCGGGGGTATCTACCTGGCAAGGACTTTTTGTGCAGCGTTTCTTTCTTGGTGAGCATTCTCTTCGATAATCATAAAAATTTATTCTGACATTTTTCAGGATTCGTCGAAAGCGTCGTTCCAACGAGCTTTATCGCAACAATCAGTAGCTTTTATACACAAGAGGAACAGGCACTTCGACACTCCTGGTGGTTCTCCGGCACGGGAGTATTCACCATCATTGGAGGCGCTCTCAACTACGGTTTTGGGCAAATAACATCCGGCGCGCTAAAGAGATGGCAGTACATTTATATTTTTTCCGGTGCACTGACTTTTATTTTCGGTCTCTGGTGCTTGGCTATACCGAATTCTCCCGTTTCGGCCTGGTTCTTGGCCCCTGATGAAAGAGTCGTTGCAGTGGAGCGTCTCCGTCGGGGTCAGATGGGTGTCCGGTGCCAAAAGATCAAGATGAGCCAGGTCCGTGAATGCCTGACAGACGTCAAATTTTATCTAATTGCCATAATGATGGCTTCTGCGTGCGTCTCATTGGCCCCCTTTTTACGTTCATAATATACACAAGTTATGGGGTCTCAAAACTAACTCTCACAAAGCTACACGATAAACGGTGCCGTATCAGGATTTGGCCCTCTTATAGTGAGCACCTTTGGCTATGACACTCTTGACAGTATTCTTTTTCAATTCCCACTCGGTGGTGTTTGCGTCATTTTCATCCCATTGTGTGGGTACGTCGCCTCTCGTGTTCCCAATACCCGCATCTATATGCTGCTCGCCTGCTGCCTGCCCGTCATTGTCGGCTGTGCATTGATCTGGAAGTCTTCCTGGGGTTATCATCCCGTTGCCCCCGTCGTTGGGTATTCATTAACAGGCTTCTTTGGACCTGTTGTGAGTTTGATCATCACTCTCGGAGCAAGCAACGTTGCCGGTGCCACAAAAAAAGCGATTATGGCCGCGACTGTGTTTGTCGCCTACACAGTAGGAAATATTATTGGGCCACAGTTGATCAATTCAAAGACAAAGGCCCAGCATTACCCAGAACTGTGGACTGGGTTGATTATCTGGTATGTCTGATTTTCTTTCTTCCTGCAATTTTCTCCAGGTCTTGGTTTGCTAGAGCTATTATAAGCTAATATATATCAATTCTCTAGTTACTGCATTACCATTGCTAGCTCGATTGCTTTCTATGTCGTTTTGAGGCTCGAGAATAGACGAAGAGAGCGATTAGAGTTAGATGAAAGCCTCCGCGACAAAATGGCCTTTGCTGATATGACGGATGGAGAAAACATGTTCTTCAGATATGTTTTGTAGAATTAGAAAGACCACGAATACAATAAACTATCTCCGGAAAGGACTCCCATTGGATATAAAGCCCCTTCAACTCTTTTTTGGAATTCAGTTGCCTTAGGTATATACATCCCCCTTTCTTGATACGTGGAAAGGTTATACGGGCCCACGTGGGGAAATATTTTCCGTGTCGAATCTCATTCGCCCAAGACTCTGACCCTTTGTTTTCCTTGCGCGGTTTATGCAAGAAAAGCAATAAGATAAATTCGCTAAAAGTGTTTTTCGACACTGCCGCGGTTTCCGAAACCGGTGGGATTATACTTTCAGATTCGGGAATGTTCTCTTTTTCCTTATCATTTCTCAACCTAACAAGAACAACGAAGTATTGGCATACCTCGATCCCCAGGACCTTTTACCACAGCTGAGAAAAAGCAATATATTGGTTCGGCTTTCCTCGGCCGCAGAAGATATCGATCGGGACAGTGAAATTGCACGATTTACCCCGGAAATTTCAACCTAGTTCCTGTCTGACCGGACGCGCATCGCTAGTCCGCGCCACATGACCAGATTCTTTCCATTTTTTGGTCAGCCATTGTTTACGGTGAAACGGAGATGCATGATGCATGGAACATAACAAAGGTTTGAAAAGCAATGGGGTTCTCACAAGCAAGGACGAGCCAACCAGACATGAGTCATTGGTTGATTGGGGTGGTGCAGATCTTTGTGTGTATATATTGCATCCAGAGGTCGCTCAGGCCTCGAAAACATATTTTCTTCGCTTTAAAAAAAGATTCCAAATATGACACCAAACATCGGGAATGCTGTGGAGTCGGCTCAGAACAAAAGAGTGTGCCTCAGCTACCAGAAATGTGTATATTGCAGACACGCCAAGAAAAAGGTCAGTTAATGCCGATCAGCTCGTCAAGTCTACATGGAGCACTAACAGTTATCTATCGCCCATGCAGTGCGAGCCTATTGACAGAACATGGCCTGGGGAAAAATGCCATCGATGTGATAAGCTATCCCTCCCATGTTCGGATAATCACCGGGCAGGAGAAGCCTTTCGGCAATCGATTGCTGTCACAACCTCTCTCACTAGTTCGACTTCTGGGGACTTGGAAAGGGCCTATATTTCATGGCAAGCTTCAACTACAAAATGTCACATCCGAAAGAAACAAGGTTTTAATTTTGTCATAGGACTGGCTTGGTATACATGGCCAGCCGTTCAGGTCACCTCTACCGCTCACTCAAAGCCTTGGAGCAAAGACTACAAGTCATTCCCAATGGTAGTGGTCTCAACTCGTATGTCTCTGTCTATATTGACAGCATGAAATCCAAATCCGAGCATCGGCTTGAGAAATTGAGTGAGTGTGCAATCTTTCTACGTCAGTGTCTGGTCCGCTACCCTAAGCTGTTGAGAAATGTTGACCTGTGTGTCACTTACATCTCTTTTTTGTTGAAAATGTTCAAGGGCGCTGTAGAAAGTGCAACTGTTATGCTCACTGATGTGGGAGTTTTGGCAATGCAAGCTGCGCAGTGCGATAGAACAGTCACTGGTGACTACGGCTTTGCGCTGCTTGTACAAGAAATTATTATTCTGCAATCACTAGGTCAAGACGACAACCACAATCTCCCTTTTCAACTCTTGGACTATGTCAAAAACCACCGCAATTTACGGCAGCTTGGCTGTGAAACCGACGAGCTTCCACCGATGCACCGACTTCTCTTGCTCACACGGAGTAACAAAATCATTCAAACGGCCAGTGATTCCGGAGTTCTGTCACACGTCATCAACGACAAGGATATCCTCGACCGCCGTTTTCTCGAAATCGTCCTAGATGAAGTTCCTAACCCGAATATTCAGCCCTTACTCGGCTTCTACACGGTACCCAGCGAGGAAACAGATCTATTTGGGCGAATGAGGTTACATGTTGCTTGCATGAATGGGTGCGAGGATGCTGTTCAATGGTTTCTCAACAACGGCGACGACCCGAATGCAAAGGGGCCAATGGGTGCACGTCCGCTACATATCGTCATTTGTTATGGTTATGAATCGCTGGCATTTTTGCTCATAAGATGGAAAGAGGTGGGTATATCTTATACCGATGATTTTGGGAGGACTTATTTACAGTATGCGCAATGGGCAAACTTCCATTGCCTTGCCAGGCATCTATGTTTTCAGGTGGCTTCTCGCGGCAGAAATCCTTGCTGTTATGACTCCCTCGAGTCTTCTGCTTGATTTTTAAAAGCTAGTCAAAAGGTAGGAGGATTTCATGGAAAACTTGCCTATAAAATTCAAGCCTATATATGTTCTTCCGGTTGCTGTTTGACTCTCATATTAACTTAGACAAAGCCTTTTTTTTTTTTTCAATCGTGGTATTTGTTAATTTTTAGTGAGATTTTTCGAACCCGCATATCCTTCTCCCCATGCTCTATCTATCACACATTGCTTCTTCCATTAAGTGATGTTTGAATCAAATGTCTCCAGATATGTTGCTTTTGAATGCAAAAATACACATCGCTGGGCTAAGTCAGTAACAACGTAGATGCCATTTGACTGCAAAAAGATAACAAGCCCATGTGGTGTCATGTGATTTCCGGGGCCCTGGTATTTCCCTATCCCTGGGCGTCTCACCGGCTACCCATCGCAATTTTGACATTTATCAACAAATATTGAAGTCAAATCCAGTTCCTTAACGTAGATTTATCTTAAGTGACTCCGGTCAGTCAAACCAAGAACCTGATGAGCGTCCAATATCTTATTAGCATTGATGATCTATTCAATGTCGGTATACATCACGTGCCAACTTTCTACAACAATCATGGACGTAACATATTGCTCATAAAAGGCAATAATAATAGCGGTTCCACAAAAAGAAGGTCATTCTTTCCAGAATTTATGTAACAATGTTTTCATCCGCTAAGCAGGTTGACTAACCATGGAGTTGTTTTCTTCGTCCCCTGTGAACAGCTTAAGCATCGTCTTAACCAATCGACTGTTTTTCTTGGGTTCAAGGGCCCGTATGCTGGAGCCGAGCCATTTTGTCCTCCTTGTGTTGTGTTTTTTCTTGGCTATCTTGCTTTGTTTGGGCTTGGTGGTTGTTCCGGGCAACTTTTCTTTGGCGATACTTGTAAGTATTTTCGTTCGTCTTATTCGTTCCAAGAAGTTGCTGTCGGTCGCCTGGGTCTGGCATCTAGTAGCCAATAGAAGAAGTGCTCGCAGCGCAAAATGAGCGTCGTTTCCTGCAGAGTGCAAATTTGCGAAGGGGCATTGCAGCTCTTCCAGAAGCTCATGTAACGCTGCTGCGCCAGGAAATATAGATGTTTGCACTGCAATCTTCTGCGTATCTAATATTCCCACAACTGACGTTTCATAGTCGAATCCCAGGGCTTCCAGGCAATTGATATCGTTGTCGACAGCGTGACCAACAAGGATGATGTCTTTCGACCTCGACACAATGCTGTCCAGGTACTTGGCAACTTCTTCATGGCTAATCCTTTTGGTTTCACCGAAAAGAAATTTCTTGGCTGCCCTGTCACTGTACCCTGCGTTGCCAGTCACAAAATTGTATGTCTTTATAAGCAATCTCCTATCCGATCCTTCCAAAGACAAGGCCTCTCCAGGATCAAATAGTGCAAGCCCAATTTGAGATTCCGTGCGTATGTTGAATCCCGATTCAACATTGCTGAGATTTTCGAAATCGATCGCCACTAGGAGCGGATCCTGCACAATATGGCTCTCTTCTTCTTTTGGTCCAAGTCCGAGAACATGTTGGAGGAACTCCAGGCCGTTTTCGAGTATCAGTTTTCTCATCTTGCGACGGCTCTCTTTTCTCCGAATTTGTTGGGCCACTTTACTCATTCTCGACCCTAGGGATGTCGACTTCGTTTGTAGTGGATACAATGCAATCCCCTCGATCAAGAGTCTCCGTGCGGCCCAGCTGGGGCTTTGGTTATTGGAAGTTCCGTTGACCCCGAGGAGCAGTAGGGCTTTGAGTATGAAATTGGCCCTGTTTCCTGCCACATGTAGGTTCGCGAAAGGACAACGGAGTGAAACCAGTAGATCCTTAAGAGTGCACGTATTGCCCTTCAGTGTCAATAGCTCTTCTGCAATCCTCTTTGTGTCGAGTAGAGAGACCGTTTCTTCGCGCAAACTAAAGCCAATTGCGTTCTTCATGCTGTCTAAATGGTACTGCAGGTCATGGCCAACGAGGACGAGTTTTCTTTGACGACGGGTAACCAGCCCCTCGATCCGATCTTTTAACCAGGAGCATACACCATGACGAGCCACTACCGTCGGCTCGCCAAACAAGAAGCCGTCATTCTGGTCTATCTGGCGGGTAGTTATATGTGACATTGAGATGGTGTTATGTTTGGCGACGTCTAGCCATGTGTAGTTTAGCCATCGAGTATGAAATTCTGCAAGCCCCAGCTGTATCTCATCGTCAAGCCCATCACAGTGGAAATAGATCGCGACTAGGACCTTGTCTTGCGCCGTGACTATCTCGCCTGAAAGCTGCGGTACGAGCGAAATGAGGTTTTTGAGAAACGAGTTGCCACTGGGTTTGGTCGTGGTCAGGCTCTCTGCTTCCAAAACAGATGCTGTCAGGGACTTCATGGCGGATAAGTGTCCATGAGAATGGTTGTCATTGCGGTGAAAAGTGAAGCGAAGTTGGTGGGAGCGTGTCCAGAACACCGAGGGAAGGAGCGAGGACAGTGGCCCCGCAATAGATTCTCGTTGAATTTCTCTCTGACTCTACACTTGCTGTCTTCTAACTAATTCAGCGAGTCTCTTAAAAACAGATGTCTTTGAAACTTCTTCCTCGTCAATATCGTCCAGCACATCCCGTCTATCCTTGTTCAAGTCCACAGCCGCCAGGTCAACAAACGTGCACTTCTTCCAGAATTTCCAAAACATCCAGAGTCCTACGAATAACACCAGAATAATATAATTGAACACAAACGCGACCGGTTGCCACGGAGTTAGCAAAGTCGAGTACCCCTGGATGAACACCAAAAACACGTTCAATACGACGACGAAATAAGTGCCCCATGGATATAGCCATGCTTGAAAAGGGAGCTCGTTGGCCAGGCGGCCCTGTAATTTCCATGCGCGTCGAAAGCGCAGATGGGTGATTCCGATGAATGCCCAGGCAATGAATGTTGCAGATCCAGATATTGTGACCAGGTAGGTGAAAACTGCACCAGCACCGGTCCCTGTGTTAATCAATGCTATCAGACCCAGTGTGTTTGTCACGATGACGGCGTATATCGGCACCCCTCTGCTGGTGGTTTTCGCGAATATTCTCGGAGCACGCCCGAGTTGAGCAAGGGAGAGAAGAGTACGTGACGCTATGTAGTTGCACGAGTTGATGGAAGAAAACACGGCAGTGAATATGAATGTGTTAATCAGGTTAGGAGCAGCCGCCCAGCCGGCGTGTTGAAGAGCAAGACTATAAGGCGATGAGGCGCTTTTGCTGGTCGCCGTCACGAATCCTGGGTCATCTGAAGGCACTATGATAGAAGCAAAAAAGATGAGTCCGAGGAAAATGAACAATATCCGGAAAAATGTGTTTCTTATCGCCTGGATCCGAAGTCAGTGTTAGAGTAAGGTTGATCGAACGCTGCTTGCCATACCTTTGGAACATGTTTCTTGGGATTTCGACTTTCTCCAGCGGTGATCGCAACCATCTCGGTGCCACAGTAATAGACTGCTGCCAAAACGAATGACTGTCCAAAGCCATTGATTCCACCTTTTGCAAACGGCCCGGGATTTTTCCAGTATCGAAACCCGATATAGTCCCCTCCAACGGCACCGGTGTTGACAAGAATGGCAATAAGATAGCCAGCAAAAACGCAGATTATTTTCCACGTTGCTAACCAAAACTCCAGTTCTCCATAGACCACAATTCCCATCAGACCAAGCGCCTGGAAAAAGACCCAAGCTATCAAGATCCATCCGTATGAGGGAACTTTGTCGGTCCAGAAGCTCAATACAATTGAAAATGTGTTGTATTCACTAGCAATATTGGTCACCCACTGGGTGATATTAGGTTTCCCTTCTCTTTTCGTTGCCAATTGTGAGGTTAGGAAATTCTCTTACCAAGTACCAATAATTCCATCCAAGCGCAAACGCCAAAGACGGATCAACAAACCGACCGGCCAATTCCGTGAACGCCCCAGGTGTGGGATACAAAGTGGCCATTTCGCCCAAAGCCTGCATTACGAAGAAAACATCGATCCCAATCACAGTGAAGCAAATAAGCGCACCGATCTACTCGCGGCATGAAGAGTGAGCTAGTATTTCGACCATGAGATGAGAAAGCATACCGGCCCGGAATTCGACAACGCATTTCCAGTCCCGTACCAGATACTTGCTCTGTCATTTTATTGTGTGTAAGCGAGGTAGCTGGGACAGAAATTGGGTTAAACAGGTCGAAATACCCTACAACTCCGCCCAGGGAGATCATTTGCAAATGCCGGCCTTTGAGCCCGCGATGAAGTCCATGGTCGACAACATGACCATGGACTGACTCGAGTATTTCCTCTTGTTTTCCACCGCTATCAACATCGAAAGTGGGCTCGGTAGCAACTCGAATTGGCTCTTCCTTCATCTTGCAGCAGGGGACAAGCGCGTTCAGAAATAAGGGATGGACGACCAAAACACCATTTCTTACATTCTGTGCTTTTCGCCTCGTTTTAAATCAGTGTTCTTATCAGTGGTTCTGTGTGCACAGATGAACTTTCTAGTTTCTAGACGATATCAAGCGATTCCCCCCGCTTCGAGAGATAACGCAATGGCCTAGGGCCCTAGACAGTCAACCTAGTGTTGATTGGTCGGCCGTTTTCACCAGCGGCTTTCTTGATTGGGCATGGCGGTGTTGTGTTGCTGCAAGCAACATCATCCAGGCAACCAAGCACGAATTCATATACTCCTTGTGATTTTAGCACGCTCTTCGGCATATCCAGTTCAATTTCTACGACCATGCTATCCCTCGCAACGAAGATTGCTTGCCTCGCGGCATTAATCACAGCAGGATTTGGTACAGCATCCCAGCCGCCGAGGACTCTCGTGAGAGACGTTGCTATAATTGGTGGCGGAGCCTCTGGTGCCTACGCTGCTGTCCGCCTTCGAGATGACTATGCCAAGAGCATTGCGCTTGTGGAGATGCAAGGGAGATTGGTGAGCTGAACGCATAGGCTTCGGCGTAAATTAAAAAACATATACTAACATAAATGGCTTTTTCTGGTCAGGGCGGTATGGTCAACACATACATCGACCCTAAAACAGGCACGGCCTACGATTATGGCGTCGAGACTTTTCTAGATATCGGCAACGCCTCGGCTTTTTTCGACCGGTTTGGTATCGAGCGGACTTCTGTGACGCAGGCAAATACCACCACCCAGTACATTGACTTCAACTCCGGCAAACCCGTCAATCTTTCACTTCCCTCTTCAGACGCTCAGATAGCTGCAATGGAGAAATTTCTGGATACGGTGAAACCATGGACTGATTACTTGCAACCAGGTTATTGGAATTTTCCGGCCCCGAAGGATATCCCAGAAGACTTTCTCATTCCATACGGCGAATTCATCACTAAGTACGAACTTGAAGATGCTATCCCCATTATCTACGAGTCCACTGGAATAGGCCTTGGCAATATGACCCAGGAGACGACAATGTTTGTGCTACAGGCTTTCGGAACATACATGGCAGAGGCCATTGTGGGCGAGATTAACTCCTACCATCCTGCTACGGGAGGTAACCAGGCTCTATACAACGCTATTGAACAAGATCTGGGTGACGATGTACTGTATAACAGCACTGTTCTTCACAGCTCGCGTACGGATTCTGGTGTGTTCCTGACTGTCCAAAACCACGTCAGCGGGTCAAAGACTGTAATCCACGCCAGGCAACTCCTCATAGCTATCAAGCCTACTCCCATGAACACTTCTCCTCTTGACTTGAGCACCGCCGAGAAGACAGTGCTTTCTAAGTTCACCTACACAAGAGAGTATTCTGGCATTGTTAACAATTCGGCTTTCGTTGCTCCAATCTCGTACGCCAACATGGCCGCAGGGGCTGCCCCCGACAACTACCTCATCTTACCCGACAGTTCCTTTACCAACACAATTAGCTACATGGGCGGTGACAATCTCTTTCATATCATCATTGTTGGAAATAACACACTTGACGAACATGGTGCCAAAGCCTTGTTGCAGGAGAACTTTGAAACCTTGCTCAAAGCCGGTAGGCTAGGCGAGCCCTACGAGGGTCAGAAAATAAACTGGGTTGACTTTTCGGTGCATGGGCCGATGCACGCTCGCGTCTCTCCTGAAGATGTTCAAGCAGGCTTCTTCGAGCAGCTATACGCACTTCAGGGCCAACGATCAACCTGGTGGACCGGGGGTGCCTTTGCATGCAACTTCCAAACTACTCTGTGGGAGTTTGATGAAACTCTTATTCCTAAGATTCTTGCCAATCTTTGAGAATCTAAAATGAATTGATTTTTTCTAACTATCAGCTATTAATTTTGCAGCGCTCTCTACAACTCTCTCGACATATAACAATCTAGAGTTAATAGTGTTATTGGTGACGTAGTATAACTCAGCCTGGCTTCCTGAAAACTTGGACCTATTTGCACAGACTATAATATCGGATGCGAAGCGGTCTTTGATAAACTCAAAGAAGCAAAAGTTTGATGGAAAATAGCTTTTCACGGCGCACCAATTCATGATACATTTGCACCAATGTTTCACTTCCGGATAGTGGGAAATAAATCCGGGGTAATGGGATAGTACCCCGAAACATGGAGAAACCCTCCACAAATTGCCCGTGAGCAAGTTTCAACAGTGATAGTTTCTTGTTTTTCTAATACCGAGAAAAAAAAAATCATTTTGTGCCGGATTAGTAGCCGCAAGATCAGTGATCATCGAGATACGGTATAGACTGGGTAAGATTTCGGACTCTATTCCGAGCCGGAAAAGCCACCGGAAAACCAAAGGTGCTGGAAAAGCATTGCGGGGCAACATTGGACTTTGTTATGAATATAAAGACGCATGGGGCTCTAAAACCATGTTAATTATTCTCTAAATAATATATCACAGTTATGGCGACAATCACAGTGACAGCTAGCGAGGTTGGCACGCAGAGGGGGGACATTGCGACTCGCCTTTTGAATGGCACGCTGCATGCCGAGTACCCGGATATCGACGAGTTCATCACTATTGATCGGCTGCTCAAGTCTCATGCTTCTCAGCCAGATGAAGCGAAGCGGCCACTGATATGCTTCCCGGTCCGGGGACCGGATGACTTTGAAGAGCATACAGCTGGTGACCTCGACCGGCATACGGATACGGCCGTCCGCCATTACATGCAGCAAGGGCTTCCACCCGCAGTAAGTAGAATAAGTGGCTTGTATGTGTCAACGGTGCCTGATTATTTTCTTTTAGGATCCTAATCTAGAGCAAGCACCTGTTGTTGCGCTTCTTGCTGGGTCTAGTTTTGAGGCTGTATTGACCTTCTTCGCGCTGAACCGTCTTGGATATGCTGTCCTCTTTCTGTCAACACGTCTCACGGCTCCAGCTCTTTCACGGCTAATGAAAATGGTGAATTCAGACCAGTTGATCAATTCCAGCCCGTATCAGCAAACTGTAAACGAAATTTGCACGGAGCGTCCTGGGTGTAGAAGCTTCAACATACTGCAGCGAGAGCACTGGTTCAATAAACCGGTCCAATTCCCGTTATTTGCACGACAAGGTGTCAATCATATTCGAGAAGGGAACAAGTTTTGCTGGATTCTGCACTCATCCGGGAGCACGGGTTTTCCAAAACCGATCTTTCTGACCAACCTCCAGACTCTGGCGAATTTCCGCAAGAGTTTCGGCTTACGTCTCTTTACTATCAGTCCACTCTTTCACTCTCAAGCCCTCATGGAACTAGGACGGGCTATGTATACCAGAGCTCCATCATATCTCGGCAACCATTCTCTTCCAGTCACATATCAAAATCTTCTCCACGCTTTGAAGGCTTCGCAACCAGAGCAATTCACCGCTGTGCCATATGTCATCAATCTCCTAGCAGAAAAGCCCGAGGGTGTGCAAGCGCTGGCGAGACCGAAGATTGTCTTATATGGTGGTTCCAGCTGCCCAGATGACCTTGGAGATCGTCTTGTGGCACAGGGGGTCAACCTCGTTGGCAATTACGGTGCGACAGAAACAGGTCAGATTATGACCTCCTTCCGGCCTCCGGGTGATACCGAGTGGCAATATATGCGACTGCATCGCCCTATGGCCGACCAAACGTTAATGGATGAAATATCGCCGGGAGTCTTCGAATGCGTCGCCCTCGATGGAATGCCGAGCAAGGGTCCATCAAACTCAAAGCCACCTTATAGTGCCAAAAACCCCGAGAACAGTTTCCGGACGGCGGATTTGTTTACAAGACATCCGGATCCGAATAAGAGCAATTATTACAAGTATTTGAGTCGACTGGACGATCGAATCACGCTGGTTAATGGAGAGAAGGTGCTTCCTATTGCGATTGAAGGCCGAATCAGAGAGGATCCCCTGGTGGGCGAGTGTGTTGTTTTTGGGTTTCAGCGATCAGCGCCTGGGGCTTTGATCTTCCGTGCTCCTGACAAGGCGACAGAGTTGAGTGACGAAGAATTCTTGAAAGCCATCTGGCCATCTGTCGAGGTTGCCAATTCTCGAGCTGAGACATTCTCTCGAATTCCGAAGGAGCTCGCTGTGGTCAAGGGCGCTGATGTGGCGTATGCAAGAACGGACAAGGGGACGTTTATCCGTGCCCAGGTCTACCAGCAGTTTGCAGAGGATATCGAGCAAGTGTACACCAAATTCGAAAGCAGCCAACAAAGTCAGGGGACTCTAGCTTTGTCCGCACCGGAATTAGAAGAGTGGCTGCTATCGAGGTTCAGAAATGATCTGGGAGTTTCTCTGGCAAGCGCTGAGAGCGACATATTTTCAGCGGGTGTCGACAGCTTGCAGACAATGCAAATGTGGAGGTATATTGTGCGCGATCTGGATCTAGGAGAGCACAGCGACCAAGTCTCTCAAAATATTGTCTTTGAGAAGGGAACCGTCAGGGCCCTTGCGAAATATCTCTATCAATTACGGACAGGCCAGGGGTTTGAAGAAGAGGATGAGTTACAAGTCATGCAAGAATTGATCGAAAAGTACTCCCACTTCACTCAACACTACTCGACAACTACAAAAAACCCTGAGAAAGAAGTCGTGGTCGTGACCGGCGCAACAGGAAACTTGGGTGCTTTCGTCGTTGACAAACTCCTCAAAAGACCGAACGTCTCAGAAGTATGGACATTCATACGCGCACCCGGGCAAGCAGCAGCAGGGGCACGATTATACAAAGCTCTAGCAGATCGAAACATCACTCTAACTGACGATGAAGCTGCCAAACTTCACGCAGTTCCAAGTGACTTGTCACAGCCCAACCTTGGTCTAGAAAACCACGTTATTCAACACTTGCTGTCATCTGTGACAGCAATTATTCACAGCGCCTGGGCAGTCAACTTTAACCTGGGCGTGAGGTCCTTTGAGCAGCAGCATATTCGGGGCACCTACAATCTCATCAACTTTTGTCTACGGTCCAACTTACCAGCTCCCGCGCGGTTCTTCTTTTGCTCCAGTGTCAGCACCGCAAGTGGTACTCCTAAGCCAGCCTTGATTCCCGAACAGATGATCGAGAATTTAGAGCATGCACAAGGCATGGGATACGGTCGGTCGAAGCTGGTCACGGAACATATCACCCGTAATGCGATGCGGCAAACCGGTATGCACGCGAGAGTGCTGAGAATTGGCCAGCTTGCAGGCGATACCGTGAGCGCACAGTGGAATGACACCGAAGCCGTGGCACTCATGTTTCGCAGTGCGTTGACAACAAATGCACTTCCAGAACTGGATGAGCGAGTGAGCTGGCTGCCTGTCGACCAGTGCGGTCAGGTAGTTGCAGACATCGCCATGAATACTACCTCAGCCTCTTCAGATGTTGATCTTGTATATCACTTGGTCAACCCACAAATATTCAGCTGGAAACATGACTTGCTCCCGGCTCTTAAAAGGGGCTCGGCCTTGCCAGAATTTGACATTGTGTCACCGCAAACGTGGCTTGAAAGATTGGCAACCAGTGATCAGGATCCGGAGAAGAATCCGAGCATCAAGCTCATCGATTTCTGGCGATCAAAATATGCTAGTTATGCTAAGAAGCAGGGCGAATCCTTGGAACGTAACAATGTGGAACCAGAGAAACAAAAGCCCGCTGCTGGTCTGGTCTTCAGCACACAACGCACAATCCAGGATTGTCCCTCACTGGCTCTGGTAGAGAATCCCGTCGACCAGGGATTGATTCAACGGTATATTGAGTCTTGGATGCAACGTTGGACTAGAAATTAGACAAAGATTTTTTGCACATACATTTGAAAATGGCATTCCTTAACTTGTTCTAGACTTTGAATCCCAAACAGCCTCGTAAAGTTATTTTCGGTCCAGGCGACTCCACAGCCGGTGTTTTTCCTGTTGTTCTCCCAGGGCAAAAGCGCGCTGTGTCTGTGATTGGCAGGCGATAGGAAATCTAGATCGAGCCGCTTTTGTCCAATCAAGAATTTTTAAGCATTTAAAATGGGTCTCAAAGCCCGGATCTGGCCAATGATCGGCCGACGTACGTAACCTCTGTCCTAAAAATGGCAGTGATCAACGCGGTTCAGCCAATAGAAGAGCCATGTCTGCAATCGTACTTTTTTAGCGCAGCCTGATTGGGCGGGGCCGAGGCTTACCACGAGCAGTGGGGCTCCCAGCCTGCAAAACCAGGCAGAAACAGAGCCAGGACGCTGAGGACAGAGCGCGAACGAGCAGATCCAGCGTCCACCAGGAGGAAAACTCAACCGATTGAACCCATCAGAGACAAAGAAAAAAAATTGTCGGTTGGATGAGAAATTTTTTGCCGAAGTTCCATCAAAGTGTGGCTTGTGTTGAATGCCACGACGCAGCCAAAACGGGCTGTGTTCCGGTGTCTCGCCGTCTTGCTCGCCCTGCTAACCGCATTTGGTATCCCTCCAGGCTCGCTCCTTCTCGCCCTGATCCCAGGCTCAGACAGACCCTTCTGTCCCTTAACCTCATAACCACAACCACCACCACGCCAACCCACCCGATCCTCCCCGTCTTATCGCCCACAGCCTGCGAAAGACAGGCTGTCGTCTTCGCATCCTGAGCCTTTGACCGACAGTCCGGCACGCGTTTGATCCATTCGACCAGGCGGGCTGGACACGATCCCGACAGCCCCGAGCCCGCCGGGGCTCGCGAGTCGCCATGGCTGAACACGATCATCTACCGCGTGAGAGCTTCGATAGCTCGGCTCACCAAATATCCGATCTGATGCCAGCAGATGGCTCGTCATTTCGACCGGCGAATGCAGGCCAACAACCCTCGAACCCCAATGTGTTCTCAGACGATTACTCCATCGACTCCCCTGATACGCCTTTCTTCTCCCACCGACGCTCTCTCTCCCTCCGCTCCACCAACTCTTCCTCGACCATAGGCCCCAGGCGATCCGATGGACCCGCTGCGACTTCCGATCACAGCATGCAGCTGATGCTGTTAGAACAGCAGAACAAACGACGTCTGTTGATGGCTCGTCAGCAACTCGGCCAATCTTCGAGTCGCGTTTCACTGGCCCAATCTCATGCCTCAACACCTGGGGATGAAATAACCGCAGACCCATTCGCCGACGAGCCAACTTCATCGCAGTCGCAGAACGGCGTTGATCGTCGCTCAAGCATTCGGAAAGATATCACGGCTTTCCATCGTCAATCCACCCTCTCCACCACGTCCACAAGATCGGGATATCACGACTTTCCCAGAGAAATGAGCCCGTATCAAGGTGCAACTGGACCCAGCCACCCATACGGAATGTATCCCCAGATTGGGGTGAGTCGTTCGGCAAGTGTCGCGACGGCGTCGACAGCAAGGCTGGATGCTCCCTTGCGAGGCCCGACTGCTCCGTCCCATCCCTACGGCATGTATCCTCAAAATATAGATTACGAGGAGGATATTGGTGACCGACCAATCCCAATGGGATTTCCCACTAATGGTATCCAAAATTCGCAAGAATCAACTCAAGCGGATGAAGTAGGTGATATCGTCGGACCAGATGGACATTTGGAACAGCTACCTCCATATTCACGCTACCCCGACGGTATAATAAGAAGGGCGGGACGGGGTCCTGCCAGTATTGCGAGTGCCATGCGAGAACCGAGACAGAGCTATCACGACGAACCTATATCTCGTTCGGAGTCCTCCCGGACGCTAGTCAATACTGATTCGTCAGAGCCACTTCGTCGATCGATGGATCGATCTAGTCGTTCGTCCACCGTTGTCCCATTTGACGAGAAATTACGCCAAAAAGGTCAACGCAAATGTTGCGGTGCTCCACTCTGGCTCCTGGCTATATTGGGTCTAGGAGTGCTCATTGGTGGTTTGATTGGTGGTGTTATAGGGGGTGTTCTAGGCGAACGCGCTGCTGAACGGCGATCACGAGAAGCCGCTGCTGCCAGGCATTCATCAACATCGATAATACCGCCACCCCCGAGTCCTGCTGTGGTGACCGTTACCGAAACTAGTGATGTGTCCCCATACTCAGTCACTCCTACCGGACTCCCTAGCCTACCCACCGGCAAGTATCAGATTCCTTGGACGGTAAAGAATACATCGAAATTCTGTATTGGCAGTTCCAACCAATTGCAGGCCTGGAGTTGTCATGTTTTCGATCCACTTGCTATAGAAGTGATGGGGTCGATTGAGCATGGCACCATGCAAATTGATTCGCCGTCATTCGACAATGGCCATTTTTCGTACGGAGCACAACTGCCATACGACATTAACCCGGCACAACAAGAACTCAGGATGATGAAGGACAAGGACGATGTCAATTTCGGACCTGCCTTGTATTTCACCACTGTATTCAACAAACTTGTCATTGTTGAAGAGCAAGAGATTTCAATGTCGAAGCGATCCATAGATGACAATTTTTTCGGTAATGGATGGGTCCAGCAGCAATCAAACGGTGCTTCTCCAGGCGATAAACCGTGGTATTGCTGGTGGAATAACACCCAAATCGAAATTTTCATTTATGTCAACGAGACTCAGGGTGAAGGCACAACCTCGTCTGGTACCGGACCAGTGAGTACCACTGCACCACAGTCAACGTCAGAACCCCAGAAACGAAGTTTATATGGCCGAGACAATGTGCTTCCAGGAAACTACCCGAGGAGGACTAAGGTCAAGGAGAACCGGGTCATGCCAGACTCACCGCAGGCCTACTGTCAGCAAATGCAAGTCAACCCAGACAACTCGGTCACTCCTATCCCCAGCAACGTGGTTCAAATCAACGAAATCAACGAAAGCAAATCCAACTCCAAGAGAGGTTCAAATTACGCGCGTGGAGACTATCAAAGTCCATGCTATTGCGAGTGGTTGAATACATGATTTTGCATTTCCTAACCTTGGGCTTTTCCGGCGTTGACTTCTGGCTTCCTTGATGTGGTACGAATACATTCTCAATTACGATTCCCCGCGGGCCGTTCGACATTCTTGATATTTTGGACATTATTAGATGTATATTGCCTTGTTTTACCGATTATGGGCATGGTTTTTTTTTTCCTGTCTTCTTGAAGATATCTTTTTGGCGTTTTGAACAAATCTTTTTTCTTTAACTTTCCTGTTATATTCAAAGGCGAGCTGTATGCACTTCTTTTTGGTGGCGTTGAAGGAATTTCCAGGGGGAAGACCACCTGAATATATTATCTTTGGATGTATCCTGGAGTAATACCATTTTTTTCTTATGTGCTATCTCTACTGAAGTAGTCTGTTCCGTTCAATATTGTAAGGATGTTGATGACAAGATTCAACGTCATTGCCATCGCCAGTTGGCTAGCAGCCTCTTCAACAGTTGTAAATTTGTATTAAATTGAGACGTGACTTGAGATGAACGTTTGCTTATCATTTCGTGTCCTGTTTTGAGAACTTTTTGCATTGGAAGCTACTGTTTTTTTTTGCCCGAAAAAAATATTAGGTATTCCAAATCCAATATCCCCGAACACCGCATCGACGTCAGATGCATACAACACTATCGCCACCACCAATCGCTTCAGGGGCAAGGCTCTCTCTGTTAATTCTTCTTTCCTCAATACTCTGACAATCTCAGCACCAAGAAAAACTACCTTTCATTTTTTTTTTTTTAAGACCTAGTCTATCAGCCATGATGCACCCGATTCTTAATCTCTCCCGGTTAGGCTGGACTAATGCTGCCGGCCTTCGAATCCTGAATCCAGTGCGATTGAGCATCCTCTCTGTAGTGCATGTGAACCGCCACGGAGGAGAAATCTCGCAGACATGTCAAGCTTATACATCGTTCGGGCGTGATGGTAACTACAAAGAGAAGAAACACGGATATGACGATTTGCCTGCTTCTCCCCAGACGCGAGAGCTGGAGCATCCGGGTTAGCTCTCTTGCTCTTTTTTTTTTCTTCAAAGGCGTGTGCTAATTTCTTTTTTTTTAAAAAAAAAAAAGGCCCTCCACCGCCAAATACCAGCGAAATATCAGGAAACACAGGCGCTACTCTACGCAGCGAACAGCAGGTCGATCCGGATATAGTGCGGCGCGCCGAGCGTACGCGGCGGCATCAGGAACAGCAAAAGCAGCAGAAACAGCGACAGCAGCAGGAAAGTGAGAAAGCAAGAGCCAAAGAGGAAGTATCTACGGGCGCAAGACCGACGATCAGAGGTAGGGAAGTTAAAGATAGTATGCCAGAGGGAGTCAGGCGGCATAATGAGGAGATGGCAAGGAGATATGATCGCGCGTATAATCAGATTGGGGATGAAGGGGCCCTGAGTAAAGGGTTCTGGCAGAAGGAGGAAGAGTTGGCCGGAGAGAGAGGTTAAATTGGTTGGACTCTGTGTGAATATAAAATTGAGTGAAATTGTATAGTTTGTATGATATTTGTTTATATAAATGCATCCGAATAGTACTATTTGTTATTTCTATGATTGGAGAAGAGGTGTGTTTTCACTTGGTGGCTCTTCCTCTCCAGGTAGCGACGACGACGGCTCGACTGCATGTGATTCGTCGGCATGGTTGATAGGAGCGTGGATAATATCCTTCTTCGGCCCCAGATACTCAAAGGAAATGCCCATGACAAGGAGCGAGCCTTGCAAAAGTGCCGTCACAACATAAGTGCCCCACGCACTCCATCCTTCCACGCCCAATCTCTGTGCTAGGCTGGCCGCCCAAACCAGACTTCCCGGGGTTTGAATACACATCATCGGAATGCTCAGACTGCCCACTTTTCGTAGCCGGAATGTTGTCCAGATTTGAGGGAAATATTGGATGGATGCAAGGACGGCGGACATGATGCCCAAGCCGTTTGCCCAAGCTTGGAGGTGGCCTGGCTGTGTGGCCGCGATAACGATGGATGCAACCAGGATTACGGCTGCGTGGATAATGCAGATGATAGTCACGATAACGGCCGTGCGGTAGGTCGGCTGATTGTCCCCGCTGCCATCCTGAGTTTGCTCGGCGGATGCTGTGGTCGTAGGATCCGTTGCCGAAGTTGCACGCGGAAAGTAAATAAGAAACAAAAGCAGGCTGTCATTCGAAATCGTTAGGTGGTCGAGCTCACTTCGCACAAGGCTACGGGTTGGGGAATGGGAGCAACATACATCACGCAGAAACAGGTACACTGGACCCCAACTTGGAATATGCCCAACAAGCCAGCAAAACACGAAAGGCCGGAAATCTCCTGGCAGCAGGCTACATCGCGAGCGCTTCGTGGGAGGACCAGGATATTTGCAAACGCAGACGTTCCCGATGTTGTTCCCAGAAGGACGAAGAAAGGCGATATTCCGAAAGAGCTCCGCAGCTGAATAATACGGATGTGCTGAGGGAGGTATGATACGAGGATTCCAACGAGGATGAGGCTTTTGGCACTGCTATCAGTGTTCCGTCTGGTGTGGATAGGGGAGCTAGGTAGATGACTCACAGAGATAGGACGAAGTTGAAGCTGATGCCGTGGGGTAGGACGAGCTCCCGGCACTGCGGAGACACCGAGTCCATGCTAAAAGACCAGAGTCGGTTCGTTGGTGGCTAGCTTGGTACGGATCTCAGGGGCTGCTATTAAACGAAGATTTGAAGAGAAGTCCTTTGAAGAGGGGAGCACCTGAGGTTCCAAATGTTGTTGTTGAAATAAGGAGCTCGGGCTGATAAACAGATAAGGAATCAACGATCGTCATCCTCGTCACCCTCCCGCATCCCGTGACAAACACGTCTCTTGGCGCTAGTTTGTCATGTGTTTGGTTTTAACAAATTAATGTCAATTGATGTTTCGATTTTGTAGCTGTTATTTTTTGGCTTTTAAGGTGTAGGCTATTTTCATGCCTTTTTGTTCAAAATTTCCGAACACTGGTCTGGACATCTGTGCCATTTGACGGTAACCGTGATGAATATATATTGCTAGTGAAGGAGAATCTGAACATCAATTAATTCTTCAAATGTTCAAAATACATACATATATAAAATAGCATAACAAACATCAAATACATTTTAAACCAATTCAGATTAAAGATTGTCCCTTAAAATCACCAATCATCGTATACATGGTTGAGGTTCTAGACCAGGTCACTTGGGGGTCGTTAGCGTTTAAAGCACAAGAGATCAATGAATTGATAACATCACAAAGTTGGCTGCAGAAAAAGGGGAAACATTTGTATACTTCGCAGAAAGATAAAAGTTTGTACCAGCCAAGCAGCTTTTAAATGGTAGATAAAATATTACCATTTGGAGTAACTGCTCTAGGACAGCACTACCCTCAAATCGACTAATCATAGCGCACAGCACAACAAACAACAAGACAAACACATCAACCAAAAAATACGATGCATGCCATCACAAAGACGGCGCACGTCATGCCGCAACAGCAAGCACAGCAAGCAGCACGAGCAGCCAAGAACGGCGGCTCGAGTGCAGCTCTCCCCGGCTGACGTCACCGCTCATCATCCCTCGCGTCGTGTATATTTTCTGCTCCTGCCGCGCTCGCTCTTTCGCCTCTGCCACACCCCATCGTGCTTGACTTGATACCCCGTGAGTGCTCTTCATTTATCCATCGTCGTATTATCGATATATTAATTCATGGTTTAGCCAACGTCTGCTCGCGTTGACCTTCGAAAGATAGTTTCCTCACCATGAGATTTAATTGGACCGCCGGCCTTTTGGTCGTTCTGGCGAGTTCTGAAGCTGTTGGTGCCACCCACTGGTTCAGCAAATCTGGTATGTAGCATCGATTCTGCAAGTGTCTCATGGTATAGCTCTGACCAAGCCTTTAGTTTACAACAGGTGGCACGAAACCGAGCTTGAGCGATGGCTTTCTGACCACGGTATGCTGTGCAGCTTTCCCTTCGTCAGTGTATCTGCGCGTCGCTAATGTAGCTCCAGACATTCCGTATCCAACTCCTGCAGACCGCAAGGACCTTGAAAAGATAGTCAAGGCCAACTGGAACGCCAAAGTGCAGGTTCCCTTAGCCCAGACCTCGGAGGCGGCTTCTGATCACCTAAGCAACGTGAAGGAGTGGATTTTTGACAGGTGCGTTCCAATAAAGCCTCTCTCATGGGATCTACCTAATTAATGCCTTTTTAGCTGGACCGAATCTCAGCTCAAGTCCTTCCTGGACAGTCATGGTATTCCTGCTCCCCAGCCACGCAAGCGCGACACGCTTCTCCGTGCCGCCCGCGAAAACTACGAAGCTGTCGCGAAGAAGCTCGGCGAAACTGCTGCGTACCCTGGTAACTGGCTGTACGAGCACTGGTCTGAATCAGAGCTCAAGGAATGGCTTGACACATACGGCTGGCCTGTGCCTCAACCGTCCACCCGCGACCGTCTCGTGGCTGCTGTTCGTCGCCAGTCGCGTCTTTCTAGCCTCGCTGCACAGCAAGCTTCCGCGTCTGTTTCTTCCTCGGCCGAGGCTGCTCAGTCGTCCCTAAGTGAAGCCCTCTTCAACGCATGGTCTGACTCTGAGCTGAAGAAATTCCTGGATGAACATGACATCAACGTCCCCCAAGGATCTAAGCGCAATGAACTGATTGCTCTCGCTCGGAAGAATCGCAAGTACCTTGTTGATGAAGCTCATTCGTTATCCGCGTCTGCAACCAGTGCTTATGGTGCTGCTACTTCCAAGGCTGGTAACGAATGGGCTCGTGCCACTGATGATGCTCAGCTCAAGGCCGAGGATGCCTTTGACGCTGTCGTAGCTGAGTGGTCCAACTCTCGGTTGAAGGCATATCTCGATGCTCGTGGAATTCCTGTTCCCCAATCCAGCAAACGAAACGAGCTTCTTTCCAAGGTCCGACTTCACAAGCACAAGGCTGTTACTGGCTACAGCGCTTGGACCTTTGATACGTGGACCACCGAAAACCTGCAGTACGTTGCTAACCTTTACTACTCCATAACAATACTGACGTCATTACAGAAAATATCTCGCTTCTGTCAACAACAAAGCTGCGAAGAAGGCCGACGTGTCCCGTCAAGAACTTCTCAAGCACGCCCAAGAGCAATACGCCAAGGCATCCAACGCTGGCGGTGACCAGTATGCTTCTGCAACTTCATACCTCGCCCAAAGCACCGCAGCGGCCAAGAAGGACACCTTTAATCACTGGTCTGAGTCCGACTTGAAGAAATTGCTCGACTCGTACGGCATCTCGACCTACCAGGGCTCCACACTGAATGAGCTCCGCGCTGCGGTCCGTCGTAACGCTCAATATTTCCAGTATGGAACTACCACTCCCTCAGAAACGATCCTGGCCCGCATCCAGGAGGGCGCCACCTGGCTCCTTGACCAGCTGAAGTTCGGTATCTCCAGTGGTCGTGAGCAAGGCCATGATGCTGCTGAATCGGCCCGGTCCAAGGCCGCCGAGGCGACTGGCAAGATTCGCTCAGAGCTGTAACTTAGTGCTTTATCTTGACTGCGTTACCGGAAAACAAATATAACGTGGTACAAGGGAGATAAAGTGCATATTGAACCATAATCTCACGAATACGATCATCTTGGGTTTTGGCGTTTGTTCATAATTGCCGTGTGATTTTTCTTTTAGTTGTTTACATTTGTTTCTCCTGGCTCTTTTTCTTTAAAAAAATAGCGTGGTGTGTTTGGATCGTTAGAAAATGGATATAATGGTCTTGAGAAAATGACTGGTCATATTCAAATGTTGTAATTCCAGATAGTAAAGCCGGGGGGCTCATTTCAAATTACAGGGAGGTATGCTCAATCACATATCAAGGCCAAGATATAATTGATCTTGAATGTCAAAGTAGATAATAACATCATTAAACTCGAGACTATAGTTGCCTCATTTTCAGATCGTCAAATACGTGAGTAGATTTCATAGTCAACAACCAAGAAAACTTAATCTTGCATGAAAAAACCGGTACAAGAGCCGGTCAAGATGGTAGTCTTAAATCGAAATCAAACATTGAGTTTGACAGTTAAAAGCAACCTTTTTCTAGATAGCTTAACGGGAAGCCGGGGAAAGCAGCATTTGGTTGATGTAAAAGTCGTAGGGTCGGTCGGGGCCATGGTGATTTTCCTTTTCAAGACTTTGGAGCCTCCGGGTCGCCCTCGGCGACAAGCTTTCCAACAACCAGATATTTCTCGGAGAAGCGCTCCTCCCATCCCATAAGATTCTCCAGCTGCTCCTTGTCGAGGTCCTTGAGGTCGTCGAGCGGGCCTTTCAAGTCCTCGGTGAGCATTTCCTTGTCGAAGCTCTGGTGAGCGAGACCGCGAGAAGCATCACGACCGGCAAAGTTTTCGTACGGGCCACCCTGGATCGACAATTAATATTCTCGCAGCAAAAGATGGAATTGATTGCTGTTTTAAGAGGACATACCGGTCCGTAGAAATTGCGACCGGAGGTCACGTCAAACACTCGGCCTCGAACAGCCAAATAGACAGGTGCGCCATCGATGCCATTGAAGGGCAGCAGTGTTGACGGCGTAAACGTGCGGAATACAACCGGCGCGGGACCCTTGGGCAGCTCCACGGCTGGCTTCGGTCGGAACTGCAGGTAGACGACGACGACGAAGAGGGACAGGAGGATGAGGTTGATAGGTGTGGCGATGGGCATGCTTTCGATATTGAAAACACACAAAGTTAGCTCATCGTTGCCGAATGGGATAGCAGCACAACTCACGCCTCAGCCGGTGGTGGAATGTCGGCGAATTCTGGGTCGGTGTCAGCATCATGACGGGAGTGGGCAGAGGTGAGGCCGTGGTCGAGGGATACCTGAGTCCATGGTGTTTTAGCTGTTGCTTCTCTAGCAGTGAAGAAGAGAGCTCTAAGCAGGGCTGAGAAGGTTGGGTGTCGAGATGATGGTGGCTGATTGATTGCCAAACGACCCGCCGATTCCGTCATGATTCCATCGCCGTCTGCCGCTAACCCAGTCGGGCAGCCATGAGTAGTATGATTAGTAGATCACGGCAACTTGGATATATTTTTTACATTGTCTATTATATATTATGTTGTATTTGGTAGCTAATTCTGGCATGTCGACTGCACATGCCATTATTGGGTTTGATTGTGCTGTTTGGTCACGTGACACGCCTATAGATGTGTTCATGGAAAATGTAGATATACAACAATGTATAGCCGATTTACTTTGCAGATCTTTCTTCAATTCATCGAATGTTCGACAAAACGTCCTCCTCGAATCGTCTAGAGCTGATTTCTTCGACTACAGAAAGCCGACCAGACAGCCAACGGCCTCCACGATTCAGGCCGGCAAATTGACTTTGGAACCGCTTGGGGGCCTTGCATCCTTTGTGTGCTCTCGTACTGATGCTGGGGACAAAAAACATTAACCGCGGGGGCTGCCATTGGTCTGGGTTGCGTGTGGTAATCAAACAACAGTCAGCACTGACGTTATAAATAGCACAGCAGGGCCGATATGAGGCTCCCGAGTCAGGTGTTGGCTTTGTCGGCGCATAGAGGCAGGAGAAAGAGAAGCAGCACAAACGAGGAGCTCGGAGATTAAACAGCAAACAGTAAATACTAGAAAATACTATGCATGTTGATGTTTCCTGCGGCAACCTGAAACGTCACTGCCGCGGGCTCCACCGGCCACTTAATCAAAGCCGCCCCCGCTCGCCATCCGCCCATCCTGACCGAACGCCAGCGCTGCGTCTGGTGGTGTTTCTTGTCTGCTTCGTGGCCTGTGTGGCTCTCGTCCAGAGATAAATAGATAAATACCCTGTGCGGTCAGCCTTGCCGCTGACGAGAGATTGCCCCTCTCTTAGTCTTAGTCACGAGGTTACCACCCAAGAAGAAACAACAAACAACCCAGTCGCGATGTGGACAAAGAGGCACAAAGGCCGCGGTGACCGCATCATCAGCGGCCCTTCTCTCGACCATTCTGTGCTGGACACGGGCTCGCAGGTATCACTTACGCCCAAGAACATCTCCAAAGACCTCCCAGCTCTGCCAAGGTAAGTGGCTACAATGGCCATGGTACTCGATACTTGAGTGTATATACTAAGGCATTGACACAGTGAAGCTGCTGAGACTTCTTACGAAGCTGCCTCTGCGCCCCTCGCTTCCCCGATTCGCGCCTACCAGGACTATTCACAGTATGCCAATGACGACCCCGGCATTTCTCCTCCTGACTCACCCATCGACGTGACTGGGACACGCCCGTACTCGAGTCATAATGTTTCCCCCATCGACAATGACGCTGGCCACTTTTTCCCCGAGCCGTCTGTCAAGAAGCCGAGTCAGATCCCTGTGCCTCGCAGATACAGCCAGGGCAACATGCTCAACTATGAGAGTGGTCGTGAATCGCCGGCCGACATGAATCCAACCATACGCAAGGCAAGCACTCAGCAAGTGTCCACCGGCAGCACTGGCCTGCCCAAGACGGCCAAGCCAAAGTCGAAACAACACCAGCATGCGGCAAGCCTACTTCAGTCGGGGAGGGAGAAGCTCCAGATCTTTTCCAAGACGTGGGATCAGAAACAGCAGCCCAGTCAGCGGCCGCGTGAACAATGGAAGGGTGCTAGCGGACGTGCTCCTTTGATGGGTCCAATTGAAACAAATACATCTGCCAAGAGAACCCCGCCTCGTTCTCACTCACCTGGCCTTGATTTTGTTAATTACGGTCCAGATACATACACAGTGACTACCATCACTGCGGGCAACTCCTCAGATGAGAAGCCTCGCAAGAAATCGCGCCAGCCGAAAAAGAAGAGCGAATCTCGCGATGCTTCGAGGAGCAAATCAAGTCTCGGGATGTACCTTAGTGGTGGGAGTTCCGATGAAGCCAAAGAAGAGACCAAAGAGGCCAAAGAGGAAACCAAAGAAGACGGTAATCAAACTCCTATAGCCGACAAGCTGACGCCTCTGGAAAACACGGACGACTTTTCGTCCATGTTTCAGAAGCTGGATCTCGTCGATGAGCCGCGCAGTCGATTCAGTGCTGATACCTATGACCCAACCGAACTTGCCACTACTCCGCCGGGCAGTCCTGGTTTTGACGGTTCCTCTGTTCCGGATATTCCCCCATCACCCATCATGACAAGACGTCGACCAGTCCCTGGATATGCGACTTCAATCAAGAGCACCAAGAGGAAACCAGTCGGATCAGAGACGCCACCCCCGGAAGTCGATCTTAAAGATATGACGCCCCAAGACCGCGCGCAATACCGTATAAGCAGCTTACAGATCCGAGGCAACGAGCTTTCGAAGCGCAAGACAAGCGTCAAGACCATGCTGCACGAACTAACCCAAGTGATCCAGCCGAGCTCGATTGCGTACGACATGGCCACCCGCGATGAAGTCAAAAAGTCTGTTACTTCACTGAACAATGAGCTGGCCGAGATCACCAAGGAAGAGCATGACCTGGGTGTGAAGCTGAGCCGTGCTTATAGAAAGCTCGACAGTGCGGACTTCTACGAGCACAGCAGCTTGTGGGTGAAGAGCATCGATCGGTGAACCTTCTTTCTTCTTTATCTCTTTCATTTTCTACAAGCCGATTCATGTACAGTTCTAGCATGTTTTTTGACCCTCGATTTTATCCGAAGTTTAACTGGGGCGCATTTATTGGTGACAAGTCCGCTGGCGCGGAGTCCCTCGAGCGTGGTGTTGTGAGTTAAGATACCCTGTGATTTGTGATTGGAAACTTGAAAACCAATATTGTATTTGGACACTTTGCGGAATTGTATATGTATGTTACTTAATAGCAAACCAATATGTGCACTAAGCAAACAAGCCGCATAACGTTAAAATCGTTAAAACCTGGAGCACTTCCACCATCTTAATTCATCATGACTGTCGTCAGCATCCCGAACGCCGGTAGATTGATTGTTCTTGGCGCGATTTATATCGATAACGGAGAAACGAGGAATCGGAAATTTCTTTGGCGCTTCATTTATTTCTTGCCGGATTTCTTGATGCCTTGCGCGCCAGTGTTCAGCGGGCCTTTGCCCTTGGCCTTGTCCATCATGTCCTTCTTGGCCTTGGCCTCTGTTGAAAATCATGATTATCAGCAGCCGTTCGCATGTTCATATACCCCGTGGGGAAACCAACCGGCTCTCTGCTTCTCCTTGAAAGCGAGATCGTCTTCGTCCAGGTCCTTTGAGGCTTTCTTAGGAGCCTTGAGGGGCTTCACTTTGCCGCCTACACAATAACAAGTTAGCCGCTGCAAAGTAGTTTCAACAGACACATGGATAATACGCACCTTCTCTTCCTTGACCGCCCATCTTGACTAGATATATGCACTGCAAAACAACAGTCGACAGAATCGCTTTACATTCGCCGAGGGGAGAAAAAAACTGGAGAGGGGAAACGGAAGAAAAAGCGGGCGCGGGCTTATCATGCGCTAGGCCGCATACGGGCTGGTGGCGACTTCCCGCTTTTGCGGGCGAACGTCAGTTCTTCCCACTTGCTTGTTGTCATTCAACAGAGAATTGTCTTCCATCGACAAAAGCGCTGTGCTTTTCTTCATGTATAGGTGGCAGACGTGGTCAAGGAGCAAGGCAGAAGAATCCTCTAGCCGGTTGGACCTCTCAATACCATCCCTACTTTTTATTTGCAGCTTGGACAACCTCTTTGCTAACTGCGTGGCGCGTTCTTTCTTGTGGCCTCTCAAAGCTCCCCATCACATTGATTAAGAAAGAAAGAAAAGTACTCTCTTTGTTCCCCATCATGGCATCCCGCAGATCGAGATCTCCATCGACCCCCTCAGAGGGCGAGATTGTCGAGTCAGGTTCAGAGGCGAAGAAGGCAACTACGTCGCAGAATTCCGTTAATGACAACATTGTTAACCGTCGCGCCAGACTCAGTCCATCGCACTCTCTATCTTCTTCCAAATCATCGAGCAGCTCGACCGGGAGACGCCGGTCTCGATCGCGTTCGCCTTATCGACGCGGTGAGAAGCGTCGCCGGTACGATGATTATGACGACCAACGGCATTATCGCGGTGGCTCGCACCACGCTCGCTACGAGTCGCGATCTTCCGACTACGATCGCGCTGGTTATCGCCGCAGGCCTTACCATGACTATGATCGGGACGATGACTACAGCGGCGGGCTCCGGTACACGGATGACTATGAAAGGCGCGACAAGCGGCAGAGGACGCGAAGCCGGTCGCCTGCAATCCGCGATACACGACGGCCCAAGAAGTATGATGATTCGGATGTAAAGGAGTCGCCCCGGGTGACTTTTGCAGAACAGTCAGTGAGCGAACGGGGGAAACCCCCAGTAGTCGCTCAAAGTGTGAAAGTAGAAACTGAACGAGAGCATCAGGTGCAGGCTCCTAGCTCCAAGGAGACTCAGAAAGTACATGAGTATGTTTTATTTCCTTATTTTATGACTGTTTCTAACAATCGCAGGTCAACAGATGATATTCCCGAAGAACCCGCAGAGCCCGTGGATGAGGCTGCGCGTCTCGAAGCTCGACGGAAGCGCCGCGAGGCTATCAAAGCCAAATATCGAGCCCAGGACGATCTGCGTATACAGGCACTACACCAAGGAGCCGGTTCGCAGCAGACTCCGGATACTCCGGCTTCTCCGATGAGCACGCCCGGTCAGTATTGCGTGCCCCTTGAGAGGAGATTTGTACTGACATTGACAGGCTCGCCACTATCTCCCGCTGTGGAAACTCCAAGCGAAACCCCTGGAACTGAACTTACAGTGACCAAAGATGAGGATCTTGCTAATGGTAAGCAGCCCATGGATGGGGTCGAGAAAGACGAGCCATCGGCAGCAGACTACGATCCTACGGAGGATATGCGAGAAGAACGCCAGAGGCATAACAAAGGAAACTTGGAAGACGAAGTATCGGCGACTACGTACGACGAAACCAAAGCTACTACGCAAGACGTTCTCATCCCCGATCCTCCACGAGCTGCTCCGGCCAGCGATGCGTATGACATGTTTGCCGAGGATGATGACGATATGTTTGCACCAGAGGTAGAAGGAAAACCAGCACATGCGAGCGCGCAAGCGATTCCCAAAGCCCAGGAACTCGATATGACCATGTTGGACAACTGGGACGATCCCGAGGGATACTATAATGTCCGACTGGGTGAGTTGATCAACGGACGGTATCACGTCCACCAGATTCTTGGCAAGGGCATGTTTTCATCAGTGGTACGTGCTACGGATTCCAAGACGGACAAACATGTGGCAATCAAGATTATTCGACAAAATGATACGATGCGAAAGGCGGGGTTGAAGGAGATACAGATTCTTGAGCAGCTACTCGCGAGTGACCCAGAAGATAAAAAACATCTTATCCGGTTTGAGCGGTCTTTTGATCACAAGGGCCACCTGTGCATGGTGTTTGAAAACCTGAGCATGAACTTGCGAGAAGTGTTGAAGAAGTTTGGGCGCGACGTGGGACTGAACCTCCGGGCGATTCGAGCGTACGCACAACAGATGTTTCTAGGACTGAGTCTTTTACGCAAGTGTGGGATCTTGCACGCGGATCTGAAGCCAGACAACCTACTGGTGAACGAGGGGCGGAGTGTACTCAAGGTGTGCGATCTGGGATCTGCATCGCCAGCTTCGGAGAACGAGATCACTCCATACCTGGTGAGTCGGTTCTACCGGGCGCCGGAGATTATACTAGGGATTCCGTACGACTATGCAATTGATATGTGGTCTGTGGGCTGCACGTTGTACGAGCTGTACACTGGCAAGATCCTGTTTACTGGACGCAACAACAATCAGATGCTGCGGTCAATCCAGGAATGCCGGGGCAAGTTCCCTCCAAAGCTGCTGCGCAAGGGTTCGCTGACGTCGATGCATTTTGACGACATGCTCAACTTCCACAGCACCGAGGAGGACAAGCTCACGGGGCGGGTTGTCACAAAGATGCTTGATTTCAAGAAACCAACACGCGACCTGAAGTCTCGGCTGATGGGCAAGGGCGCGAGGGGCATGGATGAGAGCGAGGCCCGCGAGGTCGCGCAGTTTGTGGATTTGCTGGATCGGTGTCTGAGCCTGAATCCGGAGAAGAGGTGTACGCCGGTGGAAGCGTTGAAGCATCCGTTTATGTCACGGCGGTGATTTTATATGGACATATTGGTTGATATTATGCATTAAATACATGGAATTTACATATATTTAGATAGTGAATATGCACATTAGCATTTACCCGCAATCTACATGTATCGTAATTTTGTTGATGTGGTGATCACTCAACCTGATGTATACACCACCTGGACCGGTGGGACATGGATGGATTCAATGCGAGCGTCAATATTATTGAAATTCCATCCGACGGCGTCCAACTGTCTGGTACCAAGAAAGCAGGGACATGGATGATGACACCAGTTGGTTGGGGCTTTGCTAGGATCACTAATAATTTCGCCACCGCAAGTTTCGAAAATCGAAAATCAAAGATCAAAGTGAAAATCGAGTAACCAAAAACGGACAAACCAAAAAAAAAAAAATCGAAAACTCGAAAAACGAAGACCGAAAATTTGACGGTCGAAAAGCAAAAGCGCAAAAAACAAACCCCCTAAAACCCTATTGGGGAAACACCCTTGCCTCCAGAAAAGTCTAAATCATTAATAATTACGCATAACACTCACTGATAACAAAGAAACAACTTTTTCTGGGTGCGAGCAAGGTTTGTTTTGGGCTAAGGAAGGTTGGTTCACCTGTGGTTTGACAACGGGTGCATCGGTGGTTTTGGTAATCCGTATGGATAGCGACGGATAAATAATGCGGGGAAGCCCGAGTAACTCTTGAGTCTTGTTGGACGCATTCGGGGCTGAATGGGTGGTAACCAATCCGAGGGTTTCTATTTGGGTTACTTGCTCCGTAGATAGATAGAGTCTACGACCAGGCTAGTGGAAAGTGAAAAGTAAAAAAAAAAACAAAAAAAAAAAAAAAAACACGAAGACCCAAACAAAAAGGAAAGGTAATGTATATCGCTCTTCCGTAGACGGGCCAATAGAAACACGTACATGTGTTCGCGTCAAAAAAGTGTGACGCACGGGCTTTTAATTTGGGCTAGGAGTACGGGGTAAGATTCTCTGTCGATGATCAAGGGGGCGACGTAGCAGTCCAACACGAGAGAGGCAGCGCTGATTTGCCATGATGCAGGTGCAAAGGAAAAGAAGGGCGTGGGCTTCTGGACTGACTGACTAATGGACTAGGACAGGGCGGCTAGCCACCCTGCCCAAGCCCTGCAGCCAGTGAATCAATATCACACAGGCGGTCCACGAGATTCGCTGCAGATAGAAAGCCGTTATTGTCTGGCCTTAACGCCGAGTGTTATAGGTGGGAGGCTGTTCTGCATTCGATTGGACGGTCCGAATGCCGTTGGTTTTATGCGAAACATTGGCAGCGGGATGGAAAGCGAGGGGTCCGGCGCGAAATGAAACCGGTCGGCCTGCGTGATCTCACCAGAAAGGCAGTCCGCAAGCATGGCGAAACGAAACGTGTCTGGCCTCAGACCAGCCGACGAAGTCTGGGCTCGTTGTTGGTGGAGTCTGCAGCCGGCTCAGATGATCTGAGGAGACTGTCTGCTCCACCCGACTCGAGGCGCCTCACTTTGAGGTTGCTAACCCAGAATAGACGAGGACAGAGTGAGAGGCCAATCAGCATGACCCAAAGGCCCCACCAAGTGTTGCGCAGTCAAAGTCATCATGACTCTGCGCTAGTCCTGGATCAGAAGATTATGTGTGCGCTGATTGGCCCGACTCACGATCGCCGGTGGGGCCACTTCGAGAAAACCCTCAGGCAGCAAGGATCAAGTGTTTCTCCGGGGGTGGGTTGGGCGACTCTGCATGCAGTTTATTGACTGATGTGTTGTGCGATGATCAGCCTGAGGCAGGACACCGCTCTTTCTACTCGCATTTCCACTTTCTATTTCCACTTGCACTGTGCTTTTTCGCCCACTGCAGTGGGCTGGTGGAACTTGTACTATGTGATGGATCTGCCAATATTATTATCTCAGGTATGCGACCTAGTTGACATGTTGTTGTTGTGGTTGTGAACGTGACAGTAAACAGTCAAAGTACAGGCACGCACTGGATTAACTTAGCATGTACAGCTAGTAGACGTGGCAGGCTCAGGACACGGCTAGAGGCTGAAGCGAGACAGGCCGGTGCAGGCTGTGCTGCCAATGGGGGCCCACCGGACCCGCTGGTGGCGCGGCCCAAGCGCTGAGGTGCCCACACCCATAGTTAGAACTTAGCTGGGAGTTAGCCTGGCAGTGTTAACTTGGCAAGCTTGGGCTTGGGCTTGGGCTTGGGCTTAGGGGTGGAGGGAGGACCAGGCTCAGGAGACTCGAGAAATCAAGTTTCAACTCAACAGAAAATTGTTGACAATAGCATGCAATCATCATGCTCGAACACTACCAGTAATAATCACAATAATCAATAATACTATAATAGTCACAGTGGAGCAGAGCCAGGCTGCCAAAGATTACACGGATGGCCATGCCGTGCAAGGCTAAGAGGCAATCGCCACACATGAATGATGTGAGAGTGACGGCAGCCGGGGCGTGGCGGGACGTCGCCGCGCGTGGAGGTTGTGGAGGGCGGCCGACGAGTCACAGCGTCATCTGACGAGTCTGTCGTGCATCGCATAGCCAGCCATGCACCAATAGCACCCATGTCTTGTTGGACCTGCTAATATCCTGGAGTCTGACGCTCTGCGTTCCGTCCTTGCTCGTCCTCATCCAAAGGAAATTAACACCAGAAGAGCAATGGCCACGGCAATCATGATACGATTATATTAATAATATCCATTATATGCAAAGTAAATACTAAATAGTACTATTACGGCGATGGATCTTAATAAAACACAAGCAGTAATGATAGTCGGCGGCGCGAGTGCGTGCGCCCAAGACAGGCCTGGCCCGGCCCACCAGCTAGCAACTAGTGCGGCCGCCCCATCTGCCTGGGCCGGAGCATAAGTTAGTGTTTTGTTAGCAGTTCTCGCCCGTCGCCGCCTTCCCGGCGTGCCACCAGAGCCAGAGCCTGCTCCTTCCGCCTGCGAACTGCACTGGCTGCATACATCACCAGTCCTGCCTCTCCTTATCCTGTCCTCTTCTTCCCTCTTCCATCCTCTCTTCTTTTCTTCCTCTCTTCACTCTCCATCCTCCTCTCCTCTTCTACCCTCCCTCCCTCCTCCCTCCTCCTCGACCGCGCCTCCCCTTTTCTCTTCTTCTCTTCTCTCGTGTCTTGTTACCCCCTATCTATCTATCTGCTCGACTCGAGACTGTTGTTGTGGCCCCCAGCAGGCTCACTTATCGGTCCCTCTATCTACTCTCTATATATATATTTATATATACCCTTGTATATATATCTCGACGCTACTCCCTCGCGACTCTCCTATTTGGACTTCCACTCCCTCAGGTTTCCCCGTTGGCCGCGTAAAGACGATAGCGATATCGTCTTTACAAACGCCACTTTCCCCTTCTCTCTTTTTTTACTTGTTTTGGATCTGGCCATACCAACAAACCTCGCCTCTCTGGATCTTGCCGTGGACTTCTACCTCCCGGACTCTCCCAAGGAACTGCCCAGGATAATTGCTACTCTTCCGTTCTTTGGATCTTTGTTCAACAACCCCCATCGCCATTTCGACTGGACCAGCCATGATGTACCATCCCACCATGTTGCCGACGCCGCCCGCGTCGCCACCCCTGCTCCGCTGTTACGCCCCTGAGGACCGTTTGGGAATGCTACTTGCCAACCGCCTGGAGCTGACCAGCATTTTGGGCGTCGGTGCCTATGGAGTCGTCTACACTGCCGTCGATATTCAAACCCAGGTCCCCTATGCTGTCAAGGCCCTGAACAAGAACGGACTCGACGCCCGCCAGCGCAAGTTCCAGCAGCGCGAAATCAGTCTCCACCACCAGGCCAGCCGACACCCTAATGTTGTCTCTCTCGTTCGCATCATGGATTCCGTTGATTGTACCTTTGTTGTTATTGAGTTTTGTCCCGAGGGTGATCTCTTTACCAGTATCACGGAGCGTGGCCAGTTTGTCGGAAACGACCCATTAGCCAAGCGTGCTTTCCTCCAGATCTTGGATGCCGTTCAGTTTTGCCACTCCATTGGAATCTACCATCGCGACCTCAAGCCTGAGAATATCCTTGTCGCCGACGGTGGCATGACCGTCAAGCTTGCCGACTTTGGACTGGCCACCACCGACTACTTTACCTCGGACTTTGGCTGTGGATCGACCTTTTACATGTCGCCAGGTGTGTTTTACTCCCGGGTTACTTTGCATTTACATACTAACACTTCCCAGAATGCCAGCAGACAAACCCACGACCCTGCTCGTGCTATGTGTCCCCTGTCAACGACGTCTGGAGCCTGGGTGTCATCCTGGTCAACCTGACCTGCGGCCGCAACCCCTGGAAACGCGCTTCTACAGAGGATACTACATTCCGTGCATACCTTAAGGACCCAGAGTTTCTGCGATCCATCCTACCCGTGTCCCCGGAGCTTAATGTTATTCTGCGTCGCATTTTTGAATGCGATCCGGTGAAGCGTATTACCATGCCGGAGTTGCGCCAGCTGATTCTGGATTGCCCGCGCTTTACCATTCCTGCCGTCCCTAGGAAGCCTGGACACCCCGAGGAGCTGCCTCCATGTGTATTCTACCCATATGCGCAGGGACCCCCTGCTGCTTTGCTTTACACTCAGTACTCGGACTCTGCCATTTCGGACACCTCGCTCACCGACAACGAAACCATCTCGTCGGTCTCGTCCTCCTCGGACTACGCCTCGGAGAGCGAAGTCGATGGCTTCACTGTTGTCGACCCACAGGTTTCTCCTGAATTCTGGGACGCCCCTGGTCACATGCCTGGTACCGCTGCTGGCAAGTTTGCGCTTCCTAACCAAATGGTACCGGTTTATTAAACCACCTTACCTTCTACCTGGCCTTTGAGCCACATTTTTTATCATCACGCGTTACGATAATCACGACTTTCAACCTCCCAAAAACACAAAGATGATTCGATTTTGCTTCTGGATCTAGCCTTTTGAGGTCACGACCATCTTCTTTTCTGGATCCTTTTTCTTTCCTTGGACATACAACCGGGACGTTTTGATTCTTTCCATACATACCATGGCGGGCCATAATTGTCAACCGGGGCTCGCCACATCTGCAAATACTCGTTTTAATATCTTGTTAGGGCTGTCGCTTACGACAGCCCATCAAACCTACTGTATCATTATTTTATTTGGCGGATGCATGTTTTCTGACAAAATTACACGTTACGAAGACGGTGAAGGCGTTTTGTTTGCTACGTGGCTGATTGGAGCGAATTGGTTGATTTGAAAAAAAAATACCCAACTGGAGGACGTTCTTTTGCACTGTTGCACTGGTGTTGGTGTTTGCTTGACATGTTTGACAATTTTGTTCACTCTTTGGCGGCGCAGACCGTCGGATGTCATTTCTTTTCATGTATCTTATATTTATTTTATTACTTTTTGGGGCCGGCTCCGCTGCAAAACAGCAGTACTTGCTTGATGGAGCGCAGGTCTGGTTGTTCTCGGTTTGCTATTCTCGCGGAAGTGAGGACCGGAACGATCTTATTATCCGCGATACCCGAATATAGATAGATTTCTTGCTGAACTGATAGTGTTCCAAGTGTCTAGATGATACTGAATTTTCATAGTTTCGCATGCTACAGAAACATAACCAAATAATACATGTAGATCAAGTATTCCTGCCACCGGTCACCCGGATAGTCTCCCCATTGACGTAGGAAAACCACGGACTAGCAACGGCGACAATCGCCTTGGCCGCCTCCTCCGGCGTGCCCGGCCTCCTCAACGGAATATCCGCATACGCAACATCCGGGTTGACCTGCTGCTGTGTTCCTCTGCCCGGAATCCCCAGCGCAACCTTGGTTCCGTCGGGAGTGGTGATGGTGGCGCCGGCTTCTTTGGCCGCGGTCAGCCGCGTGGTGATGTAGCCAAAGGCGATTGTGTTGGAGCGCACGCCAAACTGCGGTCCCCATTCCTTGGCGATGGTTTTGGTGAGTCCGACGACGCCGGCTTTTCCGACGGCGTAATTGGCCTGCCCGCTGTTTATCTGTAAGTTGGGGAGTTTCAATGTTTGATATGAGGATGGGGGGGGGGAACTCACGCGTTCCCGTGGATTCCGCTGGTAGAACTGATCTGGATAATGCTTCGGGGCTCTTTGTCCTTCACTCGGAAATACGGCGCTGCAGCCCGGACCAGCTTGAAGGGCGCTGTGTTGTGTACTGCGAGCATGGTATCCCACTGCTTATCGGTGATCTTAGATATATATAGCATTAGCATCAATGAATCCAAGAAAAGAGGTGTAACCTAGCAAGGTGGAACAAACCTTGTGAATCACGCCGTCCCATGTAAACCCAGCATTATTCACAATAATATGAATCTTCCCACCACCAAACTCGGCAGCGCGCTTAACCAGCTCGTCGATATACGCGGCGTTCATAACGTCGCCAGCCACCGCGAGCGCGCGGTCCGGCGCCGCGCTGTTGATTGCGTTGGCGACGGCGGTTGCTTTTTCTACAACATTGTCAGTCTCGTCTTTGTATCTGTAGTAGTGCTGGGGGAGGGGCGTACGCTCGTCAATGTCCGCGACAACCACTTTCGCGCCCTCGTTGGCAAACAGCCGTGCTGCCTCGGCGCCGATGCCCTGGCCGGCGCCGGTGATGATGGCGGTTTGCCCGGCGAAGAGGCCGCGTGGGAAATTGAGGTGTGAGGAGACTTGGGCGAGGCGGTCCATTTTTTTTTGTCTTCTTTATTTCTGTATAATTAGAAAGGAAAGTAATTGCTGGAGGTTGGTTGGGTATTTGTAGAGAGAAGAAAGTTGGAGTTCGTGGAAAGCTTGCGGGGAAGGCCGAGACCGTGGGGCCGAAGACCCGAGGTATCGAGGACTGCGCTACCTGGATGTGGTTATTTTGAAGATTTACTAGAAGATTTACTTTGGAAGTTTGTATTTGAATGTTTTTGAAATTTCAAGTTTAGTCTATTGGTCTATGTACAGGGTATCAATCAAGTATTTGTTTGTAGATCCGTCCGGCGGTCTTGGAGTTTGTAGTCTTGTCTTGCTGTCCTTAGGCTTGAGTGGAAGAAGGAGCAGGAGCAGAAGAGGCAGAGCCAGTGGCTGAGGCTGTGGAAGAGGCAGAAGGAGAAGCGCTAGAAGAGCCGCCGCCGCCAGAAGAGCTGCCAGAGCCAATGTTGAGAGACATCTGAGTGCCAGAAGGGCAGCCGTGGGTAGCGTGGTCATCAGTGGGGATCAGATAAGCATCAGCGCAGTTGGAGTCTCCAGGAGCGCAAGAGGCCGAAGGGCAGCCGTTGTCGTTGGAAGTGACATCGAAGCCGGCAGTGGTAAAGGCAGAGCCGGTGCCCATGTCGATGCAAGAGAGATCCCAGAAGATGGTGTCGCCCTGTAGAGTGTACTCGTACTGCAAGACATCCTTCTGCTCGGGCTGCATGGCCATCTTGATCGAGATGCCGCCGCCGTTGGGGTTGGTTTGCCAGCTCTCAGAGTAGGTGCCGCCGGCGTTGAGGGTGATCATATTGCCGCCGCCGTTGTCGCTGACGGACCAGAGGTAGATGTCCTTTTGCATGTTGTTGGTGATGTCGACACCGCCGCCGTCACGGCGCTGGATGGCGTGAGGAAGGGCAGAGGTAAGGCCGCCAAGGGCAGCGAAGAGTCCGATGACAGTGGTGAACTGCATTTTGATTGTGTTTTGAAGTTGTGGAGTTGTTTGAAAGAAAAGAATGTTGTTGTTTTCCGAAGAAGTCTTTGGAAGTCTTTCAGAGAGTGTGTTGTTCTATCTCTTGTTCAGAGATAGTCTTTGATAATGATTGTTTGATTGTTATTGATGGTTGTTGATGATTGAAGGATTGAAAAAGCCAGGGGATCCGGATCCCTTTTATACTTTTTGGACACCATAGCAGCCCTCATAGAATCACCGTCTTATACCGAAGACACGCCGACTGAGCGAATAGGCACAACTTGTCCCTGTGCCTGAGCCACCTTGCCGGGCCGAACCCACCGTACCAGGGAACGGCTATGGTCCCAAGGGACGGATATAGCACCTTAATGAGTCCCGAAAAGAGGACATACCCCCGATTGGGTCCGGTATGTGGCGTGACATAGATAAACTCGTCTTTTAAAGTAGTGGTTCGTGTCCGACCCACGGTAGCAGTGATGGCGTTTCAGGAGAAAGTTGTGCCGATTGGTGCCGAGATATCAGCTTATTTGAGGTTCCATACATGGCACACGCCACATGAAAGAAATGGAAGGTTTAGAATGGTTTAGAAGTGGCAAGTACTCAAATTTTGAGGTTCTCCCAATCGGGGTTTGATCTGGACGTTGCCACGATGAAGTTTCGAGAAGGTGTATGGAAGCTTTGCTATCAGATCTGCCGGTGCATGCGGGGAGACTGGAGAGAAGCCCGGTACAGATATGACACCTGGAGATTATCGTGGAGGTGGCGACGCGATATCTGAAAGTGACATCATATCAATTAACTTGGTGATTGTCACTTGTCGTTCTCGAGCTGTACATGTATGCTGGTGTTTTGGGGCTAAACCCCAGTTATCAAATAATATACCACAAAAAGAACTTAAAATAGAGACAATAATAGTAAAACAAGTCATGGTTAATTCACAATATGTCTCGTTTGTGGCTTTGTTGCGTAGAATCTATGTCTAGAAAAATCACGTGACCCATCCAACCCTGAATCCCTGAATCCTTGAGCAATGGAAGTTGCCAGCACTTCCATCAAGAATGTCCATAATAATCCGGCATAAACAGGCTCAATAAGCAAATATCTCATCATGACTCGTCTATACACGACGCGACAGACAGAATCCTACCCACAGTGATGTAAACGATGTAAACACCCGTCCCGATTAGGCTTAGTAAGACTTCCAGCCTCCAGGTACTTAACGCAGCTCTCTCTCTCCCTCTCCCCTTTTCGTTTTTCTCTTCAGACCCCTTTCTCTATCCATTCATCTCTTCTCGTAACCCCTACAAGCATCTTTTTTTTTAATCCGCGAGTAAGGGGTTTCTTTCCGGGGATCAGGGTTAGCCGTCTATCCTGCCATGAGCCGAAATACCACGAAAGCGTTAGCGGTGGCAGAGTACGCGACCGGGAGCCTGCCTGAAAACTTGTGTTGGTCGGTTCCCTGGCTTTAGTAGTTCTGTTTTTGTTGGAACCTTGAAACAATCGAGATATTTGGTATTGGGTAGGGGCCTTGTAGGCACTGACCCGGCACCGAGCCCTGAGGTTGTTTAGAAGTGACAGACTTTTCTATGGACACAGAAGTACCAGTAGAACGGTGAACCCGCCTGAGAAGGTAACGTTTCCTGGCTTTCTAAGCCATCCCACAGTTTTATTCTTATGCGTTTTATTCTTACTTGTCCTATTCTTCTCCTCGTATTCTTATCTTCTTATTCTTAGTTATGTTATTCTTACTCATCCTATTCTTAACCATCTTTTTTTCACCATCTCATCGGCTTGCCGCTGGCATGGAGAAGAAAGCTGTACATGTAAAGTACAACAGGACTCGTTCGTGGGGAATACACCTATTTCATGTGTCACTAGAGAGACTACTTCCTAGCTTGTTCGTTAATACATAGTTTAATTATTCTTCTTGCATATTCTTTCTATTACTGTCATTAGTAGCTAATAGTAGTAACTCCTCGAATCAGCGAGCATTGCTCGGGTTTCCTCGGCGCTCGACTAGACCAGCCCAGATCACGACACGCGCGCGCTGTCACCCACCCAATCAAGGCATACATACATATACAGCCTAATCCCACGATCGAGATGATCCGCATTATCAAAAACAGAAAAAAACGCGAGCGAGAAAAAAAAATAACCTACTTCCCAAGCCGGCAATCCAACCCGGGTGAAGCCCTATATGAGGCTTTACTATAGCCCAGCCTTGTTTCAATGTCAACTGCATTCAAGTTCTTACATTTTTGCTTCTAGCCAATGATAAATGTGGGGACTTTTTGTTAAAAATGTTGCTTTTTTTTTCCGTTTTGTCATCCTGCATAATTAAATGCGAATACTATGCATGCATGAAGGCGCTTACCCGTCTGCTGTATCGCGTGAGTGTGTCTCATGGGTTCGTTGGCAATTACAAATACTTTAATTAATTTGACTGATCAGTATGTCGATTATTCTAAAGAAGAAAAATAGAATAGAGTAACGAAAATAAATATAAATAATGAGATATATCAACAAGAACAGAAAGAAAAAACAAATAAATGCATGATTTCACTTGGCAGCCATTTTTACATATTCGGCCGGCATTTAGTATTACTTTTAGTTAAAAAATTACATGCATCAATCGAGGTACCCCAACCCAGCCCTTTTGCCAATCCCATTATCCTCTTCGCTGAAATCCCAGGTTCTTTTTCTTTTGTGTACCGTGAAATCATGTATAATTCATCATATTATAAGCCCTCTCTCCATTTCCTCCCTCACTTTGCAAACGCGTCCGTTCCTCCGTCCCTCGGAACAAACGGAAATCTGTTGGATGTACAAGACCACGCAGTCTCTCTCTGACGTTGCCCCCAACCGGTTACGAAATACGAATGGTGGTTTATGGTTTATGCAAGGTGGGCCTTTTTTTTTTTTTTTTTTTTTTTTGCTTTTCTTTTTTCTGGACAGCTGACGTTTCAATCGTCAGACTCGTCCTACTGTAACATTGACCGTGATGTGGATGATGGAATAATCCGAGTCTTTATTTTCTGTTGGAAAAATGATGATGGAGTCATCAACGTAACACGAACTTGGGGTCTTGGAATTCAAAGCCTTGTTGAGTAATATTAGCAGAAATGACGTGGAAGCATGCTTCTTCGTACACCAGGTACGAGGAACAGCAAATATACAGAAACGTAAAACAACATGTCAAGGCATAGTGATATGCTACTGCTAAGGAATACCCCAAAGGGGTACATAACCCAGCATGTGCTATTTTCATATATATTCTCATAACATTCAACCGCAACAAAACAATAGACAACAAAAAAAGACATAGCCTCATTTAATGTAAAAAGGAAAATCAAAAACCAACTACGTTGTAAGCCGAGTGAAAAGGTTGCGGATAATGAATCTGCTGAGCACTCGTCGCCCCGAACACATTAGGAATCCAGGCTGCCTGCAGCCCGAATGATGCGGCGGTGGTCGAAGCCGGCTTGGGGGCAATGTTGTATGAGACTGCCACCTGAAGATTCTCCAGCATAGACTCATAGCGACACACGAACTCGCGCAGCTGGGTCATGTGTCCCGGGTCAAGATTGTTCCTTGGGTTGCCACCCTCAAAGATCGAAGGGGAAAGCTGTTCGACAGTGCCAGTATCTTGGCCGAACAATCCCCAGACCTGGTTTGTGAAATTCTTGTTCGTCAAGTCTGTATTCGCAAAAGGTGTAAGCCCGGGCATTTCGACATTCCCGTTGACAGTGTAGAGATCCACGCTCGGGTCAAGAAGACCCCTTAACAAGTCAAGTGTTTCATGCGCGGTTTTGATAGACCGATCCACAAGAGACCTCCGAGTTGTGGGTGTGTATTCGCGAGGGATAGTTCCAGGAACACGCCCCATGCTTGCAGGCACGGCAAACATTGCCTGCGTCAGCACAGCGAAAAGACGATCGAGCAAAGAAGTAGCCGCAAGCAGATTATTCGTCTCCTTGGAGCAAAGCCCACAATTGAATAGAAGCTGACACGCAGAGAGCGACGAAAAAACAACCTCAATTGTTGGCTCGAACAACCACTGCGACGGGTCGCGGCCGAGATTGTACAGTTTGCTCTGGCTCAGAGCTTGCCGGTGCAGACACCCACATATATCGACCGGCGTTACTGGTTCTGTCGGCCAATTGGTAGTAGACTCTTCGCCCGGTGATTGCATGTACTGAGAATGCACCGGCGACATGTACGGGGTTTCCATAGAACCAAAGCTCTCCAAATCAAGGGATAGTCCTCCTTCCCATGTGTAGGGTCTGCACCCGGTAGAAATTGGCGAGATACAATAGGCTGCTCTTTCGGGCACACTGTACTTGCGGTTCGTTCTGTTGACCGTGTGGCTGTGAGATGGCCATGCCATTTCATAATGCAGAGCAGCAGATGCCGACTAGAGTAGTGATTAGCACCAATCCTGGTCAAAATTTGTACATATACTTACATCACCTTGTCGGCGGTCTCGCGCGTAGAGAGAGCTTTGGGTAGAAGGGACCTTTGCTGTTGTCCAGGTAGCGATCTTTTCCTTGGTTGAGGCATTCCGTTTGGTGACCTGGAGGTTCTCGAGCTTCTTCAGTGTGGCCTTGTTCTTGCTCCCCTTGGGCTTGCCGGCGCGACTGGCAATGCTGTAGGTACATTGGAAGTCATGCTTCTCGCAGCGCACGCAGACCTGGCCGCCCGAGCAGCGTACCTTGGATTGGCGACAAGCATCGCAAGCGGCGCGCAATCGGGGCTTTTCCGGAGAGTTCGGGGACTGCAACTGTTGCATATCAATCATTTTTTTAGCGTCAATCATGACATATGCAAGTAAGGCACAAGTCGTAAAGCTGTTGGCGCCTCGGGAAAGGTGTGGTGCCTTGAGGAGGGGTATTCCAGCTGAGATTGGCGACAAGTCACCAACTACAAAGGCAACCAACTAGGTAACCAACTAGCTCTGACTAAATAAGCAATGGGGAAGTAGGGAATAGGAGGGGGAGGGGTGGGAAGCAAAAGGGAAATAAATGCAGCTTCCTCGAGGTGAATATAAAGCCTTGCCTCGTTCGTGGTCGTTCTCGGGCTTCCCATGTAATAATAATACCATGGCAAGGCATGCCTTGTCTGCTCGCCAGCAGCCTATCCACAATAGCACCGCGATTCAAGCCAAACGCTGTGATACCTTTGTGTCGCGGCCGAACTTAGCGGGAGGTCCATCGTAGCCTGAGCAGGCTATCCATTCAGGGCGACCGAGGTTCCAGGCGGCTCCAGAAAATGCCGTAAAAGGCAATGGAAATTCTTTGGAAGTCATCGGGAATTGCGTGTGGCAAGTATCATGCGGGTGTCATTCACGGTGCGTCGTGCTGGAGGTGGGACAAAGCACGCGGGCGTCCCCGTCAGCCTGCAGCCTGGTCCGCGAGAAAGCGCACACGCTCGATGCGGCGAGCATTGCGATCGCCCAGGGATGCTCAATTCGAATAATTTGTCATGCTAGTTGACAAACGGACAAGCCTGTCGTAGCGAGACAGAAGGAAGCGCACGGAAACGGAGATGAGAGGTTTTTCTCTTTGTTCTCTCCAGGATAACCACATCCCCGGTAGACGCCGTCGACAACTAGCATCGACCGGACCCCGGCGGCCTCATGATTCGCTTTGAGCCCAGCCTGCGTCGCACACAGCACAAAGGCCCGGGCGACAACCCTTATTCGGCAAAAGGCTACCGAGTCTCTGTCTCTCCCTGCACAAGTTATGCACGCCCGGGGTTTGCCCTGCGTATCTCCGTCGAGATTCACCGACAAAGAAGGAGGTAGCTTCTTCTAATGTACACTCTACTAAATAAGTCGAAACACGTTCTTGAGCTACCAGGGAATAAGACACAAAAGAATTACAAATAAAGTAACCAGAGGCAGAGAAGATCAACAGGCATCGGCGACGCTATGTCGGTAGTCAAACGCCCGCAAAAGGCCAGTCAAATGGGCTGCGGCGGCACAGACGACCAGGACGTGAAAGATCTGATGCGAACTCCCCACGATGTCGAACTTGCCGGGCCACAGTCGCTCTGGCACGCGAGCTGCGTAGATGGCCGCGCCAAGGATGTAAAGAAAGCCCTGGAACAGCAGCCAATCGAGGCCGATCTGATAGGTCATCTGCGTCGCGCCGTACAACCACAGCCCGTGGATGACTGGAAAGATGGCCGACAAGCCCATCGAGACAAACATGCCTGCTCGGAAAGGCCGCCACTCGGGTGTTCGAAACCGAGGCAGTACGCAGACGCAAGTGCACCCGAGTCCGATGGTAGTGATCATGGCCCAGTAAATCTTCTGTAGGACGGGCATGCAGTAGAAGCCGTAGTAGATGCTGGGGATGAAGCTGCCCGTGATGAGGCCAACAATGCCCACGTAGTCCAGAGCATTGCCAATGCGCGCGACAGCCGGCGAGTGGTTTGAGATGGTGTGGTAGGTCGCGGACATGCCGAGACAAAAGGCGGCGCCGACAAAGAAGCACGCAAATGCGGAGATGTCGGCCACGGACGCGGACCCGTAGCGCGGCGCAAGGACTTGATACAAGCGGACTCCGGCCGGGATAGTCACCAGCGCCGGCAGCAGATGGGAGTAGATATTGACACTCTCATTGTGGAGGTACGCCAGGGACTGGAACGAGGTCAGAAAGGAGGACGATGCTGGCCGGTAGCCGCCGTGGATATGGTGGTTGTCGCGCAGCCAAGCCGGCAATTCGTCCCAGACCAGCAGCCTTCGAATTGCCTCTGCAGGCTGCTTCACAGCCAGCTCAGCAGTAACCTCCCTATTCTCCGGCAGCGCGTCCGTTGGCTGTCTCCGTTGGCGAGCCCCGGACATGACGTAGCGTTTATTGGTCTTCCAAAAGGGGAAAGACAAAGAAAGAGAGAAACAAAACAAAACAAAACAACAAGAGTAATACACAGAACAGGAAAGAAGGCCGTGTAGGAAGAAAGAACTCGAGTATAATAAGAGACGACTTCGCTGGCAGGGTTTCTTTATCTGTTGTCGTTTGTCGTTGTTTTGTTCTCGAAGACTCGACGAGAAACAAAATAATGTTGGGAAGGCGCTTTGAGGCAGGGGCAGATGCCGCTATTCCGCTTTTGGGCACGATCAGTACTGTTGAGGAAGGCGCGCCCCACACCCGGCACGATCACTCGGCGATCACATGTCGCGGCACGTGCAGGATCGCCACGGGAGGCAAACAGGACAAACAGCGTGGGGCAAGCGATAATCATCATTGATGGCGGCTTCAGACAGACACAAAGAACGAGAGACGAGGAGCACTGTTTCATTTGCCAACAATGGATGTTTATTCGCGGCCCAGGCCCTCCAGGAAACAAGACAGCAACAACAATACTACTAGCACTACCACCAACAACACCGCCAGCGCCAGTCGTCTGCGCCCCATCGCCGATGCGCTCGACGCTGTGGGCTTCCCCTCCAAGGGCGATAAGACGTAGGTCACTTGGCAGGAGGCCAATCGAAACTAACTCTAACTTCCTGCAGGCTATTGGAGCACAAGGCGCAAAAGGACTTTTATGACAAAATAGTTGATCGTTACATGCGCTTTTGCTCGCGCAATTCGCATGACCTGGAGGCTGCCTGGGCGTCCCTCCCTGCCAGCGCATCCGCAGATGCGACCAAGAATCCTCCAGCCAGCCTTCCTGCCAGGCCTCGCGCACAACCACTATCGCAAAATGAGAACGCTGATTCCCTAGTTGCAAAAACCGCCAAGTTGAGCCTTGGCCCGCAAAAGCCGACGCAAGATGAGCGGCAAAAACCCCCAGCGGCGGAATTGTCCACGCTGCTGATGTCACTGCGGAAGCTGCGCGAAGGGCTCCTGGCAACGGCCTCTACCACTCCCGTCGCTTTCCAACAACAGGTTCACATATTCTCCATCAGGTTCTCCATCCTGGCTCGCCATCCACCGTCCTACTTCTCTTCGCTGCGTTACCTACTCGACTCCCTAAACACGTCGGCCCATCCCCTCACGCCACCTCAGCTGACCGAATTCACATCGTACCTCATACTCGACTATGCCTGTCGACAAAACTCATTTGCCGCTGCGTATGCTTTATTGGTCGAATCCAAGGAAAAGCACGGCTTCCAATCCCCGGTGGTGGAGCAGGTGCTCACCGCGCTGACCCACGACAACTGGGTCTCGTTCTGGCGCATTCATAAAGGAGTAGACGGATATATGCGTGCAGTAATGGGTTGGGCAACGGAAAATGTCATAAGGCAGGCGCTCAAGGCTGTCGGGCGAACATATCTAAGCGTCAACCTGAATTGGCTGCTGACCAGCTGCACTGGTGACGAGGACCGGACGTGGGAGAGCCTGGCAGAGAAGGAGAGGCTTGGATGGGACCGTGAAGGCGACACGATTGTCATTCGTAGACCGAAGCCAAAGCAATAGTTGCCGCCTGACTTTCGCTTTAATTTATATAAAACCATGCTATTATTAGTAGCAGCGTCTCTCGCCTTGTATATACCACATTTTAGCATTAGAATGAATTCTTCAACATCACAACTTAAAATCAGCTGTCGCTCGGTCTAGGTTTATCTCGCCAGAATGGGTCTGCTGGAAAACCATATCCGCTAATCCAGATTTCAAGTCGCGCGATTTGTCGGAGCAAAGCTCATATATGGTTGCCAGATTGAAAGTGAGGCTGCGGAATGAGTGATTCGCAGAAATGAGGGATTCTAAAAGCGATCGAGCCTAAATATATGTTAGAAGCGGGGACACCGGTTTCTCTTTTGTGGATATCACTCACTTCGCTCAATTGGCCAGTGTAAAGTAAGCACACGGCTAGATTTTGTACAATCATCGGCTCGTTGGACTTGATCGGGTTATCGAGTAGTGCCCTCCATTCGGAAATAGCATCGTCATAGCGGCCATCGGCCATGCTTGTCAAAGGTTTCAAAATACCCTCTCGGAGGACATCTGATTTGCTCAGAATTTCCTTAGCGGCAGTGACATCTCCGATCCGCAAAGCCAAAAGAGCTGTTCTGGTTTTGATGCTATCGCTATCGCTATCGCCAAACCCAAGATTGTTCAGCGAGCGTTGTGCCGCATCCAAATCGCCCATTTCGACAAGTGCATTGACGCTTCGAACTCCGAGGTCGAGTAGCCTTTCCTGCCAGATTTGCCTTTTGGACTTGTCCAAGCCAGGTCGCATGATCTCTTGTCGCGCCTCGAAGCCAAGCTCGTACAAGCCAGTGATGCCTCGACGGGGATCCCCAAATCCAATGCTCTGTAGTCGGACCGCAAGTACCCGAAGCGGCCATGGCACGATATGATATGAGCTCTTGTTTGGTACCTGAGGCGCCACATCGCCGGCGGCTAGTAGGTCGGTGTCTACATAGTAAAATGTTGAATGCAGATCTTCCAATGCTTTCGACTCTTGTGCCGCAAGCGCCGTATTTCCGGTCAACTCGAGACACGCTAGACGGGTGTAGAGTAAGGTGAATATCGTCTTGGAGTCTGAAGGCCGCATGCTCGGTGAGGTCAAGAGTATTGCACTAAGATGCGCAGCAAGAAGAAAATGGCCTTTTGCGAGGAACTTATTGAGAGCGCCGAGTGAGACCTCAATAGGTTCTTCTATATTTGGACTGTAAAAAGGTGAGCGAAACACAGGCGGGATCTCAAGTTGAGATAGAGGATGATATATCTCTGAGCGTAGGAGGAACGATAGGTCCTTGGTAGATGAAGAGATACCCTGAGACTCGAATATGCTATCAATCTCGACGCTTAGTGAACTTAAATCCAAGGGATTGGACGGCGACAAATGGCCAACATCACTGGTCCGGGCCTGAGGCTTTTGAGGTGATCTTGGAGATAGTGGCTCATCTGATGAGAGGGGGTCACTGTTTATATCAGCTTGTGTATAGAAATAACAGCAGGGTGCAGCTCACTCGTCAACCAAATCCAACGGTCCTCTTGTTGATGTTCGTGGGCGAGAAGCTGTAGCATGTGAGCGTGCGTCATCAGCTAGTTGACCAGCTGTGGAGGTAAAGGGTTTCTTACACCTTGACGAGGTACTGCGCGTGTGTTTCAAATCCTGTCTATTTGCCATGACTGCACAATAGTTTATCTTTGTACACAAACTTCCTTCTCAACACACGGCATGTAATGCGGAAGTAGAACGGTGCTCCGCATTAACCTTAAGCTCGAGCGGGACCATTCTGCCGGGCGGTGAAAGCGCCTCCTATCCACATGTTGAGAGCTGTCCTCGACAACACTACAGAAAGACAGCTAGCGTTCGATATCGAGACTTTCGTTATATACCCTTTTTAATTGGATACGCCACTGAGGTACACCTACGGCACCTCCGCATTGCCTCGTTCACAAATTCACAATGGCCTCGAAAAACAAGTACTCCGTCATCTTGCCGACGTACAATGAGCGCAAAAACCTACCAATTATTTGCTGGCTGATCGAGAAGACATTCCGGGAGAAGTGAGACGGCCCTTTTGTTCAAATTCTGGACTGTCATTGACTGGTATCTTTGTGCGCAGTAATCTCGACTGGGAAGTCATCATCGTAGACGATGGCTCTCCTGACGGCACCCAAGACATCGCGAAACAGCTCCAGAAAGTCTGGGGCACCGACCGAATCGTCCTCAAGCCGCGAGCAGGCAAACTCGGTCTCGGAACCGCATACGTCCACGGCCTGCAATTCGCAAAGGGCAACTTTGTCATCATCATGGACGCCGACTTTAGCCACCATCCCAAATACATTCCCGAAATGATCAAGATCCAAAAGGACTCCAATGCAGACATTGTGACCGGCACGAGATATGCGAAGCGCGGCGATCTCAAGGGCGGCGTGTTTGGATGGGATTTGATCCGCAAGTTCACCTCGCGCGGCGCCAACCTGATCGCCGACGTGATGTTGATGCCCGGTGTGAGCGATTTGACGGGCAGTTTCCGTCTCTACAAGAAGAGTGTGCTGGAGAAGGTCATTACAAGCACCGAAAGCAAGGGCTACTCGTTCCAGATGGAGATGATGGTTCGTGCCAAGGCTTTAGGCTACAAGGTCGAAGAATGCCCCATCACGTTTGTCGATCGACTTTACGGCGACAGCAAGCTCGGAGGTGACGAGATTGTTGGTTATCTCAAGGGTGTTTTCCTACTGTGGCTCAAGGTTTAGGCCAGCTCAACGGAGTTCTCTTCAACTACTCTGGCGGCGGTATTCATCTCCTATTCTCGCGCTGCTACTGCTGCTATACCCTAGGTTTTATTTTTATTAATTGTCATCTAAGCATCTATTTTCTTGTTGCGGTAGATGCATGCCTGTCGACACGGTGTTTCATATACGTTTTTCTGTATACTAAATTTCAGTTATCACTAACGAAAATTGATTTCCTATCGTCATGAGTTTTGAAATCAGGTTGCTTTCTCAACGGTTCCTAGATACTTTTGGACTCGGGTTGCCAAGTCACGTCGTGGTTCATCTTCGCCTTCGCCACCGAGGTTGTGCGAAGCCCCAGGGACAACGCCACTGTGCTCGTCATCCCAAAGTTTCTGGAAAGACTTGTTTGTTGCTGTTTGCCATCGTTGTAATAACTTCTCCTTGTCTAGTGTTTCTGGGGCGTGTTCATCCGCGCCAGAATACAGAACCACAAGCTTTGTTTTGAGCAGGTTCCTAGTCGCAATCATACCAAACGTCTCGTCCAGGCGTTTATCAGTCAAATCTGAGCTGAACAAGTCATCCTCCTGGGGATCCGCCGGACTGTCCGGACTGACAAGACTCAAAAATCGCCTGGCCGTTACTGGGCTAGGCGGAAATCCCAATTTGCATGTCAACGACAATGGCAATAGCACATCATGCAGGTTGCCATCGGCATAGGTGAGTCTCTTGGCCATATCAACGAGCTGCAAATATGTCCCTTCTCCTTCTGCATCCTTGAAATTGCCGGCTCCATCGGTCAGGTGGGAAAGCAGCGCCTCGCGGTCCGAAACCGGAGCTTGCATGATTGCTCCATCGACTGCCGGTCGGCGAATATGAAGCAACCCTTGATCGAAGACGGTATCGAAGGGTATTGGGTTCGGCGTGTAGAGATAGTGCAGGACGTCTTGGCTTCCCGTGGAATGGCCCATTATCACGACTTTTGGCACCTGGTCAGTCTGCAGGGACTTTTTGTACGTTGTGATGTATTCCACCCCCTGCGCAATATCTTCCACGTCCCTGCCCAATCGGCCAGTCCCCCACATGTCGTAGGACGAGTTGAGAATCAGGGAAAATAGAGACCATTGTGTGGACTCCAGAGCAGCAGAAAGTGTTTTCAAGTACGGAACGGTGCAGAGGCCATCACTCAGGCCGCCGATGAGGATGAGGCTGTGAGGTTTCTTGGGTGCGTCCGGCTTCAGATATTCAAAGGCCACCAGCCGTTCAGTCTGGGTCGAGTTGATTCAGGTTAGCTGTTTCTTGGGCATTTGTGCGGCCAGGAAATTGCGTACAACATGATGCAGCTTTCCATCTTCGTGGGTGCCCACGACATTGTGGAAACCACCCATTGCTAGCTATCAACTCTGGGTTATCAACTTTGCGTAATGATGCCCCGCGGCAGCTTTTCAGCAGATGATCAATGCGCGAGAGTCCTCGGGAGCATGCGAGGATTCAGCTTTTCTTTGGGACTCCAAGTACTAAATACCCCACCTCGTCAAAAATGGCAATAGACCTGACTCGTGTTCGAAAATAATGCAAAGAAGGCCGAGGCCGGAAGTGGCGTTCACCAACGGACACGATGAGGTACCTGCTGCGTGCCAAGAGCGGGCCGGCGTGGTGTGTGGAGCCCGCCTCAAACTTTCATGCTCTGTTATCTGATTGATAAAGCTTGCGAGTAAGGAATATTGGCATGAATCGTTCAACGTTGAATTGGCTTTGCTAATACACGACTTCCACGGTGCAGATGACATTTCACCGCACTCCACCGGTACCAACTCTACTAGAGGACATGTAATATCTATGTGGATGAATACATTGGTGATAAAATTAAGAAGAAGAAAAAAAGAAAAAAGCGCCAAGAAAGAAACAGCGACGGGAAAAGACAAGAAGAAAGAGAAGAAACAGCAAAAAGGGTATATGAAGCGAATCAAACCACATAACTCCCGGCAGTACTAATTAATGTATCAATTCCGGCCTCCAGCCCGTCAAATACGCGCCACAGGTAGTCCGGGCTATTAGAATCAGAAGCCATCAGGGCAGAATCAGAAATCCGTCGTCCGGGGGACCTCACTCTGGCCAACTCAGAAGCACCTCGTAAATCTCGCAGGGTACTCTGGGCCCTCATTAGCATGTGACGAAGCTGCATCATCCGAATCGTGGGCGCATCGCCCTGAACAGATGGCAGCCCCGTGATGGGGTTGTTGGGGGTGAAGGTTTTCATCTGGGCAACCAGCAGAGATTCGAGCTGGTCGATGGCCATTTGAAGAGAAGCAATAAGGAACATGATCAAGGATGAATCTTTCTCGCACGATGGGCAGCCGGCTGTTCGCTGGCACGCGGTGAATGTGGCTTCCACACTCTGCATGGACTCGTCAAAGACATCGTGCTGGGCCAGGGCTCCCTGTGACTTCAGCGCCTGGAGCGAGGCTACGCTCGACGTCTGCCAGTGGAAACAACCGCACGCGGCTGTTTGAAAAGACGCGGTGTAGCCTGGGGAGGAGTGGTCGGGTGGATATATGTCGCCGGGGTGTGAAATGCTGGTGACGGAGTTCAGCGACGGGCTGTTCGATGGGTGGGATACTATGTGGTCGTGGTGTAAAGGCAGATTCTTGCATCCCATGTCCACGCTCTCCGGGGGAGTCGGGATAGGCTGCGGCGAGATCCATGCATACGAAGGATACTGGCCATGCTGGAGGGCTGGTTAGCGGACTGACAAGAAGAAGAAGAGGAAGAACAAAACTCACCTGGTATGTTGACAGGTCCCAGTCTGCAGGCGCGCTGAACGACGGAGCCGAGAGTGAAGTTGAGGTCGTCGCCGGATAGCCCGCGCTGCTCATGGGGAAGGAGGTGCTGGGCTGGCTGGTCGCGCCTGCCGTGTTGAGCGCTGCCTCGCGCAGGCGCGCGAGTGTCTTGCGGTTGCGGCTGCCCTTGGGCTTGCCAATCCTCGCCGCTACACTGTAGTGACAGTCGTGGCGATGGTTCTTGCAATGCACGCACGGTGTCCCCCCCGTGCAGCGCACTTTGGCTTCATGGCACGCATCGCATGCGGATCGGAGCTTGGGCGTCTGAGTGTTGGCCATTGCGGTGTTCTATATCTGAGGTGGCAAGTTCAGGTCTCTCGGTCGTTGAATCAGGCTTTGCAAAGTGAGTTCAGTGCGTTTCCTTTATACCGTTTGGGGAGGATGCAGCTACTTCAAATGTTCAGCTCCTGCGAGTCCTGGCCACGGTACAACTTCAGTCGTCGTTCCACACACAAGCCTTTACACGCCGCAGAGTGTGCCGGCCGTATTGAATCTTTGCTGTAGGGTGGTGGGGTCTGTGTGTCGATTACAGGAGTTCCAGAAAAACGACGCCTCTGGGGGGGATACAAGAGGCTTAAAACACGCCCAATAACCTGCCTGGGACGTGCCTTGGAGGTATGCATGGTTTGTTCAGCTACCAATCACCCCGGCGTACTATTATTACCAGGCTGGCTAATTCCACTCACTCCCCTTTCTTAGACACTTCGAAAGCGTTTCGCGCTGTCGACAAGCTCCACGAGGTGCAGACGCCCTAGAAACAGATAGCAGCAGATCAAGCGGCGGTGCTTGCATGCTTGGTGCGCGGCTAGACGCTCGTCCGTTGGCATGATTCGCCTGTGCTTTCGGCCCCAGTTAGCCTAAACAGGAAATCCATTCTCTGCGATCCCGAGCCTTGTCAGCCGATTCGCCCGTTTTGTTTGGAACGCTCGGCGATCTGAGATTCTGACGTGGATGTCCGACGGACACGGAAACGGCACACGCCGTGTGTAACGACAATACCCTCAGCTCTCGAACGCTCGCTTCGATCATTCGCCCGGTACTACAGTTTTCTCCGAATGCAGATGCGCCAGGCCCACTCTCAGCTCGACCAATTTTGTTGCAGAGAACAACCCTGAAAAGGGTAGTACTGTATTGGGCCCCCGCAGTCCCTCGCAGGTGATGACGAGGCTGACTTCCGCTTCGCCCGGTTAAAAATAAACAGATGCACACACACATACCTTATTGATCCTCGCCCGTCCTTAGTGCATACTCTCCCCAGCTGGGACCATGGGTTGCAACTTGCTACCGTTTGCTCACGCGCGGATCAAGCCTCGCTATCTGGTTCTCATGCTGACCTGCAAACAACGCGTTGAGTCGCAGTGGCTTTGCCTGCAACTTTGAGGATATTGACTAGCCTGCTTAGTGTCCAACAAGCATGTTTCTATTTTCGACAAATTTAGGCTCAGCTATCACACCAAGATCAACAGATTGGTCCTTGACCAAAAAATTAGTTTGGCCCTAAAAGAAAAGATTGCCTGTGCTCATTTGAGTTACGGGAAGGCACATCCTTGATCGTCTAGACGTCGTGCGACTCCAGTCACCCCGGACATCGATTGTATTACCTTTGACCGAGGACTGTACATCGCGAAACCACTGCTATGGGTTTTCGATTTGGCTTCGAGAACATCACGCAGCCCTGTTGGTACTACACGTGCATTTTCTTTCCGGGATTATGCCACATGGGCTTTTGTTGCTTTGTGTGGAGTGTTACATGGTCTCAAAGTTGAGGTTATTGTTTTCCACCAACACCCTGGCAAGGATAATAATAACGTTGTCTGTTGGGTATGATCAACTACGCCCCGTGCGTCGACAAAGAATCGAGGGTAGAGTCTAGATCAGCCGTTACATGCAAGCCAACGGATATAGACGGTCGGGGGCCTGTCATTGGACAGTTTGGGGTTGCTAGCGGCCTAGTTAACTGGATACAATCCCAAGTCGAGAGCTTTGTTTTGTTTTTCTGGCTCCAAGATCATTTCTTTCTATTCTATTAAGACATTGTTTTACTCTAGAGACAAATCCTGATGTTATCTTTATTATTAGAGTCAGATGTACCCACAGATAAACGAATCACAGGACGATTTCCTATTTCCACGGCTTGCAAGTGGGAGAAAACGGCCCCCAACGCGGAGTACGGCAAGACACCCGACCATTCATATTGCTCATAGCACATCACTGTGTGGGGGATGAGTCTATTTATATGCTTACTAAAAGTCGTTCAGCAAATATACGACGATGTGTGTACGCAAAGTGCAGCATTATTATTAGAGTTGCAGCGAGTCCACTGAATAATGCCATGACTATCCTTTATTTTTTCTTTTTTTTTCATAATACTATTTTTTTATATCTTCCACGTCATCAAGCCTAGTCAAAGAAAATTACCGGTTTTTCTTGTTTCTATACAAATACGCCCCGACGTTGAAGGCATGCAGGAACATGCATTATGCAATGCGCCTCTTGGCCCGCGGGAAGTATGGATATAAATAACCTTATGAGTATTGTTATACATTAGTTTCTGTTTTTTTGCTCTGTTTTGTTTACTGTCGCGTGTGACTTGATATAGCAAGTATCTAATATCGACGGTTAATTATACGATGCAGGAGTATGTTATGCACAACGCATAGGCTTTTGAAGTCACGATACCCCTGGTATTAACGTCTTTTAGCGCGCTAATTGTATATGTATTACAGACTTACAGTATGACCCCCAAGCCACACCTAAACCCAGTCTTCTCGCTTACCTCGTCGAATCATGTTCTACCAACACTACTAAAAAACCGAAAGCTTTGTCCTTGGTCAAACGGGCTTTTGGGAATTCATTTTTCAATTAGATCTAACTAGGTCGTCGACTTAGCCCGTGCTGCCTTGCCCATGCTAGTTCCTAATTCGGATGGCTTGGTTTGTTTTGGGGTTCCTAAACTACATATATACCGTTGACATGTATGCAAACGATTAAGGAAGTTCGGAAAAAGTCCGAATTAAGCCCTGTCCAGTCTTTTCCATCCTACGTATTTCCTATTTTGGATGGATTTTCTTTTTTTGGAATTCGTGATCCAACATTGAATCCACTGGCACGGTTTAAAATATCTGGAGTAATTACGAGGGCCTCTATGTTGGCATCAATTGATATATGCCTCAGGCCAATCCGCAGTCACCTGTAAGCAAAGAAAGAACACAGTTTTCATAAGCGATCCTCCTACAATTCCTGTGTATTTACCCTTACAACTATCAGTCAATTCAATTTCATTTCTCAAGCCTCGAGTTGAGGTTTATCCCCAAAATCGGTGCTGATCCGAAGCCCTAGCATGCCATCTGACTATTCCGTCGACTTAGTTCGACACCCGTTTGGTACATACCAGCGCATAGACTCATAGACTCTAAAAATGGCACAGGCGGGAAGGATTTATGTAGTGAAAATCCATCCGGACTTCCCGTCTGAATGAAGTAACACAACCTTCCAGATCTCAATGTTCAGACAAAATCTAACCATCAGCAACCAACATAAACATTAAAGGGATGTCGTTTTCGCAGGTAAGCCTATCCCACGCTTCCTTAAATAGTAACATATGACACAGAATACCTCACAGTCCCCTATGGTCTGGTGGTATGAGGCCCCAAGCGAGTGGTATACAAGTGCTTCAACTAACATCTATTCAAAGGTCATGATTTTCGCTTGTCATTTTTCTTTCCAACACTACAAGCGCGAGAAACCGGGGTTTTTGTTTCTTTACTTCCGGAAAGTGGTCGGTTAATGTAGTATAATTCTCATATGCACTGACAATTCATTGTACACGTATACGTCTTGAAAATTGTGGGCATCAATTGATGTCAATCGGTAAACAAACGTCCCACATCAATTTACATATGTAACCGAAAATATATCATAACCCGGATCGCCTCACCAAAAAATGTCTAAATATACAACCCGTCAAACACCATGCAGACATGCAATTTCATAAACAAAGGTTCAAATATGTTCATCGAATCGAAGAGAGAAAAATAAAAAAAATAAAGCAGCGCTAGTAGTGGCAGTAATGATTTCTCTCCTTTTCTTCCGACCCCTTCAGCACAGCGGGACCGCGTTAAAGGTAGCGTCTAACAACGTCGTTGCGCGCTTGCTCTTCCTGCTCTCTCTTCAATGCATTCCACCCAACAGGCTCAGAGTCAGTGGGTCGAGAGAATGGGAATCCCGTTGGGATGATTCCTATTGAAGATGACAGTGGTTTTGTTGGGGAGGAGGAAGAGGTGTGAGTCGGAATCACGACTGCCGAAGATGATGTAGATGTGGATTCTGGAATCGGGACTGCTGATGAGGAAGAAGAAGGAATTGATGTCGATGACCAGACGCTAGGTTTCTGCGTCGAAGAGACGGAATGGAAAGATGATGAAGCGGAGGAGGTAGGTGGTGGAAGAGGTGGCGCGGTCGTCGTTGTCGATGTGGCAGCAGGAGCAGTGGTGGTAATGACAGCCGTCGTGCTGCTCGGCGCAGATGATGCCGGTACGGAAACAGTCACAGTAACAACGGTAGACACACCCGAAGTAGGCTGGACAACCGAAATGGCCGTACTGGTTACGTCCACAGTGGCCGTCGCAACAATTTCTGTTACTGTCGTTGTCTCTGCTGCTGTGACAGTCGCCGTGGCGCCGCTGTCGACATTCACGACAGAGTAAGTCGCGTGTCGTCGCTCGACGGTCGGAAACTGTTGCGGTGCCACTGGCAGGGCTGAGGCTGGGAGAAGCAGTGCAGCTGGTCCTGCAAGGAGGAGAGATGCTTTCAGGAGAAACATATCGATGTTGATGTAAGTAAATCAAGATCCAATTGATGCTGTATTGGTTGTATATATCGACAGCAGTATGGACAGGTTCGTGAGGCAGAAATTCATCAACGTGTCGCTAGTTCATGAAGTGCATTAAGGCTAAGAAAGGAGAGAAAGCCAGATTGAAGAAGACAATCGGATTATAAACATAATACCAACCACCAAATTGTCATCAGTCGTTTATGCATCGAATATCGAATGGCGGGGAGGCGCAACGGCGTGGCCCGAAGAGGAATAAAGTGGGTCTGACAGGTGGCTGGGAGATCCTTTCATAAATTTTCATTGGTCGGCTCCTGCCGCTAGCCATCCCAGCCACATGGATTAAAGAAGCTAAACAGGATTTCACCCAATCAGGATGCTTTATCGTTCAGATCTGTGTGATCTGCACATCATCGCGTTTCGACAATCTAGACCGATGTTTGATGTTGTTCTGGTGACGTTACAGAATAAAATTGAATAGCAGATTCCCCAATACTCGTTTTCTGATTAAGAGTCTCCATTGAAGCAAGTCTTGATATAGCTGTGAGTGCTGTAATTAATGAAACATGGCCAAATCCTCCACTCGGATCACCCCAGATCCCATACCGGCTGCCATCCACCCGGCACAGTGTTGGTTGGGGTTCCATTCTAGACCCAGAACATGCTGTTGCTCGTCGTACACCGTGATGCCCATCACTCCGTTCACAACCTTGCCATCTCCCCGAGTTGCCCGCGTCAAGTTTAGACCTTCCACTTCCACCTCATCTGTAAACCGCACTGTGTCCGGTGTTTGGTCGTCCTTGCCTTTGGCCCACTCGTGTAGAAACCATTTGGCATGGAAATGCGGCTCTTTCGAATGCATGAACCTGCGGAGCGCGTTAAGGACAAAAACAGAGCCCTCGGTAGATCCCACGATCGTGGAAGGATGCCAGCGGCTACCACTTGCAATGGCAGATACCGTGCTTGGGAGTCTACCGATAGAAGTAGAGGTGTAGAATCGTCGCACGGATAAACCACGCACAAAGTCGTTTTCGTCACTGGAAATGAACGCTTGTAAAAAGGGATTATACGATATGTGCATGGTGCCCATTCGCTGTCTCTGAGTATCAACCACGTCCTTGGTGGGGTCATTTAGAGATGTGAGACGGGTGTTTCCATCCATTGACACAGTCGATATGATCTGTGGGTGCTGGGGGTAGCCTGTCTGTATGTTGTTGATGTAGGTCATATGCACCGGGAAAGTGATATAAGGGATCGGTGCTTGGTCTGATCCAGAGGTGTCACACGTCAAGATATTGTACACGGAAACCGATCCGTTGGCGCAGCCAACAACTATATCAGTCGGAGAGAGCCACGCCATGCAGGTAGATACGGTTGGAGACGGCATCACGGTAAATGCTGCAGAGTGCACATAGACTAGCACATTGTCAGGCAAAGCAAATGGAGATAAGACGGGAATACATACGGTATTCTGTAGTTTCAGATTTCTTGTTCACCTTTACATCCAAAATTCTGGTGCAACCATCTGAGAACACGCAGGCCAGCAACCCTAAAGATTTTGTGTTTCCATCTTCATCTTCCTCGCGCTTCTTGCGTGGTATTGAGCACCAGTTGAGTTTTCTTATATGGCCAAACTCCATGCAGAGTACTAACTTCAATTTTGGCTTCTGCTCAACGTCCAGCGTCTTTGTTATATAGTATTCACGCTCCTCGGCGTCAAAAGACCAAATCTGTATGGCGCCAGGATAGGGTGGCGAAGGAGAGAACGCCGGTGACACTGTTGGTGGACCAGGTGGATTATATTGGCGTTCCTGTTCAGAGTTGATGAGAACCGAAACCGCCAAGTGCTGTGTCATATCACTTTGATTTGGCGCCCATGCCAGTGCTTGTATCTTGCCAGAAACGTTTACAAACCACCCATAACGATTTTTTCGTCGAGGCTCCTCCAAACGAGGCTCGTCTTCTGCTACTTCATCGTCAGGTGCCTCTTCAGTCGTTTTTTTCTTGCCTTTCTTTTTGGTAGTATTCTTCTTGCCAACTTTGTGGGTCTCATCTCGATTCTTCCATGCATTGCCGAAATTGATAGAGTCATGGTGCGGCAGCTGGGTACTTGTTGGACTATCACCAGGGCCGTATATGACCTTAAGGCTGTTTTTCTTTGGTATGAATAAAAATTTCTGCTGCGCTTGTGTCTCGCTAATACTTTCAAGACGTTGCCTTTTTCTGAAATTGGATGCATGCTGGTTGCTGTAATACCAGTCCCATCCGGATGTAGCTTCACGCTTCAGATCTGCTGCATAGACCCCATGAGTGTTGCCTGGGCCGTAATCAGTTGCAGTTGGTCCCTTGTCTAGTGATGCTCGACTGGGAAATGTAGAATCTATTCCCGTTGACCAACGCGATCTGGCGTTGACCACAGCGAGCAGATCGCGGTCGTCCAACCCAAAGGATAGTTTGATGTGCATCGACTTGCTCACATGTTCCGAGGGATTAAACACCCCACGACTGTGGGTTTCCTGCGGAAGAAATCGAAGTGAGCCGTCCACCTTTCGCTCACGATAGCGACCGACACGGTTGCCACTAGTTGCAGACGAGCGGTTGGCGACAACAGATTTCACGGGCTCCTCCTCCTCCTCCTCCTCCTGAACGGGCTCGTCACTTTGAGAGGCCTCGTTTTCACTTACGGCATCTTCATCGTCATTTGTTTCTTCTTCTGGACTTGCGGCAGCCTGCTCGTCGAATTCATCATCTGATTCTCGCTTGCGCTTCTTCGCTTTTCCTTTTTCTTTGCCTGAAGGACCAACTGAGGGCTCAGTGTTTTCATCGTCTCCAGATTCGTCCAGCCCAATAGCCTGGAATGGATCATCTGCATAGCTCTTTCGTGCGCCCGAACGGCGCCCAGACCGGCGGATTGGCATGTTTCTCCGGATTTGCGAATGATGCCTATTTAGGGATCATCGCTCATGCATGCAAGAAATCGCAACACCCGCGGCTAATTAGTCGCGGGCCCAACATGCAGCTATCGAGATAAACTCAGAAATATACCCAGATGGGTCGCGTAGCTGACAGGTACTGATGCGACTCGAAATTTGTGTGAAGGCGAACTGCAGAGGGATGAATGGACTGAGATTCTTGGGAGCAGGAAGGAAGGAAACGTCGGTTTTGTTTCCACGTAATTTACGGTGTCGCATGCCGCATTAAGCGCCCTTTCTGAAACCGTATTACCGAATAGTTTACCGGTCGATAAATTACAATGTCAAGCACCTCGTGGCAGCTCAGGATGAGATCCTCGTGATATACGTGTTTATTTTGTGTATATTTGTATCATACAAGATATTGTAATACTAGGTTAATCCTCACGCGGCGCATATCCCATGCCCTTCCTCCACCAGCCTAGCACGCCTCGGTCTTTCATGAGAGAGCCGAATTCCTTGATGGAGTCGACCTCTCGCAATCCAGGATCAGTCGAGATGGTGCTGCTCTTCGCATAGCCCTCGTCCGCCTGCGGACCAGGCCTTGTCACCAGCTGGTAGTCCTTGTATCTCAACCTCTGCACAGTATTCACCCAGGCGCTCACGTCCTCTTCCCGCGCGCTTTCGACGTACATGACACCTGGGCAGCCGCCTGACCGGAGGAGCACATAGCAGTTGTATGTATCGGCGGCTTTTTTCAGAACGGCGACTTTCTTGCGGGAGGTGATATGGTGCGTTCGGATCAGCGCATTGAAGAGCATCACCTTAGCATAGCCAGGGTAAGGCTCGCAGAGGGGCTCGCAGCCGCGGCAATCAGCAGTGCCTCGCGTGTCGTCGATGAGGAATGCAATGGGCCTGCATCTGCAGGTCGCACGATCGTAGGAAGACGCGTTGGAGGACTGAAGAGACAGCGCAGGCGCGGTTACGAGGAGACATCGCCTGGCGGGCGGTGAAGCAAGCAAGCGCCGGCAGAATCGATGTCGACCTTGCGAGCACAACTATATAGCATTAATAGTACCCAATTCGAATGATTTTGCAGGGAAAATAAAATATCCTCAAGCAGATCCTGGTTGACCAGAGTTCGAAACAAAAAATCTCCCAGAAATCGGCGCCAACTAGGCACAAACAAGCACACAGAGCTTGCCAGCCTCGCTTGCGGCGTCTAACTGGCCGCCCGCTTTTGTCTGGACCAGCCAGAAGCCGCCCGCGTCAAGGTCCACCATCCGCTCGATCCCATCTCCGTCTACCATCAGTCTCCATCTCCGCCCTGCTTGCACCGTGTTTACGTCGCCTTCACACCAGGCATTCGTGTGCAAGACACCTCACCCATCCGACGACCACCGCACGCTGGCCTTTCGCCTTGCTTCTACCGCCATCGCAGCCTGCCCTAGCCCGCAGCCCGCCCGCGGCCTCGACCTTCCCCTCCTTCCATCTCCGACCCTTGAAAATCCTCCAGCCTCCGCCTTTCCTGTTTCTTCACAGTCTCGCTCACCGGCCAAGCTTGCGACGTATCGACTGCCATCCGAGCACGGCACTTCTTCATGTCACTTGCGATACTGCGATTTTAGTCCGCCGGTGACTCTTATCGAAAAGCGGCATGCCCGTTGCCCTTTCTCGATTCTCAAACAAATAGTGTCAGTGTCTAGTCATACTTACCAGTCACCGCCGCTGCTCGTCCAATAGTCGCCCTTGGCCTTTTTCCTCTCCTTTCAGAAGGACACCGCAGCCATCCCTGAAATCATGGCGCCCCCAGTGAACCGCAAGAGGGCCAAGAGGAGGCAGAAACAAGCTGCCCGTCTCGTTAGTGAGCAAGAATCACACAACGACACATCATCAGCAGGAGTTTCAGAACCGCACCAGCATACGGGCAAGGACTATTCTGATATTGATGATGGAGACTTGTATGACCACGATGACATCGATGACGAAGAGTATGAAAATACAGCGTCGGTTCCAAACGGGACCGATTCAAAGTCGAAAAAGAAGAAGAAATCCAAAGCTCGCTCCGCTTCCAAGGACACAGTTGATGACAGCCCGATATCACCATCGGCCTCGATAAATCCGTCGCAACCACCTTTTCCATCAATATCGAAAGACCATCCCGCGGAAAAGGGCCCCAAGGAACGCATCTGGAACACGTCAACGCAGGAGGAGCGTGAAAATATCAAAAAATTCTGGCTGGAACTCGGCGAAGACGAACGAAGGGCATTGGTCAAAGTTGAAAAGGACGCAGTGCTGAAGAAAATGAAAGAGCAACAGAAGCATTCGTGCAGCTGTACCGTATGTGGGAGGAAACGAACCGCCATTGAAGAAGAGCTTGAGGTCTTGTACGATGCGTACTACGAAGAGCTCGAACAATACGCGAATCACAACCAGGGCGCTTTTCAGAACGGCACCTCGATTGTACCTCCCCCGCGACTGATGCACCACAACCTTCATCACCTCGATCATCGTCACACACATATCCACCATCACCACCATCCATCTCATGGACGAGTTCATGAGTTGCCAGAAGATGAGGATGACTTGGAAGATGACTACGACGATGAGGAAGATGATGAAGAGCCATACAGCGATGATGAGCTGGATGATGACGACAGCCGGGGTGATCGAGCAGATTTCTTCGCTTTTGGGAATAGTCTCACTGTTAAAGGTAAGGGCATGATCCCTAATCTATGACAAAGTCGAAAAGGAGCGTCATCTAACCTTCGTCCAGATGGTATCCTGACAGTCGCAGATGACCTGTTAAAAAATGATGGGAAGCATTTCATTGACATGATGGAACAATTAGCAGAACGTCGAATGCAACGTGAAGAAGACACGCAGTACGGAATGGCCGCCGCCCACCAGTCTTTGCACGCAGGCCACAATCATGGACCTTTGGACGAAGACGACTACGAGGAAGATGAAGAAGAAGACGATGGCCCTTACGGTAGCGAGGAGGAGGAAGAATATGAGGATGATGACATGGTTCGTTTTTCTCTCTCTATGCTCTGGAGAAATACACACTGACATTTTTTTTTTGAATTAGGATACCATGACGGAAGAGCAGCGCATGGAGGAAGGGAGGCGCATGTTCCAAATATTTGCCGCGCGAATGTTTGAACAACGAGTATTAACAGCATATCGAGAAAAAGTTGCCCAACAACGACAAGAGTTACTGCTGCAAGAACTGCTAGAAGAAGAAACACTGAACGAACAACGAACGGCAAAGAAAGCTCGAGAGGCGCAAAAGAAGAAAGACAAGAAAAGGCAACAAAAACAGGCCCGCGAGGAAGAGAAAGCTCGACGCGAGGCTGAAAAAGCCGCCGAAGAAGCTGCCGCTCGTGCTCTCGAAGAGAAGAAGCAGGAGGAACAACGGCGGAAGAAGGAGGAGTTGCGAAAGAAAAGGGAGGCAGAAAAGAAGCAGCAAGAGGAAGAGCGTATGCGCAAAGAAGCGGAGAAGCAGAAGCGCTTGCAAGAGGAACGGGAACGCCATGCGGAGGCCGAGCGGAAAAAGGAGCGTGAACGAAAAAAGCGCGACGATGCTAAAAGAAAAGAGCGTGAAGAACGTGAGGCTAAGGAAAAGGAGCTGCGAGACAAGAAGGCCAAGCAGGAACGAGATCGCAAAGCCCGAGAAGAGCAGCAGAAGCAGAGTTCCGACACTGTCACAAGACCTGACCAAGGTGCCAAAGACCGCATTCAACCTCAGCTTTCACAGCCTGTTGCCCCTGCAGCCAAGCGGATGTCTCAACCTGGTCCTGGCATGATCCCTATGCCGCCGGGACTGCAGCATCCCCATGGTGCACCGGCTGCGAATTCACCGCACTTCCAAGTAGCAACGCCAGTCATCCCGAAAGCCCCAACTCCCGCTCGACCTCGCCAGCCTTCCCAGCAAGGGTCACATGCATCGTCGCCTCGTTCTCAGGCCGCCAGTGGCACAGAACCGCTCACATCGATATCGCCTCAAACACTCCCTATGTCGCAGTCGTCTGGAACCCCCACCAGTTCGTCGGGGAAGCTTGGTCTCTCTCAACAGCCCATTCTGCATCACCCACAGCCTTCTGCACCTCTGTCGCCATTGGGCGGTGCCGGACGATCTCACCCGCTGGGTTACCCTAGTATGAATGGACTTCCATCCCATCCTCCACCGGGCATGGGCGGAATCCCACCCCGCCCAATTGGAAACGAAAACATGCCGCTATACCCACCTCCTTCTGGTCCTGTCGGTGGTCAATACAGGGGATTCCCTGGGCCAAATGGTATAATGCTTCCCCCAGGTATTGGTGCTGGTCGTTCAATGCCGGGTCCAGGCCGGGGTTTTCCTATGGATGCGGGACACAATTTGGCATTCAGTGGGCAACCACCTGTTCCCGGTGTCATGACTGCCACCCATTCTGTGGGACGACCACAAGGGCACTCGCGTCAAGCTTCAGGCTCCTATGAACGATCTCCTTTGGACGGGCAACCCATGAATGCCCCGATTTCCAGGCCAACACCAATCAAGCGACCCACAAGTCCCCAGAAAATCGATGGACAGCTAAACCATTCAGAAGTGGATGATTTGAGTGCTCAGTTGGGCAGCAGTGCCCTCCTTGAGGAATCGGACATACCTTTCACAGCCAACCTGTCACAATCGCTGCCAGGTCCCCCAGTACCCAGTGGATTTGGTCTATCTCGAGCTAGTTTTGGTGGCTCCCCTCTGTTTCCGGACCCTTTAAGTCGTAAGTTACAGTTCTTATTTGACTCTTAAGGAGCCTATTTACTCACTTTGACTCACAGCACCGAAACAACCGAGCTTTTCTGGACCAGGGAATACGTGGGGTGTCCAGGCTCCTTTCGGCACCCCATTCGCGGGGTCCTGGGGTGCTCCGACGGGTTTGTCAAGTTCTCAAAAGAAGAAAAGGTTGCGAATGCTGATATTGATTTAGGTGGAGGTTGGCCAAACCGCGCCTTCGGTGCTGGTGGGAACCATCGAACTCATACGTCCCGACCTGTGGCGGTCCGATTGTTAGTCATTCAGGCGATCAAGAGTCTCAATTCAATGAGTCCCTCGAAAGCTGCTCCCGGCTTCCACCAAGTTAGCCGTCTTCTTCAGCAAGTTGAGCAACTGAAGCCTCCGAATGAGCCGTCGATTCAATTGAACGAAATGCTTGATATTTGCGATACCGAGGGTAACCCGCAAAACGGAGGCGGATCTTTTATTGTCAAAGAAGACGACAGCCATAACCGTTATGTCAAGTTTGAGCCAGACAGTAACAGCCCTATGGCCAATCATCGAGTGGGTCTCGCTCCAGGGGACATTGGAAGTCCAATTCCTGTGAGCAGCATACCAACCACGTTTGGTGGAATCGGTACAGGTCCAAGTGTCAGGCAATTCTCGCCTCCCACGAGCTTTTAGATCAATTTTGTTCAATCCTCCTTCGTGTTATGGGTGAATTCTACTTCACCAAAAGCATTCCGGCGTCATGTTCCATGTCTGTCTTGATCATTTCGCTGTGTTTTCGGGCTACGCGCGCATTGTCTTTTCTCAACATTTTCGTGCGGATGGATACTCCCGGCTTCATGATTTCATTTTGATGCTTTGCGAAGCAATCACATGCTATGGTTCCTCTTTTTTCTTTTCTTTTTCTTTTTCTCTGCTTCCAAGTTTCACGCAGCATGCCACCAATTGTGTGGAGTTCTTTTTTTTTCTACTCAAGGTTCTTGTCTTAAGTGGGATTGTCTTTCTGGTCGCTTGTTATCTTCTTGCAGCTTTCTATCCCTATGCCCGACCGAGCCCACCTCCGAGACTGGGAGGCAACGCTTGTGGTATTCTGTACTGTACGTAGTTTTTGAAAATGCCAGCTTGTCCGTTTGACAGATGGCATATTACCAATAACAACCGACGGAGCAGGTTTTCAAGGCTGCTTCCTGATGCTCGACTGCCAGTGGGGTCTCATTTCTAGTACCGTATTCTAAACTCTTGACTCTAAGCTCTGGCTGTGAGCTGTGTAGCGATATTTTTATGCTTCGAGATTGCTGTATAGCTGCAAACTACGTATGACGCTGGGCTATTTTAGCGTAACGGATGCTGAGTGGCTGAGCGGCGCTCCGCCGACTGCCATCGTCACGGCGAGCTCGTGCTCCTCCCGACCCAGATACCAGTATTCCCCCCACGACCATTCTTGACCCCAGTCTGCGCTGTCGCTTTCTCATCTATGTCTCTGTGTTTGATCCCGCAGGCAAAGTAGAGTGTGACGGCATTGCAATTGCGCTCTCTATCGTTGTCGTTATCGCTATTCCGTGGGGTTTCTGCTGAGCCACTCCATCGCCGCCCTCCCCCCCCCAAACACCATGTCTACCACGCCAACTCCCATCGAGGACCAGGGCCGGCTTCTCGAAGAGGCCCTGGGAGTGGTGCGGCAGCAGTCGCATATGATGCGGAAATGCCTGGAAAGCCCTGGCAAACTGATGGATGCCCTCAAATGCGCGTATGTCGACGTCCCTCCATCCTGGTCGCTAGGCAGCCATTTCTTGTCGCATGCACCTTTACTCACGTCTCAATCCAATGGCTAGGTCTACCTTTGTATCAGAGCTGCGAACTTCCAGTCTGGGCCCGAAGCAATACTACGAGCTGTACATGGCCGTCTTTGATGCTCTTCGACATCTTTCAGTCTATTTGCGTGAAAGCCACCCGGTGAACCACCTCGCGGATCTCTACGAACTCGTGCAATATGCCGGCAATATTATTCCTCGTCTATATCTCATGATCACTGTCGGAACAGTGTATATGGCAATTGAAGATGCCCCCGTCAAGGAGATTATGAAAGATATGATGGAGATGAGCCGAGGCGTTCAACACCCTGTGCGCGGGTTGTTCTTGAGATATTACTTGTCCGGCCAGGCAAGAGATTTTCTACCAGAAGGAAAGGGCGATGGGCCAGAGGGGAATATCCAGGACTCGGTCAATTTTATCTTGACCAACTTTGTGGAAATGAACAAGCTATGGGTTCGGTTACAGCACCAAGGACATTCTCGCGAGCGCGAAAAGAGAACGCAAGAACGGCGGGAGCTGGAACTGCTGGTCGGTAGCAACATTGTTCGCCTCAGCCAGCTGGTGGACTTGGAGGCCTACAAGTCGACCATCCTCCCACCTTTGTTGGAACAGGTGGTTCAATGTCGAGACGTATTGGCACAGGAGTATTTACTTGAAGGTATGATGATCTGTGTTTTCTTGGAAATCATAACATGCTCACTCTCCACCAACAGTGATTACCAAGGTCTTCCCAGATGAGTATCATCTTCATACTCTAGATTTGTTGCTTTCAAGCATAGCTCGGTTGAACCCACATGTTGATATGAAAAAAATCGTCATTGGTCTTATGGATCGCCTGTCATCTTACGCCATAAGGGATGCAGACCAGACCGATGATCCAGCCAAGAAGAAGGAAAACGAAGAGGAAGCAGTAGCAAAACTGCTCGAGAACTTCAAGCTTGCTGAGGAGAAAAAGGCCGAAGAGGCCAAGAAAGAGCCAGCCCAAGAAAATGGCGACAAAGCCGAAGAAGAGCCTGCACAGCCGGCAGAAGAAGATAACAAAACACCGGAGCAGACAGATACGAATGGGTCGAATTTGACGACTGACATCAAACTTTACGAGATATTTTACGAGCAAGTTGTGAACTTGATCAAAACAAGGGGGCTGCCTATACAAGACACCATTGCTTTACTTGTATCTTTGGCCAACCTTGCCCTGTAAGGCCCTTGCAGCTATTTTGGAAGATCTCTGGAAGCTGACTTTTAAACAGCAACATTTACCCACAAAGATTAGAATATGTCGATCAGGTTCTGGATTATGCGACCCAAAAGACTGCAGAAAATGCAGACCAGGCTGATCTCCACGCTGCACCAGCACAGCAGAACCTCTTGAACCTCCTTCTCGCACCATTAAACTCATATGTGTCCATGTTTACTGCACTTGCACTGCCTCATTATATTTCACTTCTCACATCACAATCTTATCCGACCCGAAGAGCCGTTGCAACCCAAGTCATTCGAAACCTTCTCAGCAGCAAAACCACCATTACAGACGCGGAGAACTTGGACCGTGTTCTCCAGGTTCTAAAAGTCCTCATCAAGGAGGGCGTGCCTAATTCTGCAGGTTATCCCGGCGTTCATGCGCAACGGCGTGGCGAAACCGATGAGACGATCGAGGAGCAAGGCTGGTTAGCCAGATTGGTGCATTTCATTCAAGGACCTAATAATGACACCCAGCTCAAGGTATGGACTGTGACTTGTGGGTTTGAGGTTTTTACTGACAAGTCGTTTAGCTTCTGCAAGCCACCCGAACCGCATACTTTGAAGGCAATGAGCGTATCAGATACACCACGCCAGCTATCGTTACAGCATCGCTGCGATTGGCACGAAAACTCAAATCGCGCGAGCATTATGAGGACAATTGGCAGTCTCAGTCATCTACACTCCACCGTTTCATGCACCAGTGCGTCAGCAATCTCTACCAGCGAGTCAACACACCCAGTTGTGCTGACCTGTCACTACGCCTTTTTGTAATGTGCGGCGAAGTGGCCGATCAGACGGGATTCGAGGAGGTTAGCTACGAGTTCTTCGCACAGGCGTTCACCATTTATGAAGACGCCATCAGCGATTCTCGCGCGCAGTTCCAAGCTGTCTGCATAATCGCCAGCGCTCTTCACAATTCGCGAGGCTTCTCGAAAGAAAACTACGACACTCTTATCACCAAGGCTGCCTTGCACGGAAGCAAACTGCTGAAGAAACCGGACCAGTGTCGCGCTGTTTACTTGGCAAGCCATCTATGGTGGGTTGTTGAAAATTCGCAGAGAGAAGAAGACGCGGCGAATGTAAGTTTTCTTCACACATTATACAAAGGATCCCCTCTGACCAAGTCTACAGCTGTATCGCGACGGAAAGCGTGTTCTTGAATGCCTCCAGCGAGCCCTTCGCGTGGCCGATGCCTGCATGGACACGGCGGTGTCTGTGGAGCTCTTTGTCGAAATCCTCAACCGATACGTTTACTACTTTGATCAACAGAACGAAACCGTCACTACCAAATACCTCAACGGGCTCATCGAGCTGATCCATTCCAACCTGCAAACCAACGACGGCGAGGAAAACTCCAGTCTCGAGAACCCGAAACGCCATTTCCAGCGCACTCTCGACTACATCAAGTCGCGGGATTACGAGGGAGTTGTTACAGAAGCAAGGCAGTAGGGTGGTTTCCTCTCTCTCTCTCTGTGTTTTTATTTTCTTTTTAAGTCGATCGTGTAATGGTGTTGTTCATGTCATGAATTAACTTGATATCCTTTTTCACACGCTGCTTATCTTCTCTGTAGAGATCATACCCAAGCTCGCGCAATTGACATATACCTACTATCCACAAGCAAACAACGTGTAGATACAAGGTTACAGTGTTGCCATGAACGCGCGCATAATTTATTAATAGACATAATCAGGAGCGCTCGTAAACTAATCTATATGTATATAATAGTATCGAATAGAACAGAATGCAGGTGGCTGCTATGTCATTATCCAACAGGCACACCATAGACCTGGCATATACGTTACATAGCACGACACGGATGACGTCTTGGCTAAAATGTGAGACAGGGTTTTGGGCTGCGTCGCATTCAGCACGGCGTGTTATGAGTGGATTATTGGCAACAACTAGCAGCAGACATTCAGAAACATGCGACAGGCTAGAGTATTCTAAATCTACGACAATAATGTGGCGCATAACCATGAATAGCTGCGGCTGCAGCTGCACGACCAAGCGCCAACACTAGACACGACACGCTGACTGAATCAAGCTGAACCGGCCCTCTTCTCTTTCTTTCTTTCTTTCTTTCTTTCTTTCTTTTCTTTCGTCTCTTTGCATCCTTCCCTGACCCACCAGCCACACACGGATCCAGTTCGCCCGTTGAAGCGATCTGCGTCGATCCCCGGTATTTCCTGAGTATTCTTGTCTCACCCAGTCGGCGCCTGCGCCTCACACAATCAGCCAGCCCAGTTGCGCGGGCTGAACAATCCCTCCACAATCATCCCCAACAGCGGCGTCGGAATTGCATTTGTCTTGAACGCAGACTGCACGGCCCTTGTGTGTGTGTGAGATTGTTATAGTTTGCTATAGCTCCGTGTCTCACTGCGAACGGCGTCTTCTATCGAGTCTTTAACCGCGATCTTGCCCCCCCGTTCTCCGCCCAACATCGTCTGCTTTTCGTTATCGTCGACACCACACGGCTGCCATGGCTCAGCAACCAACAGACAATGTCATTCGAAGGTGCGTTCTACAGGAGAGGGAGTAAAAAACAAAAAAGAGAGACCCTGGTATTGGGTGCTTGTCGTCGCGATTCGGGATCATTGCCCTGGATTCACAACCGCCCCTTGCCGCCGATCTTTGTCGCCGAGACGTTTCTAAATGCTTTGATATTATTCTTCGCTGACTTGTCGTCTTCTCGGTCTAGGAAACTGGTTATAATTGGTGACGGTGCATGCGGTAAAACGAGTCTGCTCAGTGTCTTCACTCTTGGTTATTTCCCAACGGTTAGTCTTTTGCTCTGTGATTCGATTGTTTTTCATTTATGCTAATTCTGAGACAGCATTATGTGAGTCCCCCAGCCTCGAACGACTAGTCGACCCTCTACCTACCTCTTCTACCCACCCCGACGGAGACTCGTTTCTGACCAGACTAGGTGCCGACGGTATTCGAGAACTATGTCACCGACTGCAGAGTAGACGGACGCTCCGTACAGCTGGCCCTGTGGGATACAGCGGGCCAAGAAGATTACGAGCGACTACGACCTTTAGCATATTCCAAGGCACACGTGCTGCTGATAGGCTTCGCTGTCGACACGCCGGACTCGTTGGACAATGTGAAGACCAAGGTTAGTGACCACACGACAGCAATCAGTTGGCGGTAACTTACAAGGTTTTGCGATAGTGGATCGAAGAAGCGAACGAGCGTTGTCCCGGTATACCGATCATCCTGGTAGGATTGAAGAAAGATCTTCGGGACGATCCCGTGGCGATTGAAGAAATGCGCAAGAAATCGCTGCGATTCCTGTCATCCAAAGAAGGAAGCGACGCCGCCGCCCAGATTGGAGCTCGAAAATATCTCGAATGTTCGTCGTTAACAGGAGAAGGCGTGGACGACGTGTTTGAAGCAGCAACCCGGGCGGCGCTTCTCACGTTTGAGAACCAACGAAGCTCTTGCTGTGTGATTTTATAAGGAAGATGCTCCTTTTGTCGTCTTGACTTCTGGGACATAAAAAAAAGCGAGCCTGTTCGGCCAGCTACAGTAGGTCTTGCGCGCTCCTTTTATCTTGTCTCTACGCTAACATTGACTTTCTTGTACAAGTCTCTCATCAATCCGATCTCCACCTCGAGAAACAAAATATCAACCTGTCTATCTCCTCGGCGGCTATGAACATTCTTATTACCTCGAGACAAGACCCGCTTTGCATCGAATTTGGCGTTTTCCGGTGTTCTGTAAACAGTGTGTGCATGAATATATTTACTCTTGACCTTTAATGCGCGTTTTGATGAACACTTTCCTTTTTGTTTCGTTTTCAATTCCACATTTCGTATTATACGTGTTGCCTTTTTTTCTCTTTCGCTTCCTTTTTTTTCAAGTCCATACTTTATGTTACATATATTCCAGATGTCGTTGATCGTGGTAGCTACAAACTGTAGACTACTTGTGTGTATTCTGGCGGTTGTGATTATATGTACCTTTTTCGCAGTTGTAACAAAAAGGCAGTCCTGTCACTGATAATGAAGATTGTTTATTTGAACACGTAAGAAAATTGAAATCATATTATACATGTGGAAGTCGCCGTCTAAAGGCTGAAAACAAATCCTTGATAAGAGCGGTTAAGCTCGTCACGCAGGAATCTTGTACAAAATTTTATCGATGCAACACCCAAACCAATTGTCATGCCAGGAAACGAGCGAAAAAAAAAAAGAAAAGAATTAGACCTTCTTCCACTCATGATTCCACCCATCCTTCGGCGGACTATCCGTCTGAAACCTTCCATACTCAATCGGAAACAAATCCGTGAAAACGCCTCTCTTGTTCATCGAAAGCCGGAAAAGACGCGCTCCGCGCTCGCCGCAGCCCGTTCGCAATTCCTCGCACGCGGCTGACATGGCCTGCTGTTGGCGCTGCAGCTCCATTTCGTGCGCGGTGCGCAATTTGCTCTGGTATAGGTTCCAGGCGCGGTGGATGGTCCAGTGGCGGAGGTATCTGTTTCGCGAGAAGCGCAGAGGGCGTGGGGTGAGGGGGTGGTAGAGGAAGTATCTGATGAGAGCTGGTTTTTGTTAGTTTTGGAGCGTGAAAAAAAAAGGATGAGGTTCGGGGCTGTTCTGGGGGTTACGTACTAACACGCCTGTCAGGCTTGTAACCGGAATTCTTGCGCTTGGCTAGCGATGGCGTCGTCGAGAAAGAGGATGTCTGCTGCGATGCGCCCTGTAGCAGGGCTGTCGTCGAGGCAATTGCTGGCCTGGTGGACATGGGGATGCGAAACACTGAGGCCAAGGAGGCCAGCACGGGGGACAGTGACCGCATTGGGGCGAGTGCTCGATGCTGCTGTGAAGAAGAGTAGCCTCCAGCGGAGTAGTCTTGGAGTGTATCGTCCTTGGTTGTTGGGTTTCCTGGCTGTTGTTGAGGTTTGGTCGTGTCTTCTGTCAGTAGTGACTGCGGAAGTGAACATTTGAAGCAATCATAATTTGGGCCGAGTGGAGCCGCTTATATAATCGATTCTATCATTAGTTATAACGTAATCCACCCCCGAGCGGCCACCACCCCCAAGCGGCCACTTCCGCTCAAGAACGCGTCTTATATTAATTTCAAATCTCAATTTCTAACCCACATAATAAATTATATACAAAAATTTAATTACTAGTACGATTAGGACATCCAGTTATTTTATGTCCTGCAATTCCACAACCACTACAGCGAAATTGACGTCGTACAGGCGGTTAAGAGGCTGGAAGCTCCGGCTCAGCCAAAGCAGTAGTATCAGTTTGAGATACCTCAATCTAACTTTGTATAAGCGCCTGAGCCTCTTCTCTAGTAATTCCTTACTCATAAGATATCTATTTCCTAGATCGTCTGCGTTTTTGCTTCTCCTTCTCATGTGCAGCTCATAAATCATAGACTTCTTTCCCTAGAAGCATGAGGCTATTCGCGGTCATCTCATACGCTTTAGCCATCCGATCAATCGTCTCATCAACTAAACCTAATGGACTTCCTGTACGTTGGCTTATACGTCTCTTAATTGTACTCAATTGACGCTTAAATTGGCGTAGATTTTGAGATATTTGTAAGCAGGATGATTGAGTATTACTTAATCGACTTGGAGGAGGTGTAGGAGTCTTAAGCTGGATAGTAAGCTATTAACAGACTCGATCTAGATCAAATAGAACTAATCCAGTTGCTGCGAAGCCATTCCGAATAGTCTCAGCTTTATATGCCATCGTACGGGCTTCCGGAAATACAGTAAGAAAGTCGATTTTGTCAATATAATTAAATCCAAGCCTCATCCGCTGCTCAACAAGCTATCCATATTTCCACTTCATAACTGCAAAACAGCTGACATCAAGAGGCTACAAGAGATGAGAGGAATATGGAGGCATGCAGACTGGAATAATATTATTCTCAGTGCATATATGGTCAAATTCTGCAGTTAAATGACTTCCATGACCATCAAGAACCAGCATTCGATATTTTCCCATTACCCAGCCATTTGTATAAGGAATAAAGTGATTTTAAAGCCAATCCATACCAATTTTATCAGTTATCCATCCATTATCACTAATATTAATTTTCCAATTAATTGGAAAAGTCTCAAACCAAGCTTCTTAAAAGTATTTTATTGCTTTAAAAATCACATATAAAGGTAGAGCCCATCCAGTAGAGTTAACTGCCTCAATTGCAGTCACCCATTCCCGATTACCAGGCTGTAATAGATGTGGCCTGTTATATCGATCGCTTCCAGTAATAACCTTTGCAGTTGCACAAAGACCCATAGCGAAGCCAGTCTCATCGAAATTATAGATATCTTCTAGTAAGATACCATACTTCAATATAGCTTCTTGTACGCAGTTAAAATGTTCTCGGATTATCTTTAGATCTTCGCACTTAGCGCGCTCGTAGTTATATCTTCGTGAAAATCTTGATTTGAGCTCTGGACGACGTTTAACCAGTTTATAGACCCAATTCTGTCCAATCTGTTGATTTCCATGCTGTGATAGAAGATAATTAGCCATTTCCTGTACAAGAGATGGCCGGGGAGGTAATCCTCGCTTATCTAGATCTAATATCCATTTGACAAGCGAGTCCTCTTTAAATTCAGTCAATTTATGTCCATTAGCGCGTGTTTGAGACCTTTCTTGAGTGCCATGTAGTCTGCGCCATAGAGTCATTCGAGAAACATTATAAATTGTTGCTGCTTGTCCAATTGTGGGAATTTTTTTATTCTGTAAATCGGAAATAGCTAATAAGATTCGGCCTTCTTGTTCTTGAGAGTTTGTACGATTTTTATTGCGAATTGGTGGCATATTGACGCGTCAAAATATATGGAATTTGTAATGGGACGCGTTCTTGAGCGGAAGTGGCCGCTCGGGGGTGGTGGCCGCTCGGGGGTGGATTACGTTAGTTACTCTTTTCCCTCTTCTCTTTCCTCTTTCCCCTTTATTTATTTTCGATTAATTTACAATTAATTTTACTGTCAAGAATTTGCGTGACTGTATAAATTGGTCTCCTCTCAGTTTTGAATGATATATACACGTTGATATCCCCTCGACTTCTTCAAAACCACACAGACCTATGTCGCTGTGTATTTGACAGTAACATACTCACCAGAGTTTTTACTCTCAGTCAGCTGCTTACCTTTCTGCTTAATATCCATCAGGAACCCTCCTTCGGTGTCGACCTTTTTACCGTTCTGAATAGCATGGGCATCAGTGAATCTCACAGTGCCAAAGTTCGAGAAAGGAACGGATCCTCCAGCCATAAAGTCCTCGACAACCCACTCAGCTGACCTCTTGCAGAGCTTCGCTTCATCCTTGAAAGTTTGTGTCATCTTCTTCTTACTCGACAGATTATTGAGTGTAGTCGAGCCGGCGGTATCGGAAGTAGTCTCAATATAAACTTCAATCTCGTCGCCTTCCTTCACTTCGAGACCCTCGTAGCTGGCCGATCCCTTCGGAAACCACTCGTACCACGCGCGGTATGAATTCTTGCCATTCTCAATGCAGGCATCAACACCAGCCTGGATAAGGGAATTGCAATCACTCTGAATCCCAACCCACATGGAAGCGCAGTATTTGGTTTTGGAGTCTCCGCCGGGAGGCATTTTTGCGGCGGGGACTTTGAATTTGCCAGCTGCGCGAGTGTATCCTCCCTTATTAATGACAGCGCCAGCCCAGTTGCTGGTTAGCGAAGAATGGTACTCGATGCCATCGGCAGTACTGGCCTCCCCGAGCAGAAATTCCGGGGCGCTGGTGTGAGCCTCGGTGCTGATCTCGCTCGTCGTTGGTGCGGCCAGCGAGATGGCGGAGAGCATTAGAACGGTGGCTGCACTGAGGACCTTCATTTTGAAAATGTACAAAGAATTGAAAGTTGGAAAGAATGTAGAAGTGTGTATTATTGTTTTGATGGTTGGTTGCTGTTATTTTTGCATAGGGGGGACCTCCTTATATAGATCCCCCGTACCTGAAACCCTCCAATGCAGTCATCTTCATGTCAATGGAAAGAAGAAATGTACCGCTTGACCAATAGCCAAGCCCGTTGGCATCTAATTAAGCAGCAGACCATCTAATCCTGTTACGTATTAATAGAAAATCTAGTAAGCTAGACCCCAAGTGATTGAATAGTCAACTATTATTGCAGGATAATAATAGAAACTTCGATCGAATGCTCCAAAATCCAAATGTTGCGGGATAAGCCCCGAATGCTGCGGGATAACGGGTCAGCTTTTAACATTATAAGCTTGATACGCCGTGAGTTGGGGGTCAAGTGCTAAACCACTTTAGTATCTATGCTGCGCCAGACTAACACAGAATGTCAGGGACACAAAAGAAACAAATAATAATACTAAGTATAAGCGCGTGCAAAAAAAAGAGAAAAAAGACCCCATGGCGCTAATCGGATATCGTTTTCAGCTTTGGGAAGCTTTTGCACCGAGATCCGTAGTACTACGGCCGAAGAGACTTCAAATGTTCGTCTGTGTCAGCCTCCCCCAGTTCCTGTATCAAGGAAACTAAATCGGGTAGTTGTTTCGATATACTTGAACATGCTGACTACCATGTTAATGAAGCTTACAGCGAACATTTGAAGCCCTGGATGAGAACGGTCCTGTGTGGTCCCTAGGCACTAATGTCACAAATACGCCCATGACATTCTCACGGATACAAAGAATTAACTTTCGAAAAAGCAGTTTCAACTTTCTGCACCTATGATTCGTCGCCCTTCTTGACGATAATGGAACGTTTGTTCATGATGTGGACGTTTTGGTTAAAAAGAACGTACAGCCGCGAATGTTTATAGACCAAATCTTCCCCGTATTTCAAGTACATTTTGACCGCATGGAGGATGAGCTTCCTACAAATGACAAGCCATTTACTGCGTTTCCGGATATTTCCATCTGATACATCTGGTCGTGGTCCACGCCATGGCAGTTCTGATTCTTGGCCTAGCTAACGTGCCTTCAGTCGTCGCCCGCCGTTTTGCTATCGTTGCTATCGCCATGGCCAACATGATGGAAACTGAACGAGGATACGAATGAATGGATTCCCTTCCCGTGGCTTTGGGTTATGTGGGATGGTTTTTCTGTCATGTTCTGCGTAACAATCCCCCAGTTCTTCTTCCGTGTCGCTCCAGCCTGTGACATGCTCAGCACAAGGACTTATTAAATTGTCTTTCTGCTTGTCATGGCAGCTTTGTCCCCTTATTTGACCTTCTTTTCACTCAACAGTGATTTTGGTAGGTTGATGCCAGGTTATTCGCGCTGACCAGAGTGCCAGGATGCTCGGCTTCCTCGAGGTTGGGCAAGTGTTGGTTCGAGAGGGTTGATCTGCTAAATCACTTTCTACGCGTTTTCTAAAGGTTATTTATTCGATTTTTGCTTATAAATCTACATTGTTGGTATGCGAGAATATTCTTGTGCGACTCGCATCCTTCTTTTAGTAGAGCCGGAGACATTTGTTGTTGGCTCGGAGACATTCCACGTTGTTATATAGGTATAGTTCATGTAACCTTTGCTCGAAAACACGGTATTTAAAGTCAGCTGCGTCTACTCAATGCATGAAAAAAAACTTCTGCTTTACTATTTTACCAGACCTGATCTTTGCATCAAACCTCAACCTCAACCCAACCATGTCATCTCACTTGGATCTAACTCTCTTCCTTTGGCTAGAAGGATTCTTCCCTAAAGTCGTTACCTATTACCTCCTCTTTAAAGGCATAGTCAATTCTCCAACTCAGTTGTATGAGGGCAAAACCAATGATCCACATCTGAAGATCCAGACCATCTTTTTCAATGGATCTGGGTTTGAAGATGCCGACCCGAAAGATCCCAAGCCTCCTGGAAAGAGTTCACCCTGTCTCCGAGTCGTAGACAGGATTGCGGGAGAAAAAACAACCTGGATCCATGAAAGCTCGTCCATTCTGCGCTTTCTAGAAGAGCATTATCCGCAAGAACCTCGTATGATGGGAGCTGAAGCGCTGGACCACGCTATCATGAGTGACTGTCTAGCTGCTGTGTACCAAGGTTTCAATGACTGCAATTACTATATAAAAAATGCAGCCGCAGTCACATCATTCTGGTCAGGCCTCCGGAATGAAGATAGAAGTCTTGCACTAGCCTCACATGCTAAGAAAGCCATGTCTCGTTCTTTCATCAAAGTCCAGGAATGGGCAGCTGAGAGTTTGGAAGATGGCGGATGGCTGACCTCTGGGATAAGAAGCCCCGGGCTGGTTGATGTCGCGCTCGCGGCGGGTGTCAGATATATGGAGCTCAGTTACTCACTAGATCTCTTTGAAGAGGAAGAACTGGGACCTCTCCGTGAATGGTATGCTCGCTTTAAAAAGTCTCCGTGGTGGGTGGATTATGAGGAAAGTGGACGCTTCCCTAAGGAGTTGTCTAATCCAGCCGACTGCCGTGAGGTTTAAGCATACTCGGTTTAATCTTCTCAGCCTTGCTGGGATCCGGTTGATCGGTCATTTTAAATACTTTATTTGAAGACCAATTATGTACTGCTGTAATATTGTGAATGTTCAAGGGACGTGAAATAGATCCTACAGACTGAAATGCGAATACTAAAACCCATAAAGCTATTCCATTTCATGAATCAAGCATTTCTTGTCTTTTTTTTTTAAAAAAAAATATAGTTATTGGTATCTAGGTCCTTCTTCAATGGCGAATCTTCAATCTTACTATACTCTCGACATCTTCATATAGGGTTAGGGTTAGGGTTATTAACAATACCAGCCGTTATGTAGTAATTTTATGGCCGCCTCAACGCATTATTGGTTCTGATTGATCAATTCGATTTCTTCAATTGTAGCGTTTGTTCTATTTTATAATCTTACATCAATCCTGATGTGGTCGGCATCTAAATAAGAAGCGTGAAATGTCGAAGGAGGTGTTACAAAAGGCTGAGCGTCTCGGTATCAAAGCGGTATTCTTGACAGTCGATGCAGCCGGACGAGGCAAACGAGAATCAGACGAACGTATCAAAGCAGACAACGATGTTATCAACCCTACCACGGGAGAAAAAGCTAAAACCGAAAAACGAGGAAACAGGCTGACAAGACTGATGGGAAGCTATATCGACCAAGGAATGACCTGGGAAGATCTCAAGTGGATTCGAAGTGTCACAAAGCTTCCAATAATTCTCAAAGGTATTGGATGTGCAGAGGACGCAAAAATTGCCATGCAATACAAGGTTGATGGCCTTTTGCTCAGCAAACCATGGGGGCCGCAACCTCGATTATTCGCCGCCATCGATTCTCATTCAACTAGAAATGCACAAGTTGTGTCCTGAGATTTTTAATCAGATGGAAATATACATTGATGGGGGTTTCCAGAGGGGTGCTGATATTATCAAGGTACTTTGCTTGGGAGCTAAGGCTGTGGTCATTGGGCGTACGTTTTTGTATGCTTTGTACTATGATGTGGAGGGCATTGAACATCTTGTTCAGAGTGAGTGAAAATATTCTCCGCCTCTTCCATGATTTATATATTAATTTCCTGGATTCCTAGTTATGAAAGATGAGATGGAAAGTGTCATGAAACTCATTGGTATCAAGGATTTGTCACAGGTGCATCCTGCTCTGTAAATCTTTATCAAACATGTAACCTTCATGAGTTCATGTTTTACCCTCAATTCGTTCGCCCCAGAATGACATTGTCTTAGACCCACGAAATGCCAAAGTTGCAACTTCTTGGTTGTCACAGTGGCAGATCTCCTCCAGGCGACTTTTCCAGAAATGCCATCTTGATACGCTGAATCCACTGGCTGGCGACACATTTGCATCTCTGGCGAGGTCACCAATAGTTGACAACTCAAAGTCCTGGTTTATGATACAAAGAGTTTCCAACTTGTAGCCACAATATTCAAACCATGAGACAGCTGCAGGAAGTAACATTGAAATCGGTGTGTCTTGGTTCAGCTCATGACCATCCTTATTGCTTTGGGAATCGTCCATTCCGACTAAAGGCCGAGGTGATTCAAGCGTGTCCCTCAGAATCCAAATAGCGCAAAGGGATATATCGGGGTCGCAAATACCCCAGGAGGTAAGTCGGGCAACAAAAGCACTCAGATTATGTCGCTGTCTGTGTGGCATGGTTTTGCCCCAGGCTTCTCGTATCTCGTCCACGAGAAAGGGCAAGTCAACCCAGATTCTGCCTTTTGAAGTCAGAGCCTCTTCCCTGAAATCTCCAATTGTGTCTTCTTCTTGTGGCTTTGAGGTTTTACGAGATATGACGCCCATTTCTCTGATATGTATCACCTGGCTCGCGAGCCTGTCCTGAGCTGGATGATCGGCGCTGATTATTTTTGCGGCCTGGATTATCAAATACCATAGGTCATGGAGATCGTACTCGAAAAGAGAGATGTGATTTCTGTATTGTCCGTATCTGCTTGTAATATTTTTTGCGAATAGATGTGCTCGATACCAAAGTCGATGATTGTCATCATATCCGAGGCGTATGATTTCTGCGTCCACGTCGGCAACATATAGTGAATGAAAGTTAATTCGACTCTGAAGCGCATCTTCTGGAACTGACATGACTGGAGAAAGGTCATTCAAACACGGCTTTTATTTTATGGCGATAATGAAAATTCTCGCTGCGTGGCATAGAAGATGATAGGTGTTTTGCGGGGCTTTGAGGGGAATAACATAGTCCAACTTATATCTTCTGGAAGTACATCATGTGATGAAATTATGTCATTGACGTTCGATGCACAATATTCGTACCATAAGACCAGGCACTGTAAGCATTGTAAGCATTGTAAGCATCGTAAACATTGTTATCATAGCATGTCTAAGGATTGTCAGCGAGTCGGTGTACATCAACGAAGGAGCACTCGCCCTACCATACGGTTTGCTTTACGGTTTGATGATAACTTTAGTTTTTAATTTTTCGTTTAGAAATTTTGGAATTAAGAACCCCCAAATCATACTGCACTGAAGCCTAGACAACCCCCGCGAGACAGATAGCAAGTCAAATCTGAACCGAGGGCTTAAACACTTACCCACTCTATGTGCAGAAATACTAGAGTATCCATAATCGGATTTCCGATGTATTTTTCAAATTTTATATCAGGGCTCCAGATGTCTGATTTAAATGACGGTCTGGTTTCAAATGTTACATGAAGCTATAGCATTGGTACCACAGGACATATATGGATCAAATAGTTCCTAATTGTCGTAAAGTCTAGAAACATTTATTTCCTCATAATTCAGTATTGGCAGAGATCCTTCTATATCCAGCTCACCACCCCACCGATATCAATATTTTGTGTCTGAAGAGTGTCAAAGTAAAACAGAACCTGCACAGCATTTTCGAGATCCGGCTCGGTTCGTTGTCAATCTATTAAGAACAAACACATGGATATCTGACTCCAGGATTATCCTGGTAATAGCAGATGTTGCCATCGGCATTACACTGTAAACAAAATAAAAGCAACAATTAGCTAATTTGACACTGGTGGCAGATCTCGATGACTTGCCGCTGGGTTGCAGTCGCAACTATCCCCGACCGTGGGATCAATTTGGAAAGAGCAGAGTTGTGTTCCCGTATCGCATGTCTAATAGATCGAATTGTTAAGAGTACGTATATGTAAATACTGATAGCCGACATACCCCTTCATACGCAGTATCAGCTGCTCGTTTTCCACCGGGAGTCGTCAAACCCGCATGCGCTAAAGCAAGCATAGAAAATAAAAACGCTGCCTTGATAATGGATGGCATCGTGCAACAAGAAATATCGAGGTTTCCAAGCCCAAGTGTTGTTCTGAGATGGTAAGTAATGTGATTGACAAGCGACGTGCAAGCCTTTTATACGAATTGATAACCCTTTACATTTGGAAGTTTATCTTACCTACTTCCCATCTCCGCATGCAGTAAACTAGTGTATGTGACGGATAATCTAAATTACCCTAATAATGAATAATTTTACAAGAATCAGTTATCTAGGAACCTAGTAGTCGATTACTTGGTAAGCAGTTGATTATGCAGTAAGCTGTCGATTACGCGGTAAGCAGTCGATTACACGGTAAGCAAGCCCGGCCAACATTCTGGCATTCTAGTATTATCTAGTCGGTGGCACATTTGAAAATTCCTCATGACTTATCTTAAAGATATTTATATTAGCTATTAGTTATGGCTTGTGTTTACCTTTTTTTTAAAATTTTTTACAGTGCACTTTCAGACAAGACTTCCGCAGCCAGACATTGCCGAAATTCAAATTTAACATGAAGTATTTCACAGCGCTAGTTATGATTACTTTTGCGTATTTGACAAGGGCCCAACAAGGGCCTTGCTACAATGCGTAATAACTCACATACGTGGCATCTGGGAACATGCTTACCATTCTATACAGTGCAGACCCTGATCATGGCATTGGGAATTATTGCTACTGCGAGGGAGATGCTAAGTCACTCTTTCCAAGCAGAGTAAATTTGCTGTTAACAGTTTAATGTGTGTAGGATTGTGTTACTTCCCCTCAGCAAATGATTGCAATCCTCCATCAGGCGACTCGCTTCCCTGTCCTTAACAAGACCTCGTATGTCCCTTCATGCCGTGAGATTTATTCATAACTGACAACTTGTCGGCAGGAGGAGAAGAGAATGTAATTCCTTACAAGGGAAAATTTGATGGAAAGATGCTTTTTTCTATCTCACGCTTCTTTTTCAAGGCTTGTCGGGGCCGTTAGAGGCGACGAATCGGTGGCGGATGGAGAGAGGCGAGGATCCATTTGTTCGTGATGACTACAAGTCATATGCAACTGGTCTTTAAGTAATTGGATATTATCATTACACTCCTTTGTTGGGGCGATTTTGATCGATTGAAAATCGTATGAAAATCTGTATTTTCCAGTCCGATCTGTAATTAAGATCTTCTATGCGGATTTATTTACACTTGCTACATCCATAACACATCTTAAATCTTGTTATGAGAATATTTCAAATATTACTTACCTCTCCTGTGAGAAGTACCACTCTATCCAGAAAGATAGCGCGCACCCTGCCAGTACTGACAGCGTTCAGGTAACTGTGCAACACCAGACTCGTCCTGCATGGGCCCTACAAAATTCCCACCTAGGTTCTGCACCATCATACCAGGTGGTGAGCTTGCAGGTGGAAAATATGGCAATCCACGCCCATTTGGCGAGCCCGTGGCAGCAAAGCGTGTAATGTATTGCTGTAATATGGTTGCAACGGTCGTGTTGACCCCATCCACAGATCCAAAGTCGTAAAAAGTATACGCCAGGTCTGCGCCATGAACGGCCGACGACACGGAGAATTCGTATGCATATGTTGCAGGCACAAAAGGAGCCTGGTTCATATAGCGAGTGTTGCATACCAGGACTGCGTCCGCTATCGTCAGGTTATTTCGCTCCGTCTGGGTGGTGTATCCTTGGTCCCCGCTGAATACAGGTGGATACAACATTTGTGTGACAAAGGACAAGTCGTTAGGATTGTCTGCCAAAGATGGGATAACAGACGCTAGAAATTTCTCATAAGAAGCTTCATCGGTGACGAGAGTATTGGGCACGAAGCGAGAGCCTTCATCTTGGTTATGGCCGGTCATTACGGAAATACTTTTGTTGAATTTTCCCTGTTGCAGCAGCCTTCCTGGGAGATCAGGCACATAATCGCCATCGACAGTAATGCCTAAACAAATCAATATATTTTCAGTGACCAACATTATAACCAACAGGAAAAGGAAAGGAGTACCGAATGTGAACGTCCCATAGATAGGCGTATTTCCGATAACAAGCGCATTCAGCGTCTGCAAGTCTGATGATGGCAAACTCTGCAGCTCTGAAATAGAGGAGAGATTTCCATACTTGATCACACTGTTCACGTATGAATTGGGATATGGATCAGCCGGCGGAATATACGGGCTTTGTGCAATGGCGCCTTTAAACAGAGACTTGGTAGCGCCTTCGTACGCTGTCAGATGGGCCTCTACCGAGCTAGCACCAGCTGACTCGCCCAAGATAGTCACATTTTCTGGATCACCGCCGAAAAGATGGATATATTTTTGAACCCAGTCCAAAGCAAGACGCTGGTCTAGCAGGCCGGCATTGGGAGTGACTCCGTCGCCATTCAACCAGCCCTATTTATAACATTAACGTAGTTTTTAGGAAAGATGGGGTTAGAAACTTACAAAAAGGCCTATACGGTAGTTGATCGATACCAAAATTACTCCTCCTTGGTCATGCCACTCACTTCGCGACACCAAACCGTGTCCTTGACCACTGGCATCTTTCCAGCCAACCACAAACCCACCCCCATGTATCCACACAAGCACTGGGGAACCTTTGCGATCTGTCTTTTCTCGCGCTGTCCATACGCTTCGAGGCAATAGAACGTCAAGGAACAGGCAGTCTTCGGACGTGCGCGGATCCACTGGTGGAAGATCGCCGGCAGTAATGGGCACGACTGCGCCACGCAAGAGCCAGCCTGGGTACGCTTGTGGGCAGATGACATCGCTTTCATTTTGGACTGCATTTCGATTTGTGGGTGGCACAGTCGGAGGCTTGAAGCGAGACGATGCAAGGGGCGCGTCGGCGTAGCGAATGTTCCTGAAAGTGACGAGCGTGTTGTTCTATTATTCCTATTCCATCAATTTATGTAATTGACCTTGCCGTCTTGCTTGCAGACCTACCACAGTATGGCCCTGGTTCAATTGATAGCCCAGATCCACGACCAATTCTTTGGGGTGGCCGAAAAGAATGTAACATGGCCACAGGGTGAATAATGAAAGTACAAAAGTCAACACGCTGCGCATGACGTATCAAAAGTGCATGTGATCAGCTGTTTAATCTTTTCGACAATAGCAAGTCTGCATGGAAACGATCGAGGGGATGATAGAATAAAGAAACAGTAAAGCTGGAAAAGACATGCAATTATTTCCTACTTTCTTGCGACCGACAATCCTTGAAACGATGATTTGTAAAACCAAATGCTCAAAGCAATTAATTCTCGGGACTCTGAAACTGGAAGTAGCAAGGAATAATGAAAGAAAACCAAATCGTTCAATCAGATATGCGCCGAGGCGGGGTACAAAAATTACCACGTATCGACTCGTATTGATATTGGTATTTTCATAACCCTAACCCTAACCCTATAACAACAACATCAAACGATCTCTCCTCGCGTTTCCTGAACTGCACCCCAGAGTTCTTCGGCGAGAGTCAGTAAATCTACTGGCAAAGGACCCTTCTGGATAAAGGCCACTGTTTCAGATATTTGCGACGTCTTGCTGGCGCCCACAATTATGCCATCCTCGTCCGTCAGCACGGAGTGATGCGCGATCCAGCGGATAGCCACCTCAGCAGGCGATAAACCGCTTTCTTTGACTTTTGTGTCAAAGATCTTCATTGCACCTATCAGCTCTGGGTCTCCAAATAATCTCTGAACAGCCTTGCCGAGCGGATTCTCGTTCCCAAATCGAGTGTCAGCATGCTGGTTGTTGACGAATTTACCGGTTAAAAATCCTGCGGCAAGGGGTCTACTTTCATGTCAGTCTATAATTCATCGACTTGACGACTTCTGTGTATAGGATTAAAAAACATACTGAAAGCCATTATAAGAAATGTCATTAGCTCGCAGAATCGGCAAGAGCTTTGTTTCCATGCCTCGTGTGACCATGTTGTAATTGCCCTGGTAGCAGCTTGGCTTTTGCCAACCCTTGGCCTCGCATATGTTTAGGATTTTTTGTAGCGTCTCAGGTTGCATATTCGAGACACCCCACTGAAAAAGATATCTTAGTAACATGATTCTCTTAGGCTGAGTTGAACTTACAGTCTCACAATGGCCCTGCAATATCTGCTTGTTAAACTCTTCGATCTGCTCTTCCAGGGGGGTGGCAGGATCGGGTCTATGGGCATAGAGCACATTGACCTAAACTTCTTGTCAGAGACTCGTGTGACTTCCTGTAATCCGAACAAGGCTTTTTCTTACCCCTCCCGCTCTCTGAAGCCGGTGTAAACTCTCGTTGATTGATTTGACTATGGATTCACTGCTTAAATCTCCGCTTCCATCTGTCTGCGTATTCGTATAGATCTTAGTGTCGACCATGAATTTTTCTCCCAGTTGTTTCGGCACCTCGCCAATCAGCTTTTCTGACCTGCCAGGATTGAGCGGAGGATAACGCGCACCAGTGTCAAGACGACAGATGCCAAGTCCTTCAAGTGTTTTGAGAAGAGCTGTCACCGATTCGGTATCCTGGAATTCTGTCTGGTCCATTCCAAAAGTGGCCGTGCCAAAGATGAACTGGGGTGCCATGTTCTTTGCTTCATGCATAAAAGGAACTAGACTTATATAAATGAATTTAATCACTTCTTCGTTGTATAAGTTTGCTTTTCATCCTAGATTTGTAGAGTCTTTAACGTGCTTTTATACATATGCGGCACAGCATTCCTTTGTAATATTGGTAATATTGGTAATATTCGTTATGGTTACTTCGTATTGTACATATATGACGGCGTAAATAACATGTTCTGTATTAGGCGTAACATTTGTAATATTTGTCTAGGTATTCTATGCTGTATTTCATGTCTTGTATTGGCCACTCGCAGTTTAGGCTACACCCCCTTCCCTTGCCAAAAGCCAGCCACCATTCTGCAGCCGCTGAAAGACGCCTTCAGGGTCGTATCTCCGGGCGATCTCTCTCAGCCTCGCCATGCTCCCTGCCCCATAGCTAGATAAAGCATTCTGCCCATCATATGCATCGTTCATAAACCGATACGCAAGACTGGCCCCATGATGAGACGCTGACGCGGCAATGCTTTGGCCTATACTGTGAATCGACTGCATTGCAGCCGCATCGTCGCTCGGTGACGTCCACTGCATAGTCACATGTACCCCTATTGCAGCAGTCCAATTATTTAGTATCCGAGGAGAAAAAAGCAAAAGGCTTAATACTAAATTGGCTTACAATCTTGATCGACCAAGCTCAGGTTGAGCGGGGTGTTTGTTGACTCCCGGACAGCATTTGCCGAAATAGGCTGAGAACCATAATTCATGCTCCAGCCGGCGGCGATTGCTTGCTTTGCGTGCAACGCAAAGGCCGCGTAGCTTTCCTGGAAGGTTGCATTGAGGACTTTATGTGGCAGCGAGACGACGTAGTCCCTGAATATGGTTAGTTCTCGATTCCAAGCGGATGAAGTCACAGGTACCTTGAGGGAGGAACCCCTGGATCAGGGTACTGGGCGGTATTATAATGGGAAGTCAGATCAGCGAGGGTCCCAACTGTCGCATTGATCATATCCTCAGCTTGGGCAATGCCATAGAATGGGCTGAACACGGACGGATAATCGGCATTCGGGTCAAGATAGAGAAAGCCAACAAAAGACTGCGCCGCAGTTTTATCCTCGGACAGTTGGTAGACGATATTGGCTTTGGTGTCGTTGGCAGCCAACCGCTGGTATTCAACGAGCGCATCAAGAAGCTGCCTATTCTTGTCAGAAGTATACCGGCGTGCAGAGAACCACATTTTGTCTATCTGCAATGTCTTGTAGATGAACGAGGTGACGATCCCATAATTGGGGCCTCCACCACGGAGAGCCCAGAGCAAGTCTGGATTGGTGGTGTCAGTCGCCTGAACGATGGACGAATTGGCCAGAACAACCTCTGCAGCCTTGACAGAGGCTGCAGTAACGCCGACAAGATGTGTGAGCCATCCAATTCCGCCGCCGAGTGTCTGCCCTCCAACTGCTGGGTTCGGAGATCGGGCTCCATTCACTGACATCCCTGTCCCATTCAGGGCATTATACACAGCCCCCCATCGCGTGCCAGCGCCGACGGTCACGCCTCGTTTGTCGTCATGCAGTGATATTGCATTGAAATTAGCCATGTCAACGAGTATGCCATTTTGATCAACACTGCTGTGGTTGAGGTTAAAATCATGCCCCCCACTCCTTACCGAAAAGCTTGTTTGCGTAAGTCGGATAACGGCCATGATTTGCGCCACCTGTGCCGTGCTCCTCGGGGACACAATACATGAGGACTTCTGCCAGCAGTTATCGGACCAGTAAGCCTGTGTGCGGTTGGGGTACAATGCCGACTGCTGCCCAATGTACCCCGGAATAGCACTGCTGTGGTTTACTGGCTGAACTTCAGTGTCGAAGAGTAAATTGGCAATACCGCATGCTTTTTGAGCGCCAGTATCAAAAGGAGCTCGCATAACTTCTTGTATCGCACCCAAAGTTGATATATCGCCGATGCCTAGAGCATTCTCCAGTTGCAGCCATGCACTCTCACCCATAACCCCTGTCGCTGCGACAAGAATTCGAAAAAGCCCAATGAGAACTGTGAAAACGACGAGGTTCATGATTGAGTAGTTTCTGTTTTTAAACACTAAATTTTTGAGGGGAACTGAGGATGAGAGAGTGGTACATCCAGTTTTTATACCTATTCTCGGCGTATTTGTATCGTGGCTTCATTTTCAACATTGCATTAGATATAAAAATAACGAAATCCGCCTCGGTGTTAGGGAACCCCCAAAATAAATCATGCATATGTAAAATGAACGACATATCGGACCCCACAAGGCTGATCTGCACTTTTGGCACCCCCAACCTGTGGACAGCGAACACCTCTATTTACGCAATGACCCGATACGGACTTATTGAGGTAGTACGCCGAATACCACGTACATTTTGCCATCCCGAGATTATTATCACATCTATAAGTTAAGATATTCAAAAAAAAAAAAAGGGATAATGTGATACTAAATGATAGCTTAATAACTAAAACACTGCTTTTGATATGCATTGATTGATATCAACTCTATAAATTAGTACATATTTACTGCAAGAAGTTCAAAAAACTCTTTTGATAAAGCATGATAAAAAGGCCCAAGTTTTATACAAAGTCGCGATTATCCGGTCTATAGGCGTTTGTGGATAACGTCAACTCAAATGCTTCAGTGCTTTCAGTTTTTCTCCCGGCCAAATTGAAAGCTCTACCCTTCTGCGATGTCAAACTCTTATCCGCTGTGATTCGTTCTTCTTGCACTGGGCTCATGAAATCCAGGTTACCGCTTGTACCGATCTTTGATTTGCCAATGATCAGTCGGCTAAAGAGACGGGGGAGCATTGGTAGGCTGGAGCATATCAACACAGTGGCTGGTTCGATGACAGTGAAAAGGACGCCATTGACCGAAGTCCCTAAAAAGCAAATATTTAATACTGCTTGTACCAGGATGTAACATAGGGTTAGATATAACATACATGTACTATCAAAATTTGTTCCTGAAGTATTAGCTCCTTTGATCAAGGGAATACGTGCAATACTAATCGCTGCGGCACTGGTGTTTGGTCAGCATCTGCCCTCTTTGAAATATCAGCGAAACGTACAACAACCCAAGCAAGAATATGAAACTAAGCGAGAACTTTTTCGCGGTGGAAAGATGCAACTTCCATATCAAAGGTTGTGGGAGAATCAATATTCCCAGGTCTGAGACTGCATTGAACAGTGCCGTCGCGAGACTTGTTTTGAACGCCGGCCGGCATTGGTAGGGCACCCCCCAGTTTGTGCTGAGAGGACGGCATTCTAGAAATATGATAAAACAGCCTGCCATCCACCAGAGAACTGTCCATGTGACCCAGAAAAATACCCCTATTTTGAACCGGATATCGTTGAGAGTGAAACTTCGAGCGAGGAGAGCGAGGACGGATAATTTTCCTAGAGCCATGCTGCAATCATAGAACACCGAGAGAGCAAGTTCTGCCTGTGAAAGTTAGTTAGTCTCTTGAATTTTGAGAGGATTGATTCATCTCCTAACTCACCTTGCCGATGTTCACAAAGTTTTCGGGATTCCGAGCCACATACAAAAAATGTCTCCCGACGCCGTAAGACCCGACTATACCACGTCCCTGGGTTAACATGTGCGCAAGTAGGTTGGATGATTTTCATACTTAGACAGGCCGCAATGTTCAGTCCTATTAATGCTACCTGAAAGATCATTAGTCAAGGGGCTGTCAGTGGACTGAAATGGCCTTCCTACTGTTGTCGCAAGCGAAAGATAGTCATCCAAGGCTAGGCGTGCACCGCCGACTTTTCGCGCGAATAAGCGAATGAAAAAAGAAAAGACAGCAAGCCCGGTGAATACAGTGCAGACAGCGATCAGAGACGTGGTGTGGTTCTCATTGATGTGGGCCTCTTGGTAGGCTTGTTCTGATGGGGGTAGTGCGGCCATGTTCCCTTTTCTTGAGTACTCAACCGTATGGATAGATGATAGATAGAGATACTCTTATCATCATTGCCATATGACGATCATTATTTGTGAAGAGGTCTGGAAAATGTCGCCAGGGGTGCCTTCATATATGGATCAGCTGTAGTTACACATTATGTACGGCCGGTAGATCACGCATCAATCGAATACCGTCCGAAATGCTGGGGCAGCTACGGGTAATGTATTACTATTCTGAAATTGTCCTTCTGCGCCTGGCTTGATATGTATGGGTGAGACGGATAATTAGTCTCGGGGTTTAGTTACAGCGTAATTTTGTATCGGTAATACTCGAGCACAATTTCAACTACGTAGTATATATAAATTGTTTTAACTACATGTGCCATTGAGAAGACCCTTATCGACGTCGAAAGCCGATCTGCTGCCTCTGACAAGGCAGGACTCGCTCATCCACAAACACACTCTCCGGCCTGGTTAATTGCCCGTTGGGAAACGAAAGATCAAAATGCCACAGAATCCAAGCAAGGATAAGCTTGATCTCTGCCATTGCCAGAAACCGCCCAGGACAGGCATTTCGGCCATACCCCCAGTGCAGGTTTTCTGGACTGGTACTGCTCGCAAGATACGGAATTACGGTCTTGCCTTCTCTCTCAGCAGCTTCGCGTAATTCAAGCCAGCGCCAGGCCTTGAACTCTTCGGCACCAGGGAAAATTTCAGGGTCCCTAGCTGTCCAGTACGCAGAAGTTGAGATAAACACGCCGGCAGGTATTTTGACCCCATCCGAGAGAGTAAAGGGACGCCGAACCTTGCGATTGAACGAGACTGTGCCAGTTAAAACAAAACGAGCGCTTCTTCAGTAGTCACAAAACTCACGAAGAATATGGTGGTTCAACCTCTGTGACTCCTTGACGAAGCTGTCGAGTCTCTTCATCTTCTCAATTGCGGACAGGCTCCAACCCCCAGTTTCGGTCAATACTTCTTTGATCTCTTCGCGAATGGGTTGCTGGTACTGAGAATATGTTATCATATCAAAAAGCGCGTTCAGAATCGACGCCGCAGTTGAACGGGTAGCTGCAGTTGCTAGGAAGAGAAGCTGGTTCGTTAGAAATGGGATATTGGGTCTTTCTTCCTTGTTTTTGTCAATAAGCCATTGTAAAATATCCATATTTTGATCACCAGACCGTCGATTCTCAACCACACCCGAAATCAAGTCTTGTGCGGCATGAAAATAGTAATCGAGCTTCTTCCGAGCCGCAGTGAATCGGTATACCAACGGCCGGAGGAGAGCCGGGTATTGTTGCAAATCCTTGCACAACTGACCGGTATTTACAGTTGTCTCGAGGCTGACATGCAGCCATGTGTCGTAAGAAGACGCCTCGCCAATAAGTAACTTTCCTATACCCCGGTTGACAAGGCTCAAAATCGTTGCGGCTCCGTTGTAAAAATGGAATTCTTGTAGAGTCAGCAATCTATAGTTTCTCTTCATTCATTTGAAAAAAGAAATCAATTAAATTCAGGGCCGAACCTTGATCATGAAAGCATTCTTGGAGCTCGCACTGAAAGATACTCCCCATATCCCTTATCCGGCCTTCGGTGATTCTATCTAAGACAATGTTAGCCACGCACACATGTGTATTGAAAATGAACTCATAAATCCCAGCCCATCTTACCCAGGTTTTGCACCAGCTGTGCACGACAAACATCCACATGGGCCGTGGTTTTCAAAATGATATCAACCCGGTTGTACCAGCCCAGGTTTCTTTCCACAACCGCCATTCTACTGTCCAAATACGAGTCGGGCAACCTTCGAAGTTCGTCAATGTATCTATTTGAAAGTACTAAACGTTCCATATCGCCGGTCTGGATCCAAAACATCGAGTCTTTATATCGGGTATACCCTTCTTTTGTTAACTGTCTGGCATTTGTAAAGAAGTCTGCTCGGGCTCGTGACAGTCCCCAAACCCATGGATTCTTGCCCACTCTCGGTGCTTGCACCCGTTCAAAGCTATACTTATAAAGCGTTTGGCATAAATATGCGACGACAACCCCCACCAGAATGCTTTGTATAGCAATGATAGGAGGGGTTTGCCGAAGAAAACTGATGGATACTTCCATCTTTTCCCTATGTATTTAGAATAGGCAATTTTATTATCTTTGGCCCTGGGTTGGCCTTTATTTTTATTGAGAGAGTTTCATATGCAGAAAAGCTGCTGGAAGAGAGTTGAGAGTTTCAATACAGTACATAGCGCGGCGGGTCATCTGTAATTAACAAATACAAGAAACATGTGGTGTATTACATGTTTCCCAAGCCCTGTTTCGGCCAGATTCCTGTAAATTTGCAGGGAATGGGTTTAATTCTCTTTGCCGCCCAACTTTCATGCATGTCCTCATGCAGCATGCAAGATATCAGTATGTACGTACAACCGAGTCCGGGCCTGCACCAGCCAATTAGGAAGCAGTTGCAAAGGGGATTTATTGCCTGGGAGAACTCCGCGCGTTTACTGGAACGCGCCCCTAGATAGATTCTGAATGTGCACAGGCAGCAGAGTAATTAGTGAATTACCAGCAATAATACTACTACGTATTCGGTTATATCCTCCGGCCGCTTCCCCATTGACATGCTTCATCCTAGGGGTCTAACCACCACCCTATTCAACATGTTGATCAATAATATACGAAAGAACTCGGATTAAAAAGAAGAAAAAGCAACTTGTTCGCTTACTTTTGGAACGCATTTATTCGCTCCAAAAAGCAAAGGTCCGAATAATTTCAATCTAAGCTGCTTAGAACCCCCGCCCCCTTCCTCAATTTAAGATAGTGTATAATAGTAATTGCCAATCATCTGCAGACATACAGCTTTGTCGATCACTTGATCCCAAAAATTAGTTGACAGCCTCATCCCTTCTACCTACACTGATAATCTCTGGTAGAGGCACAGTTATCATTGGTGCGGAACTACAGGTCGTTACACGACAGCCTAACACACACAAACAGGTGAGACAAATGCCATAGGTGTATGCTGTGCGACCAACATTCTGGCACCTCTTGCTCTTGCGTGCTCCTCCCTCAATTACTCAATTAGAGGAATCTGCAATATTCGTTCCAAGTTATTGTTTTGCCGTTGTCTTATCGAGACTTAGCTAGATCTTACTTACCAGTAGCTTCCATTGTATGCCTTATATTATGTATTTGACCTGAATCAATCCAGTTGGTGTCTATGCGTCCGTCAATGACAATATCTTGAATATTCAGTAGGAAATACACGCCCAAAGCAATCACAGTCTCGCACAGTCTGTACCAAGTTGTGGCGATGAACAATACGATAGCGCATTATAAACCCATTTTATCTACCAGCCCCTCTTTTGCCTTTCTTGGGGTGCTGTTGCTAGTTGGATATCTTATCCGGTGTCTTTTCTTTTCTCAAAATGCAAACAAGAATATTCGAGTTCCGATCGTGGGCCCTAAAGACACCATCAGGGCAAGGTGGACATTCTTTCGGAATGCCTCAAAGTATGTAAACGAAGGATATGAGAAGGTAATGGTTTGATGTTCTTCTAAGTAATATTGGCACGGAAGACTAACGACATCTTGTTACGGTAGTACAAAGATCGGATGTTCAAGCTATCGGGACACGACATTGTGATTATCCCAAATAAATTTGTGGCTGAATTGAAGAATATTCCAGATGAGCAGCTGAGCTCAATCCAGGCAAACATTGATGTATGGCTGAATCAAGCGCTTCTTTCTACTCGTGATCACTGGTTGATATACGTACTATCCGAGACAGAATTTCGAAGGTCTTTATTCCACCACCAATATTCTACTAGAAGGAAATCTGCATACGCGCACGATCCAAACCCGATTAACGCCAAGGCTTCGGCATCATGTTCCAGTTGTCCAAGAAGTCTTAGGGAGGAATTTCCCAAAGGAAATACCGGTGACCGAAGGTAAGGTTGATATCCTGTATCTCTATTTCCATGGCTGAAACCAAGCCTTTTTTTTTAGGCAACTACATCAAGATGAAGGGATTTCCTCTAATCCTTCGACTCGTCTCGTTTACTGCAGCTCGACAATTTGTCGGTGACTCGCTATGCGAAGACGAGGAATGGCTTTCCAACGCACTAAGCTATACAGAGAACACTTTCAAAACGATCATCTTTCTCAGACTGTTCCCTGATTGGATCAAGCCGTTTGCAGTCTTTTTTATCCCATTCTCGTATAAAGTGACTTGGGCTTTGAGAAAAGCGAAGCGTATGATCGTCCCACTAATTCTAGAGCGACGTACATTGGAGCAAAAACATGGTGCAAATTACAAGAAGCCGGACGATTTCCTGCAATATATGATGGATGGGGCTAACGATTTTGATGGACGCCCAGAGAAACTGGCTCATCGTCTTCTGATTTTGAACCTTGCAGCTGTGCATACAACCTCGATGGCGGCCACGCAGACCATGTTTGATTTATGCGCTCATCCTGAATACATCGAGCCTCTGAGACAGGAGGTTTTAGAAGTGTTGGAGAAAGAAGGTGGCTTCAAAAAACAAACGTTGACTTATTTGAGGAAACTGGATAGCTTCATGCGAGAGTCGCAGCGGCTCAATCCACCTAGTTTACGTATGCCCCCTTCTCCGTTTCCTTTTTTTGCTTGCTGCATCTCTTGTAATTTAATTACGTGGACAATTCTAATGAACTGGATTGACTAGTTGGGTTCAAACGTGCTGTACGTGAGCCATTGACACTGTCCGATGGCACATACCTACCAAAGGGTGTGCATCTGATGATGTCCATATCGCCAGTCGTCGTCGACCCTGAAGTGACGCCAGATCCCTATACATTCGACGGCTTTCGACATTATCGCAATCGAGAGCAACCTGGCGAAAGCACGCGCCACGAGTTCGCAACTACGAGTAGCCATAACCTTCATTTCGGACATGGCAAGTATTCTTGCCCTGGGCGTTTTCTTGCCGGAAACTCGGTCAAGATTCTCATCTCAAACTTCCTCTTGAGATATGACTTCTGGTTCCCGGAAAGCTTACCGGAAAGACCGCCTAATGTGCATTTGCACGAATACGTGTTCCCAGATCCAGAGGCACTGATTGAATTTAAGGAAAGAGAAGAAAAGACCCAGTGGGTTAGTTAGTTCCTGATCATATATTTTTTTCTCTGCGTTTTCCAGATGACTTGAAATTCATGAGATAATATTTTCTTGCCACAAAACCTCCATAAATACCAGCCTAGATTGAATAGCATTGGCAACACACTTGTCGTAGTTGACATTCCGCCTTATGACCAATCATATACACAGCCTGCTGGAGGCTGAATATGCCGCAAAATGGCCTTCTAACAATCCTTGTTGTTTCCTTAAGCCAACACATCTCTCTACTTGCATATGTACATGCATCCTGCATGTGTCCTCACCATTTAATGTCGTATATTGAGCATCTTCTTTCGCAGCACCTCAGCATCAGTTCTCCTCATGGCCAATAAAATCTAAAGCCATGGGCCCCCGTCACTTCGAAGCCGGTGGGATGCAGATCACAGATAGAACAAAGAAAGCCTACTTTTGGGGCACCATCCAGAGGCCCTCTCTTGGTAGGGAAATGGCACCTCTCACCCCCTTCCCCTCTTTTTCCTGAGAAAACCGACTGCTCTTCGGAGTTTATATTGACATGTTAGGCAGGTGTGGAGTATATGTACGTCTTAGTTAGTATTGTCATTTAGCTTGGTAATTTTCTCGCCGGTATTTGATGCAATTTAATGTACTGTACGTGTAAATATGGGCAAAAAGATATCTAATATTCAATTCCTTCCTGCTACTATATGTATTTTCACATCGGCGGTATCAAACATAGACCCCGTTAGTTGAATAACAAGTGATTACTGGTTCTCCTGGTTGTCTACGTCATGGTTGGAACATACAAGTATCAATTAAATTTTGGTAATACGCATGTAGTCAATTATTAGTGCAGCTGTTTATTACTACTATAAAATCCTCTGCAGCAATCAATCAAGGTGCAAACATAAATACGACTGGACCGTAGTGTGAGTGTATGTCGCCTCATTCTCGACTCATTAACAATACATGTGCACATGTAGCTCTTGTCATCTGATAATAATCGCCTTGAAACTATCTTCGCTTTTTGTCAAAACCTCTGAGAAATGAGCAATAAACTAAATTCTCGAGCTCTTCAGTTAGTCGAGTACTTAGTTGCTTCGTTGGATCGTCCATACCATGGCTCTGGCTCCATGACGCCTACGATGTACGACACCGCATGGCTGGCAATGGTAACAAAAGCCGAAAGAAAAACCGAGGGGAAAGAGTAATCGCAGTGGCTATTCCCTGAATGCTTTGAGTCAATACTGAGTAGCCAACGTCCGGATGGAGGATTTGGAACACAGCATGGGGTGATAGATGAGATCATGAATACCGCAGCTGCACTATTGGCCCTCACCAAACACGCCACGAACTCATCAATTGAAAATTGTCCGCCAATACCAAGTAACATGTCAGACAGAATTAACATGGGCCGCGATTATTTACAACAGCAACTGCAAGACTGGAGCGTATGGTCTACTTTCCATGTTGGGTTTGAGGTTCTAGTTCCAAGTCTCTTGACCATGCTGGAAATGGAGGGATTAAAATTTACATTCCCAAGCCTTGAAGCTCTCATGACGATGAATGCTGAAAAGCTGGCCGCTTTTTCCTCGGACCTCCTTTACACGCCGAAGAAAACCACACTGCTGCATTCATTGGAAGCATTCATTGGGAAAATTGATTTCGATAGGGTCACTCATCACCTGGAATCCGGATCTATGATGGGCTCCCCGTCATCTACCGCAGCTTATTTAATTTATAGCTCAACATGGAGCGACGACGCCGAAGCTTATCTCAAATTTTGTGTTGAGGATGGACATGGCTGGGTTCCATCCGCTTGTCCTATTACTACTTTTGAGATCACATGGGTAATTAATTCATACTTTTCCGCTACAGCGATGTCCTTCTAAATTGATAAAACAGGTACTTTCAACCCTGTTAGACAGTGATTTCACTGTTAATGTTCTTGGGGAATCCAATGTTGCCAAATTGGCAGACTTCTCTGCAACGCAGCTCAAAAGGGGTGGGGGTATTACTGGCTTTGGTGTGTTCTAAATTTTAACCTTATCAAGAAAAAGGTGAAATCCGGTAATAAAGTTGCTAATATTGAGTATTTTAGCTCCGGGTGTCACCCCAGATGCTGATGACACTGCCAAGGCTATACTTTCTCTAAATCTATGTGGCCGACCTACTAGTTGCAAATGGATGATAGAAGTCTTTGAAGCCTTGACTCACTTCAAAACCTATGATTTTGAGTCGACAGAGTCTTTGAGTGCCAATTGCAATGTTCTTTTAGCCATGCTCTATGTGGAAGACCCTTCCATATACCTTCCACAGATTTCCAAGACCCTCGCCTTCCTTTGCAGGGCATGGGAAATCGGAAATCTGAATGATAAATGGGTAATAAAAAGCTCAACTCAAAACCTTTTCAAGAACATACTAATCCAATGCAACAACAGAATGTAGAAATGCAATACCCCATGATGTTGCTTGCAGGGTGTTTGATTCGAGTTGTCAAACTATGGGATGATGGAGCTCTGCCTAACATTTTGCCCTCAGATCTCATGGCCTACCGTGTCCCGTTAGTGACCCTTCAAATCATGATACGAACTCTCAGTACTCAGAATAGCGATGGCTCATGGAAGAACTCACCGGAAATAACGGCTTATGCCATATTAACAGTCAAGAAACTCGCATCTTTGCCTTGGATTCAGAGCCTTGATTCGCAAATTAACGATTGCCTCGCACTTGGAACTATATTTCTCGAGAAGAACGAAGAAACATGGCAAGCCCCTGAATTCATCTGGGTGGAAAAGGTCACCTACGGCTCCAAGATATTATCAGAAACCTACTGTGTCGCAGCGTTGAATGCTTCCAAAAGTTTTGATAAACTCAAGTGGGGTGAAAACGCCCTAGGTATATACAAACTCTCCACTCAAAGAAAAGTACATGGGTTTTCCCGCTTCTTCACTCAACTGCCGGTTTTTGCCGAGGAGCCAGCATGGAGACTACATGCTTCAATTATCGAGGGATATCTTTTTGCGCCTCTACTGAAAGATGTTCATGTCCAGCTTGATATTTTCCCTAGGGAAAACTCTGGTACTGAGAAATACCTTGAGTATATACCTCTAACATGGACAACATGCAACAATGCAACGGGCTTGGGTATTACTTCACAAACCATGCGCGAGATGATAATTATCTCAATCCTTAACTTTCAGGTTGACAAGTACCTTGAAGATATTACGGGAAATGAGGTGTCACAGGAATATTTCAAGTCTCTCAAGTCTGTCATCCGCGGGCTAATTTCTGACGACGACAATAATCACAGCAACAAAAAAGGCGTCGAAGAAGAAGAACCGAACGACCAAGAAAGCCAATTCCATCACGGAAATAGAAAACGTCGCAAAATAGACAACGGACCCTCTCATTCCATTGAAAATGGCGCTCGTAATGGCGACCATTCAAGTGAAAAAAGTCAACACAAGCTACGCTTTGTAAAGGCCGAGAAGACTCTCTCTCGCTTCGTCGCCTATGTGTTAAATCATCCTCGGGTCACCGGATCTTCTGGTGTCGTTCGTCGTCAAATCAAGGAGGAACTTTCAACCTTCCTCCAGGCTCATGTCACACATGGTGAGCACAATGCTAAATTCCAAAGTATGCTAGATAACGGAGAGCATATAAAAACCTTTACCAATACCACGGGCACATATTATGATTGGGTTCGCACAACTTCCGCCGACCATACCAGTTGTCCTTACTCTTTCGCGTTCTTCACGTCTCTGATTATGGCTCAACAAGGCCCTCACAGAGGAGCACAGGATTGCTTTTCCGGTATCATGGCGCGATATTTAGCCCAAGATGTGTGTAGGCACCTTGCCACCATGTGTCGGCAATACAATGATTATGGGTCGTTTGCCCGTGACCGTATGGAGAGGAATCTCAACAGCGTTAATTTTTCCGAGTTCCATGAAAACTCCGGGCTTCCGACCAAACAGGAACAGATTTCTGAAGATTCCATTCGCCGCAAGTTGCTTGAAATCGCTAATTACGAACGAGAGTGCTTAGATATTGCCTTTAAAAGACTTAAAGGGGAGATTGAACATCATTCCTGGAGGGCCCTTGAGGTTTTTATCAAGGTGACAGATCTCTACGGACAGATTTACGTGTTAAGAGACATCAACGCCTAAATTTTCGCAGGCCTGGATGATTGGCGGTTTCTCTCTATTTTTCTGTGGTGAACGTGCTTTTTTGCAAAGAATTTACCTTTTTTAACTAATAAAAAAAATCAATTTTGAAATTCTCTCTTCTACATTGAAACTAACTCAAAATACTTCGTAAAAGTAGGATCCTTGATCAACTTTTCCATGTGTCTCATCTCCATGCTGATTAGAACCTCAACACTATTATCATTTTTCCTTGGATTCAATGCGCATATGCCTGGAAGGTATCCGTGAGGAATGCGAAAGAAATCGGGCGTACCAGTCTCTCCAAACATATGGCCCCAGTCGTACTTATAATAATCTAGGTCCTGCCAACTAGTCAAAACCAGGCACTCAGCAGTTGTGTTTGGAAATATTGGACGGCGAGAAGTTAGAGGTTCTGGTAGAATAGAAGCGAGCTTAATTGCATCCAGCGTCAGTTGTTTGTCTCTGCTACGGTTGATCGAAGAACGGATCTCGGATGCGATTTGACGACAATCTGTCTGTTCAATAAGAAATTGGAGCGGCATATCCGTGACACTATTCAGGAGCGCGTTTCCGAGGTAGTTTTTTGGAATGCCCAGAGATTGTCGAAGGTTAAATGGTACTCGTAGGCGAGAAATCGGAATCGTATGGCAATTCCATGAATTAATCAGATCTTCACTTCTTGCCCGCATGATACTACTCCATAGAAGTGCTGATGTGGCATCGAAGGAAGTAATATAATGAGGAAAGCTCTCGTCTTTTTCTCTCTGTGTCTGATTCAACGTAGGGTTCGATGCTGCCTTGAGATTGGAAATGTCGGCTCCAGAAGCGACAAACACAGCCGAAATAATGTTCTCCCTGGTTGGTTCTGGATTTGAAGATATCGTATTACTTCCACCTCGAGTCTTCTGAAGACCAAGAAGCTGCCACAAGAGAGGGTCATGTAGAACGGCATTAGCCTCCTCATCGCCTTGGGAAGTGTCCTGAAAAATATCAGGGACATGGAGCGATTGAAAAGGACTCGTATTTCCCAGGTTGATCCTTTCGATTTGTGGGTTATTATAGCAATTATTGTTTGCGCCTGTGGTTTCCTGAAGCTCTTTGCACTTTTGGGCCCAGGCGCCCACAATAGCTGCACCTCCAAGCCCGTCACAAAACGAGTGGTTAATGCATATATTGAGCAAACAACCACCCTGGATGAAGTTGACTTGGGCTGCAATGGGCAAACATGCTAATTCCTGATACCCAACTGGAGGACCCAGGATCTCGGCCTTCAGATGAGAAATAGGTGCGCCTTGCTTTCGGAACTCCTGGTAGGACATCGACCACGAATTTTGCTCCTCTGTCAAGTCATTTATCCAGATTGGCGGGTTAGGATTTTCGTTCTCGTAGTCATAAACAAGCTTGACTCGGCCAGCCTTAGACCCATCATTATTTCCTCTGGATATTCGACTAGCAAGGTAAGGCCTTTCACGAATAGTTTCTGTGAGTCCTTCCACGATGATATTGGAAATGATCTTTCTGTTTCTGCTACCACACGGGAAACCAAGGATCCAACTCTGTATCACCGTGGGGAATATGCTGTCCAGAGGACTACAATAGTAAGTCGAAGACTCCATAGTACACTAAATACACACCAGAGATGTGTATATTGACGTGGTAATGTAAATTTTGTTTGAACAACCTGATTGATATCTGGAAACAAGAAGGATAGGGAAGCTTTCTGCTAAAATTCTTTTTTTGCCAAAGTAATGTTGGATCCAAGCCTGATAAATATCAAATTCAATACTAGCCGTCACGTTTCATGTGTATGTATCAATTGATGTCAATACCGTATGTTATTGCGGGGTGCATTTAACAGACCCTTCTGTTCAAATAATACGCCTATTTTAACGCTAATTGTTTTTTACATGCTGATACGGTCAAATTGCTTAATCTCTGTTCCACCAAACACCGAGGACTCTAAAAGTTGCCCAGGAAGCTCCCAGACAAAAATAAGAGTCCCCCCATGACGTCTGTAGCGGCATACAGCCAACAGACTAATGTAGCATGAGAGTCGGAGTTGTCTACTCCAAAAAATCTTCGTTGTGAGCTGAGTGAAACCCATTACCCTAGTCAATGTGAAATAGTTTTATTAAAAAAAGAAGCTAAACTATCCAAGGAAGCATGAAAATGTGATCTGCGTGTATGACTTGAATCTATATGTCTGCGTGGATGCCGCACAGCAGATCGCCGCATTATGTCAAACCTGATATAGGCCATATATAATGATCTCTTGGCATATTTATGTTTCGGCGTCGCCGAATTCCATTCCTTTTCAACGACCTAAAAAAAAAAACACTGGTTTACCAGAAAGGGAATCCTAGAATTGTCGCCACTTTTTGTGTTAGACGGCCGAGCACCGAGAACCAACCCGACCGGCTCTGTCTCTGATTGGCAACATTTTGAACTGTGGATCACGAGCCAACAAGTAACCCTAAGAGCCGCACTGCAGGATGTTGCTGGTATATAAAGTGCCTCGTCGTGCAGTTTTATTGAAATTTGATAATTCATTTCCGACAAGATAAATCTAGCTCGCCTAAATTATCGAGTAAAGATGCGTTTGCAGACGTTCTTATACCCTCTCCTCATTCCAGCAGTATCCGCAAAGTCTTGCCGGTGCCGTCCCTCAGATCCTTGCTGGCCTTCTGAGGCTGAATGGCAAGCTATGAACCAGACATTAGAGGGACGTTTGCATGCTTTGAAGCCTGTTGGGGTCTTCTGTCACGGTCCTGCGTACGACGACCAAGTATGTAATGCCATGCAAGTTGACCAGTATAATTCTGTTTGGCGATCAAACCAACCAGGTATGGTTATTGATGAAACATTATCACAATTGAAGACACAGATATGCTGAATAGAAAATTATAGCCGCTGTAGAATGGCCAAACTGGGAGGCGTGGCCCGAACAGAATCAGTCTTGCTACATCAACAACGATCACAAGTCCACCCCGTGTGGCCAAGGACGAGTATCTCTATACTCTATTCAAGCTGAATCACCAGAGGACATTCAGGTTGGTGTGCGGTTTGCACAGCAACATAATTTGCGGCTGGCTATACGTAATACTGGCCATGATTTTGCAGGTCGATCCGTGGCTCCAGAATCATTGCAAATCAATACGCATCTGATGACGGCAAAATCGATTCACCAAAACTTCAAACCCGCCGGCTCTGAAGAAGGTACTGGAGAGGGTCTTGCTGTGACTCTTGGCGCAGGTATTCAGCTATATGACATGTACGAATGGTTGGGTGAGCATGGCATTATGATCGTTGGCGGTTCTTCGCACGGTGTGGGTGTCGCTGGGGGATATATCCAAGGAGGAGGGCATTCTTTACTTGCTGCTATCAGAGGCATGGCTTCTGATAACGCTCTGGAGTTTAGTGTGGTCACCGCTGATGTGAGTACAATACCAGTCCCACGAAAGCCCAACGCAACGCTGAATAGTAATTATAGGGCGATCATGTCGTTGCAAACGCCTATCAGAACTCTGACCTCTTCTGGGCTCTTCGCGGAGGAGGCGGAGGAACTTGGGGAGTCGTTACCGCGGTCACGGTGCGAGCCTTTGATGATGTACCATTCGTCAGTTTCTCCTTGAGCGGCTTCGCATCTTTTGGTGGAGAGAGCTATTGGAAAGCAGTTGAGCGTTTCCACGCGTTCCTCCCTGAATTCAATCTGGCCGGTGGCAGTATGTATTATTGGTTGATTCCGGATCTCCAAGATAGCAGCTTCGGTCATGTGTCTGAAATCACTGCCTCTGGTGGCTTTGGCAATCAATCAAGCAAAGCCGATGTTGACGAGATAATGGAGCGGCTTGCAGGTGAACTAGGTCATATCACTGGGATTCCCTTCAATTATACTTCAACTGTCTGGCCGAAAGCCTCGGCTATGTACGTAACGTCTAACAAGCTTCCAGATGAAGTGGGACAGAACGCAATCCTTGGGTCTCGCATCGTAACACGGGACTTTTTGGAGTCCCGTGACGGACCAAGCAAAGTGACAGATGCCCTACGCAGCTTGCGTACATACTCCGGAAACACAGTCCAAGGCCAAAATGCTATCCAAGGTCTTGTCACAGCAGGCCCAGCCGTGTGGGCAAATGCAGACAAGGTTGACAGCGCGCTACATCCGGTCTGGCGAAAGGCGTTGCTGCACATTGTTCTGGCTCGTGGCTGGGTTGATGGCACATCAATCGAGGATCAGCGAAAAATACAGAAAAACTTGACCGAGGTGGAAGTTCCAATTCTGAAGAAGCTGGATTTCGGTCGGGAAGGTGGAACGTACCTTAATGAGGCTGACGCCTATGAAAAGGACTTCCAACACAGCTTTTGGGGAGCCAACTATCCCCGTCTGTATTCAGTGAAACAGAAGTGTGATCCTCAGAATCTTTTTATTGTGAGAACTGGTGTTGGTAGCGAGGATTGGGATGATGAAGGTTTGTGTCCGAAGTAAAAGAATGGAATTACAACTTTCTGTCTTTTAGTGTGAGCTCGATAGTGTTGCAGGCCTCCAAGCTGGATATAAGTTTGAGTGTTAGGGCTGTAAGTAGTCACGTGAACTGGCACGTCATGGACATTGCTGGGTGTAGTCCTATATGTATGTTGTCTTCCGCAGGGTTCATTCACAATCATAGATGATATTTCCTTATAAAAGAACCTTGGGTATCTATTTCAACCTCGGTGCCTCGAAATAATATTCCTCACACTGCGTTGCATATGTACAATGTTGTGTACGAAAAAGAGAATTCCCCAGACAAACCAAACGCCATCACAAGTTTCGTTACGCCGTAGTCGTTAGGAAGACCCATGTATCATACAACTTTCTTCTTCTGTCGGTCATAATTCAGCACGCGTCGTTTTCGATGCGTCTGTGCAAGTCTCCAGCGGCAATAGAGTACCACCGCATCCTTTAATAGAACAAAAAGGCACCCTCCAATGACACTGCGACCCCATCGGCTTTGCAGAATTCCAGCTCTGCCTCTTTCAAGTACAGATGGCGGTGTTGTCCATGACTTGGGCAGGGCCAATTTTAACAGCCCGCCCATACCGGCCGATATTACCGGGAATAATAATGCCCCCAGGATAGTGTCTGCAAAGTTGCTTGTATCGTGGATGAGATCTTGCCGGCGTCGGCCTAGGACTTGTTGGTCTTGGTTCTGGCCATCTTGGGCGGCACCGTCTTGTGCATTATTGCCCTGGTTTTCATGCGCAGCAGCGCCCATATCTTGATCTTCTCGCTCTTCATCGACCCCGATTTGCAATTCCAAGTCGAATTCCATCAGAATGCCACCGTTGCCAACTCCCAGTGCTGCCTGTTGGCCACCTCCCTGGCCGTCGTCTTGGCGGTTCTCCCCTTCGCCACTGCGAGGCTGAACTTCAGCCAGCCATTTGCGTTCAAGCTTACCAAACATTCGCTCGTACAGGGCACCGTATATACTCTTAACGTAGGGTAATGCTGCAAATGTCATAGCAGCACTGGGCGGCCATAGAGAACCTTGGGGTTCGAGGTCGCCTTGGTTGTGGGTTGCGAATAATAGAACTGGAATAGCAGGGAGAACTCCTTCAGCCCATCGGAAGCGCGAGAATACGAGCACAAGAGGAATAAATGGAATCCCCACGTTGCGAGCAGGACTCCATGTATGATCGGTGCCGTAGTCGAAGATCCGTTGTGCATCGTCCGTACCAAACACGAGATAGATGGAGTACACCCCGTGTGCACAGCATCCAGCCCATAGAGTGCCCGCGAATGTAAATACAAGCCCGGGCAAAACCAGCTTCCCAGCAAGCTTCTCACAGGCGCGAACGAAATCGACAACGTAACTGCGGGGTCGCGAAATGACTATCTCTGATTTGCACTGCGGACATTGCATTTTCGACGGCCCACCGCTGCGTTTGCGAGAACGGGGGTTTTCAAGTTCGGCAAGCCAATCCAGCAGGCAGGCCTCATGCGCGGTCAACGCACACGGACAGGGAGAGCGCCAGTCGATGTTGTGTGGCGACTCCTCGGTCTCATCGGTGTAGCAGATCCAGCATTTCCGAGGCTCTTCTGCCGTCGACAGCTCTTCTGTTTGGGCCCGTGTGTACCTGGACTCTTGCGCATGCGTGTTATTCTCCTCCGCTGTTTCTGTCCGGGTGGGTGGCGGCGGCGGTAGATCGGCGGGTTCGACTGAAGAGCGATTGAGAAACACATCATCCGAAGGTTCGGTGTTGTTTAATGTTTCGTGATCATGGTATGTGGTGTCTGATTCGCCGTGGCCCTGCGTGCTCGGCGAACCGTAATTGGGGTTGGAAGATCGCGTTCTGCGAGAGCTGACCTGTCTTGGAGGAAGCGATGCCATGGTCGGCGGTGCGACGGGCGGAGAGGAGAGTTTGTTCCGGGTTGTCTGGTCTCACGATAGGTGTGCGTTGTTCATAGCCAATCTGTATAGGAGCGTAGGGATGAATTGTCTTATATAAGAATAACGGGGATGCGGCGAGAGAGTGGACGAGGTTGTTGAGATGCTCTGTTGAGATGATGAATCGGCAACAGCCCCGATGGCAGGCGGTGGAGTCGTTCCGCTTCCGTCATGATGTGCTCTCGGCCACGCTAGTGTCTGTGCCTCGGCATAGCAGCCACACCTATTCTACGTGTATGTACTATGTAGATGCAGTTTAAGTCTCTGTTTCACCTTCAAAGCTCGCAGCTTGCAATTTTTGGAATAACTACATTATGTACATGTACCTCTGCCAGTAACTTGAACAGATTTCGCGACATGCAGTAACGAAAAGAAAAATGAAACAATTGCCCGGCCCAAGTGAATAGACCAACATGTCTCGATATGCATATTTTAACAGTAATCATCATAATGACTTTTTTCAAAGAGCAGCCAAGAGAACGCCCAGGATATCCGTAAATCAAAAGATACCAAGATGACGGAACGACACAGTAAATAGCATGTCACTCGTATATCTGGTTTAGAAAACAACGCCTCGCTTCTTCATCAAGGCTTTTCGCTCCTTCTCCTTGGCTGTACGCGTGGGTTAGCGGATGTCTTGTATTCAGTAGAATGGTTGAGTGACTGACCTTCATCGTAAATGAGGAACTCGTGAAGAGCGCTACCAGCCGGAACCATTGGCAGGACAGGGACCTTCTTGTCGGTGAAAACTTCCAACAAAGCCGGGCCATCGCTTTCAATGAGCCATTTCAATTTCTCTTCAACCTCATCGGGCCGCGAGCACCGTTGGGCCTGAACACCCATGGCTTGCGACACCTTCACAAAGTCGGGGTTCTTCTGATGCGTGTGTGCGTAGCGATCTTCGTAGAACAGGTTCTGCCATTGCGTGACCATACCCTGCTCTTCGTTGTTCAAGATAATGACCTTGACACCAATGTTGAACTGGGCAGCAGTTGACAATTCCGTCAAGGTCATGTTGAAAGAGGCATCACCGTCGATATCGATAACCAGGGCCTCGGGGCGGGCAACCTTGGCACCAATGGCGGCAGGTAGTCCGAAACCCATGGTTCCGAGACCTCCTGAAGTGATCATGGTGCGAGGATAGCGCCAGCGGAAGTGCTGTGCTGCCCACATTTGATGTTGACCAACACCAGTGGTAATGACTGTGCGGTCCTTGATAGGATTCGTCAAATCGCTCAGCTTCTCAATGACAGCCTGGGGTTTGATGGGTCCATCGGCGGTTTCCTTCTCGTACAGAGACAGTGGGAAACGAGATTTCCAGTCGTTCAGCTGCGCAAACCATTCTGGTCGTTCAGCGACCGTGTTGACCTTTGGCAGAAGGAGCGCCAAGTTTTCAGCGCAGTCACCCTCGACAGCTTCAGTGGCTTCAACCACCTTGTTGATGTTCTTGGGCATGACCTCGAAATGGACAATTCCACCCCGACCCTCAGCAGCGGCAGCTCTGGCTTGTGGAGCAAATCGAGCAATGTTTAGGGTGACACGGTCATCAAAGCGAGCTCCAAGGGCGATGATCAAATCAGCCTCTTGCATCGCCATGTTGGCATAGGCAGATCCGTGCATTCCCAGCATGTGAAGAGACTTAGGGTCGAGTTCATCAAATCCTCCCAGGCCCTGAAGGGTTGTGGTAACAGGAATGCAGGTCTTGTCGGCGAATTCCTTGAGAAGTTGCGGGCCGTCAGGTTGAGCAAGCATACCGTGACCGACGTAGAGAACGGGTTTTTCGGCCTTGTTAACAAGGGATGCAACTCGGTTGAGGGTGCTTTCAAGCTGATGGCGGCCGATCTCACGTGCGGCGTGGCTGGCGGCGCTTGGGTGAGATGGGAGAGTGCTGTTCATGGGAATCGGTTTTCGGAGAATGCCGCCAGTGATATCCTTGGGGAGGTCAACGAGGACAGGGCCGGGGCGACCGCTTGTCGCAATCTCAAAGGCTTCCTTGATACGACGGGGGAGCTCGGCCACGCTCTTCACCATAACGTTCCATTTCGTGCAGGCACGCGAGATACCAACGACATCGGCTTCCTGGAAAGCATCGGTACCAATGGCAGAAGTCGGCACTTGACCGCAGAAGACGACCATAGGAGTTCCATCGGAAAGGGCATCCTGCATGGGGGTTATGACATTGGTAGCGCCTGGACCGGACGTGACCAGGACGACACCAGGAAGACCGGAAGCGCGAGCATAACCTTCAGCCATATGGCCGGCACCCTGTTCGTGGCGGGGTAGGATGAAATCAAAGTGCTTCGAGTTGTAGATGGCGTCGAAGACCGGAAGAATGGCACCTCCAGGATAACCAACTGAGAAAACAATTGTTGTTAGAGCCGATCACATATTCGGGTTCATTCTGCTTTGTGACTCACAGACGTGCTTCACTCCCTGGCGGAGCATCATCTCGTGGAAAATTTCACCACCGCTCAATCCCACGAATCTGTCCGAGACAAATGGTCAGTACGATTCGGCAATTCCAACAAATATCAACATACGAGTCATCGAGCTCGGGTAATTTTCTGTTCTCCAAGGGCGACACATTGGTGCGTGGCGAATCCTGGTTGAATGCCGGGCTGGGTACGGGACGAGCCTCTCTGAAAGAAAAATTAGCCCAATGCAAAGCAGGAGCATAGCTGTCGGCAGGAAATCTCACGAAGACGCAGTGGCAGTACTGGATTCTCGCTTTGAGATCACGGAAGGACGAGAGGCGCGGTGGGGCGAGATGGCGCCGACGATGGAAGTCGCAGAAAAATGCCTTCGGCAGGAAGCGAGCGATCTCTGGGTGGGCAGAGCGCGCAGCGCACTTCTTGATGGTCTGAGGGGCATCATCTTGAGCAACAGATGACGACCAGGCCACCGAGCAACAGGGTGAGAAAAGAGAGGAGAGTGTTCGAGGTTGGGAAATCAGCCGGGACGAGCCCTAGACCGACATTTATTATCCAGAGAACTCGAGCCTGGGTTAGCCTGGGACCCGCTGTTTTGCGCCGCTTGATTCGCTGCCGGCCGCGACCCGGCGCCGAAATCGGCACAAAACGGTAAGAAATACAGCACAAATACGGGCAGGACGGGGCGCGTGGCTGCAATTTTCGCTTGTTGCGCTCAGAAATAACACGAAAATACGATAAATACGATAAAATACGAGAGTCCGTACACCCTTGGGATGACTCACGACCGCAGCCTGACTCATTGTTGTGCTTTCTTCGTACCAGCACCGAGCATTTGTATAAACAACACCTGAAGAACTCCCTCCGATACACGCACCACCTTCCCTGCGACTAATGCACGCCCGTGGCACACATCACCGAGTCAGAGTAAGCAGCACAGTCCATTGGCCCGTGGATGCGGGGAGCTTCGCTGCAGTTTCGACGGGGCCAATCATGTGTTCGCTATTCTTGCATCGTGAACTGCATGTGTTTGTATGATGACGTTCAATGATGACCGCGAATCATTTTATCTGGGCGCTTCTTCCAGTTGTCACTGGTCTGTATACTCTATTTGTTGCTTCGGGTAACGTCTAATAAGCTCTGTTGTGTATGTTCCGGCGTTGTGGTCACTGGATCGCATGACATGAATATAAACTTCAGTTATTTGAAATAAACAGAGCTTACTACTGGCATCCTCTGGTATAATCCTCAGAGGAGCATGCTATCGTCAACGTGCAGCCTACCAGCAGTGCTAATTATGACTCCCAACCGCCCGGCCAGGCAACATGAACAACCGAGCATGCCTATGCACACCCGCATAGCGACCCGAATAGCGACATCCGAATAGCGACATATCACTCCTAAATTTAAAATTTATATGATTCTGCTCGCGATAAATAGAAGACGACGTCATCGCCTGACCGCCTTCCCAATCAACCCACCGGGGCTCTGGCAACGGTTAATTTATGCTTAGTGCGGGGAGCGTTGCATCTGGTCGCGTTTTTTCTCAAGAATTCCCCGAGCATCGTCTGTCGCGCTCTTAAGCCGAGCAATCCGCTTCATCTGCTCATCCTCCTTGTGCTCGACAGATCCTGACAAAAACCCATCACCTGCCCGGACTCTCCGACCCCACGACCAGCAACTCTCTTGGAGCAAGCGACAGGGACACAGACAGCACCGCCAGCATATCCCCCGCTTCCCCGCGATGGCCCCGCAACAATTGGTCCCCCAGACCGAAAACATCGCAGACGTCTATGCGACTGACGATGTCTCGGCCAAGGCTGTTGCGCCTGAGATCAAGGCCCGCTGGCACAACCTGGTCAGCCAATTCGTCCAGGTGTACGGCAAGAAGCCCGACTTTGTGGCGCGAAGCCCCGGCCGTGTGAACATCATTGGCGAGCACATCGACTACAACCTCTACGACGTCCTGCCCACCGCGGTCAGCGTCGATGTCATAATCGCTGTCAAGGTTGTCCCGACCGAAGGCTCCGAGGCAACCGTCAAGATATCAAACGTGAATCCCGAAAAGTTCCCGTCGCGCGAGTTCTCCATCCCCTCGGACACGGATATCGAGATTGACCCCAAGAAGCACGAATGGATCAATTACTTCAAGGCCGGTGTGCTTGGCGCAATGAAGTTTCTTCGCAAGGAAAACGCTTCGATCAAGCCTGTCAGTATCGAAGTTCAGATGGACGGCAATGTTCCCCCCGGTGGAGGAATTTCTAGCAGTGCTGCATTTGTCTGCGCCAGTGCATTGGCAGTTATGAAGGCCAATGACCACCATGTCTCAAAGCAGGATCTTTTGGACCTGGCCGTTGTTTCGGAGCGTTCCGTGGGCGTCTACTCTGGAGGGTACGTTGTCATTTACTACATATTTTTTTCGACGTGGCTAACTTCTTTGCAGAATGGACCAGGCCGCCTCCATTTTCTCCGAGCGAGGATATCTTCTATACACCAAGTTCTTCCCCAAATTCTTCGTCGAACACGTCCCAGTGCCTGAAGCCGACGAGGAAGTTACTTTCCTCGTGGCCCAGAGTTTCATCACCTCCAACAAGGCCGAGACCGGCCCTCGTCATTACAATCTCCGCGTTGCTGAGTGCACATTAGCCGCCGTTGTGCTTGCCAAGTTGAACGGCGTCACCCTAGAGAAGGACAACAGTTCTCTGGGCTACAGTCTGCGCAACTTCCACGAGGAGTTTATTCGCAAACAGGGCCGTCTCCAAGATCCACTAGAGTCTCAGCTGGACTCCGTCATAAAGACCACCAAAGAACTCTTCCCTCAAGAGCAGGGATACACGCGAGAAGAGATTGCCAAATTCCTCGACATCACCGTCCCAGAGCTGGAGTCTCAGTTCCTTTCCTCCTTCCCCGTGCAGGCCGAACGATTCCTGCTCCGCCAGCGCGCTCTGCACTGCTTCAGCGAGGCTCGTCGTGTCCTTGACTTCAAGGCTTGCCTCTCTCAAGCAAATAAGCTTGACGAGACACGCCTTCACTACCTCGGCAAACTCCTCAACGAAACCCAGGAGTCTTGCCGCGTCGACTACGACTGCAGTTGCCCCGAAGTCGACCAGATTTGCGAAATTGCCCGTCGCGCTGGTACCTGGGGCAGCAGACTTACTGGTGCCGGCTGGGGAGGCTGCACAGTGCATATGCTCCCCAAGTCCAAGGTGGAGGCTGTCAGCCAGGCTCTCAAGGACGAGTACTATTCAAAGAAATTCCCGGATCTTTCTCAGGAGAAGCTGGCTCAGGCTATTGTCATTAGCAAGCCTTCCAACGGCTCTTTCTTGTAAGATCCCTTACTAATATATATTTATATGATATGCAATTGCTGACATATTCTTGCCACAGGGTTCACGGTGCCGCTCTAGAATTTTAACTATAAATTCTGATTTACTTTTTTTAATGTCTTTCAACGCTAGTTTATTTCTTGCATTTATAGAGATAGATGACAGATCCCGATGTAATATTAAACACATATCGACCCGGGCTTTAAACATCTTTCTATGTAGGGAAGTAGATTGTAAAACTCTCAATCTACGCTAGCTAAGAACCATCAATTGACGATAGCCAGCAATGGGATTGACCAAGGTCTCAAGAACCATGGGTGTTACCCCAGTGTTGCCGTGTTCCCTATCCTTGGTCGAATTGCTTTCTGGATGGTAGCAAGGCGAAGCGTGGTGTCAGAAAGATGCACTTTCTGCATCAAGTACACTAGAGACCTGACTTAACCAGTGTTGACCACAAGATGCGTTGCCATCTTGGCCTTGGTAACTCGAGGCACATATTATGTGATATAGAAACCTCGGCGCCACTTTTCAAGTCTTCTTTTTGAAGAAATCACTCATCTTCTTCATCCCACTGGTATTCACCTTCTTCAGGTCTCGCACGCCGCGCGACTCGGAAAGCTTCTTTTTCTTCTCCTCTTCCTCCTTCTTGCGCCTCTTCTCGGCTTGAGATTCGGCATCCTCGTCATCCAACCCTCGCTTGCGCGTGTAGTTTCCTCCGGCCTGGAAGGATGCGTTTGCTTCGGCGCGGAGAACTGCGAGTTCTTTGAGGCGATCGTCGAGGGGTTTAAAGTCAATAGGGCTCTCGGCCGATTTCAGTAGCTCGTCGATGCTGCTTGATAGATGGGGCGGGAGGTAGGACTGTCTCATAAACGAAAGCGCAATGCGGAGCCGAAGTAACCTCGTGATGTTGTCGGAAGACGATATGTCTTCCACCGTGGACGGCTGTGTAGCTGGCGTCTCGGCGCCGGATTGTTCTTCAGAAGTCACTGTGACTGTTGTCGTGGTCGTCGACTGGGTGTCTAATGTTTCGGATTCTTGACTCTCCTCGTTGGTCGTCGTCGAGATGGTGGATTTCACTTCTTCCTTTTTTACGATCGTTAGAGGAGGATCCAGCGCCGTGCGGACGAAATGCTCTTCTAAACTCGTCGGCAGCCCTTGCGCAATCATGCGCTCCGCCTTTGCGATCAATTCATCCACAAGCTTCTGCTCTTTGAAGCGGTAGAGCGTCTCATCGCCCGCTTCCATTGTGTCACATATCGCCTGCATTCTTCGCTCGAGCGTGGGTCTGAATGTCACGTCATAAAGGATATGGCGTAAATGAGGAGCGAGCTCGTCCTGGGAGTCGAGGATATCGTCGAGGGGTTGAAACATATTCTTCGTCGAGCTATTGTTTTCTGCAGGCGCTATGATCGGCAGCATGAAGAAGAGCACATCAATTGGTGTCGCTATGAGCAACTCTGCTTTTTTCGTGACATATGCCTTGCTATTTTTCTCTGGCTCCTCTTCCTCCTCGCCGCGCTTCGGCGTCAGGAGGATACTCCTGGGCGCCCATGGCGTGGAAGCAACACTGGTGAATTCGTACAGGCCGTTGTTGTGAGGGTCAAAAAAGTAACGATTGGGAGCTGCAGAGCTTGGATTTTCGAGTGTTAGGAACCTGGCAGCGTCGCTTCTTCTCGAGGGCAGAATAAACGTGCGACTGGGCACATCGACGGACTCCAATGGCTTTTTCTTTGTGATCGCATCGACTTGCTGTTCCTCTGCTGGTGTCGATTTCGACGCGGTTGTGCCTTTGGATCGCGTTCTCGGCATGGTGAATAGGGATGTATCTTGTTGAGACGTTTCTGGGTGTTCCAATGCGAAACATCAAATGCGTCGTGGTGGTCCCGACGGGTAATTTGCGCGGAGGACGCGACGCGCCGCGGCATTGAGCATTGACTTTCTAGGGTTGCAAGGGGGGCAAACTCCACTCTGTGAGCTAATCTTCTTTCGTACATGTCGATAAGAAGGTGTGGAAATCGACGAGGATACATACAACAAGATTTCCAAGCCATATCTCACAATAAAGGATCAACATCAGAACTGCCTTCATCCCATCCAAGTCGATATGGGAAATTGTATTGGCGTGGTGGAAATGACTTTAAACTACGTAGAAGGGAATTATTCTTAGGAGCTCTTGGACTCTTTGGTTATTCTGCTTTAAATGTCGTTATAATTCCGGAGGCCTCCTACGGGGGTCTTAACGCTTTTATATAGGAACTGTACGTAGATTATCCAGTAAGCAAAGGCGATGGCTCTAGGTGCCTGTATATCTCAGTAATTGAATACAATTAAAACCACATAAAGTAACAGAGAGTATATATAAAATCATTTAGTGTACAAGTCTATCATCAATCTATCTTCTCCATCTCAAACTCGCGTGAGTGTCTGTCTGAAAGCCCGCGGCGTGATGCTCGTCGCAACACCGTCACTAGACGAAGAATTACCATTGAACCCAAACACGAAATCATCCAGCCCATTATATCCATACACGATGTTGTCTATAAGCTCCCAGCTATGGCAGGCAAACTGGAGCATGAATGATAACTCGTCTTCGGCGGGGACCTCGGATGGCTCCAGGTTGTTGTAAACGGCGCGCCACGCTGAGGAGTTGTCACTCTCCAAGCCCGTGGGGAACAAACGTACTGACAAGTATGATGCAGCTCCCGCCGAGAAGATGGGGTAGGTTTCCAGGATATCATGGCCATTCATAATCCAGCTCTGCACATACAGTCCAGACTCATCGTCGACCTCCAGCGTGATGCTGCTGTTTGTCTGGCTGTTGGCGTAGGTGCCGGCATAGGTTATATTTGCTTCGGCCTTACTAGCTGCCTCGAATGCCCTCACTAGTGGCTTGAGGACCTCGGTCGCGATCACCAGTTGTGTTCCAAGACTGGACTTAGGGCCAGCCGACACCAGTGAAAAGGTGAGTCCATAGTCCGGAATTACCATGAACCAAGTGTTATAGTCTGTCAAGCCACCAATTTTGCTATAGATATCGACTACGCGACCATCTACAGTGAGGTTGTTGGCTCGTCCGATTTCCCAGGGTGCGCCGACTGAGATGCCCAGGGAAGATGTGTGCGTGCGTGGCTTGAGCCAGGCTTTGGTTGTGCCTTCTTCAATGAGCTTATAACTCAGAATAGCCTGGCCGAATTTGGCGAGATCATTTGATGAAGAATAGAAGCCACCGTCACTGCGAAACGTTAGTCGATAGATCAATGAATGAATCTGAACAAAACATCATACGACAAGGAGACAAGATTATACATACGCTTCCTCAAATCCCAACGACGTGCTCCAGAAGTTGGCCTCATTAGAGATAAAGCCGATGCTATCATCTTCCGGTTTTGTAACAAAAGAGCGCGTCATGTTAAGGGGGGTGAATATCCGTTGCTGGATGAAGTCTCCGTATGATTGTCCCGAGACACGCTGGATCACTAGGCCCAGAATATCGTATGCCGCATCACTGTATGCCGGCGTAGTATATGGCCCGTAAGCTGGCTGTAGGTTACCAAATTTATTCCAGAAGTCTGCACAAACGGAGTTAGTTGACATTAAGGGTACATGAAAGATAAGCCGAGCCTGAGATAGAATTACCTTGCCAAGTACATGTTGGCGACGAAGGTAGATCACCACAATTACTACGTTCTTCTGATGTTAATGCCGGAAGGCCGTACTGTGTCGCATTCAACGAGGGGTCGTTCGCGAAATCGTCTCCCACTGGCACGCAGATTTTGAATCGTCAGTTCAGCCAACTAACTACCTGGAGTTCGTTTTTTTTTTTTTTTTTTTTTTTTTCTTCATTGACTCACTGTTGTTTCCAATTCCTGCGAGCTGGCTAGCTAGTGCATCTAGAGAAATGCGATCCCAGTCAGGTGTTGTGACACGGTTCTGCACGGTTTGCTGTGCCTTCAGCCGGTTCAGCTCCGGTACATATTTGGTGATGGGGTCTGCAAAGCTGATCTTGTCGCCTAACATATGCAGAGCCAGGACAGTAAAGACCTTGCTGACGCTTGCTATCCGGAAAACAGTATCTCCATCTACTGTGTGCGTTCCCGTGGTATTGTACAGCTCTGGGGTGTATGAGATATTGGCAAGAATACTGTCTTCATACGCGGATGATATTGACATTGATAGCCCCGTTGCATTGCCAAGAACTGCAGCAACCTCTTCCTTTAACTCTTCGAGTTGAGACAAGACTTCTTGAACTGTCACATCGGCAGAAGGGTTCTTGGGTGCAGGGAGAACCGGGCCCAGGGGTGGGCAGTTGGCGAGAGCAGTGTTTAGCGACAAAATGGTATCGGCGGCGCTCTGGCCTAGTAAGGCCATGAAGGCCAAGTTGTGAAACTTCATTGTAGAAGATGCAGTGAGACTGATGGACAGACAACCATATCATTAAGGTACCTGGCGCTCTATATATACCTATCTAGGTGATTGAGAGGGCTGACATTGACAGCCAGCGATCCCTGGCCTGATGCGCTTTTATGATTGGCCAGTGCGTAAAGAAATAGCCCTAGAAAATGAGCCAATAAAAAAGACCTGGGTTTCTCACCGTAAAATTTAACCTTTTCCGCTTTAGGAAAGTACAAGGTTAAATTTAACAGCAAACTAACTATAATGGGAGAGTACCTACCAAAGAGTCTCCGTGGAATAATGAAACGACCTCGACTTATAGATAAAACAATCATGGACTAAAAAATTTTCTATGCATGCAACTTTACTTTGATGTTTTGGAAATTAGGTGCTGCGTTATTACGTACTGCGGATGTACACATGCACCCATTTATAGACACAATCTTATTCGCTGGTGCGTAAATTTTTGCAAGCAACGCCAACAGCCCCCTAGGACTATGGCAGACATCCTAATACAGAAGTCCAAGAGACCCCGGGTCAGCGCTCCCAAAAACCGCACCGGATGTGGCACTTGCAAGTGGGTTTTCTCAGATATTATGGAGTAGAATAATCCTGCTGACTGACATGAACCCATGGCAGGATTCGCCATAAGCGCTGCGACGAAGCAAAGCCCATTTGCAACATCTGCCGCAAGACAGGACGAATTTGTGATGGATACACCGATCCCTCGACTGGAAAGAGGTTCGGTGGCCATGCTGGCCGCGCCTCGCCTTTCTGTGGCCTTGAACATCGCTCACTCTTCGCCAACGAAGACGAAGCCCAGGGCTTTCGGTTCTTTGAAATCGCAACTGATATTCAAGTTTCAGTCGCTCTGATGAACCATGGCTGGACTCCGCCACTGCTTCAGCTCAGCCACCAAGACCCTGCCATCTGTCATGCCGTCATTGCGAACGGTATCATGAGCAGAAGGTATCAAGAAAATGCACTGTTCTCAGCCCGGGACCCACAAGCAATTGCTCTGTATCGGTCTGCATTGCAACAGTATGGCAAAGCTGTTGCTTGCTTCCGATCGCAGCTTGCGGGGACGAGTGTTCATCCTACCTCTCTGCAAAATGCTCCTGCGTGTTGCGTGCTTCTGATCTTATTTGAGTTTATGCAAGGCAATGCCGGTGGTCTGCTTTTGCATCTCAGAAATGCTACTAGACTTGTAGCCAGCCTTGAAATATCCCCCCTGGCGCAGTCATTTGTCAACTTCCTGGCACTGATAGACATGATCGCGATGACGTGGCTGAACCTAGACCAGCCCTATTCCACCGTTTCAATACAAATTCCCAAGGCGTACCCTAATAAGATAGCACCAGCTCGACACTCTGACCTAGAGATACTCACCTATGATCTTGTCAATATCAAGAATGAAGTTATGGCATGGCGTCATACCACAGCAATCGCACGCAGAGACTCAAAGGCACTTGGCATTGACCCGAATAAAACCTCATACGAATTGAGCTGGCAGTCAATCCAGTCTCGATTGAAGTCCTGGGACCGAGAATTCATGGCAGTCTCCCCGACTAAGGAAGACATCGCCACACACCACCCTTCCCTACTCCGAGCAAACTATCTTCTGACCGTCCTCATTGTCGATGAGGTTCACAATCAGCAATTATCAGCACAACCTCTTGCCAAAGCTGATCCTGTTACCTACACAGCACTACCGAAACTCGGATACTTCTACGATATCATTGAGATAACGGAAGCGGTTCTCGAGGCGGGGTACTCTTCTAGTCAGTATAATTTCGGGGCTGGAGAAGAGCTGCTCGAGAGCACTGGTTTGTTGCCTCTATTTTCTTTTCGTAACAGCTTTATCCAACCGTTATTTTATGTCGGGCAGAAAGCTCCCTGTGATCAACTGCGTCGAAGAGCTACCCGACTTCTGCTTGAAAAGCCATGGCGGGAAGGGGCGTGGGACTCTTTTATCATGGGCTCATTTTTGGGGGGCAAAATAAATGTTCCATCGAGCTGCTAAATGTTGTGATGATCCAAGTCATTCATTATGAAGACATCATGTGGTCTATATAAGGGAAACAGTATTGATATACGAGGTCTTGTTGCAATAATTTCGATGTTCTAGTGCTCCGAAGGCATTGCAGGGCTTGTTAGGTATATATAAAGCTAATGCTTTGAAAAAGGAACTGCCACTCGTAACCGGCCTTAACGTAGAAACTCAAAGCTTTAACATATTGAATACATATCAATGCTGCTGATGCCAGGATTGTAGGGTTAGGGTTAGGGTTATTTGCCCGTAGTATGGCAAGCTCCACTGTTTGAGCTAGTCCTATTATGATAAGATTGAGCAAGTAAACACGCGACTTTCTACAGCGGGCTCTAGCAGCCTTAGTGGCAAGTCTCGTGTTGTACATTCCTTACCGAACATCCACACAATGGGTGTAATTTACCTACCCGCAAAGCCTAGCTCTCGTAACAGAAATACCATTCCATACCAAAAAGACATGGCTGGCTCTGTCGCTCGCCGTAATCGCGACGCGTCGAGGCGGTCAAATATGCAGGAAGCGCAGTCCAATCACACCAGTGCGTCACATTATTAGTGTCTCAGCCGTTGAGCCTTGTTGCAACTTCCAGCTCGTTTGGAAATTGCGTTTTCTCGCTTTGATATATTTTCTCTATTCTGCTTCATGCAGGCCGGACTGCTGTGTGATCACGGTAATGGTGGGGGACTATGATCGACGCACTGCTATGGAACCAAGAGGAACAGACAGATTGATTGCCAACGAGACAAGCCAGTATGCATACCTCCATATGGCTCTGGCCGACAGCTAACCAACATCCTGTTCCCCAGTGGTCGAACCGCCGTCATGGCCGCCCAAATCGCCCCGGGACGCCCTGCTCGCCTCTCCCGGTGGTCGCAGACGGTTTCTTGAAATGCGTCGCGAAAGAGAAGTCCATGAACCGCAATCACCCCTGAAGCGATCGAATACGACGCCCAATTTTCGTGCTCGGGCTCTTCTCCAAGATGGCAACGATAACGACCAAGTGGAGGATGAGGATGAGGAGGAAGACGAGGAGACACTGCAGTTACAATTGGCTGCCATCGAGGCAAAGCTGAAGCTCAAGAAGCTACAGAACAAATCTGCAAGACCGGCGACTGCTTCCTCTGACGGAGACAATGTGCGTCAGCGAAGAGCATCATCTCCTACGCGGCCGCAAAGCAGGTTGAACGCGATGCGAGAAAGGTTGGCTGCGTCGGAGCGCTCCTCCGATGTCCAAGTTCCGCTGTCTCCCTCCAGGAAGGCCGCCATTCCAGAGCCAGCTTCTCCTCGCAGAGCGCTGTTTAATTTCAAAAAAGCAAGTGAAGTATCGTTGAAACGACCGTCGAGTTCTAGAGCAGGAACTCGTCCTACGGGTTCATTTAGTTCTGGCACAAGACCCTCCTCGGCTACTACTAAAAACGACCATGATTCATCCGATATTTGGTCACCACCAATTGAAGATATGAAGCGTGCAAAATCATTCAGCGAAAGAATTGCCGAGAGCAGGAGTTCCGACAGAGCAAAACAAGAACGAGCCAAGAGGGCTCAAGAAAATCGCAGTTCTGCCTTTGCCATTGACAAGACTGAAATTGAACGATATAAAGAAGAGGCCGCTTCAAAACCTCAGTCTACGTCTCCTGTCAAGCAGCAGACAACCGAGTCTTTTAGCCGCGCGGACGTCTTGCAATCATACGGCGGTGCATATCCTTCAATGAAAAAGTCGGTCACAGCGCCTGTTCTTCGAGAAGCGTCGTCCGCAGCATCTCTGCAACCCGCTGGTTCTCGGTCAAAGACGACAGCTGATTCCAGAGATAGCGACAATACCCCAGAAACCGATCAATCAAAACTAGAGCCTTTCTCTTCACTCAACCTCTCCAACCGAATACTACCTCATTCATTCCTTACCCGAACTCTCGAGAACAAAACGGTTCTTCGCATTCCTCATCTTTTAAAGTCGGTTAAAGCACCGGAGTTCGAGTTGCCTGAGTCAATTGACGGAGACTATGTTGTATTCGGCATTGTAGCATCCAAGTCCGACCCTAAACAACACAAAGAAAACAAGGCCTCTACAAAAGAGGTCGATATGTATGACGACGGGCTGAACAACAGCGAGCAATACATGGTCATCACTCTCACAGATCTCAAGTGGACGGTTGATCTTTTCCTTTTCGACACCGCATTCCCACGGTATTACCGGCTCTCTGAAGGCATGGTTATTGCTATCCTTAATCCATCCATCATGCCCCCGCCACCAAATAAAATCGATTCCGGTCGGTTCAGCCTCTGTCTCTCGTCGTCTGATGATACCGTCTTGGAAGTTGGGTCGGCACGAGACATAGGATACTGCAAGGCAGAGCGCAAGGACGGCAAGACATGCCGGTCTTGGGTTGACGCCCGAAAAACCGAGTTTTGTGACTTTCACGTCGATGTACAAATCCGAAGAACACAGTCTCAACGAGCAGGAGTCAATGCTGGAACAGGCATGTTTGCCCCAGGAGGCCGCAATGCACCACGTATTGCCAACTTTGGTCCCTCGCGTGGCGGCGGTCGTGGTGGTCGCGGAAATGGTCCCAGGGGTCTCAAACATGAAGGCGCAAAGTACGATCAGTGGACTCAGTCTACATACTTTGTAGCTTCTGCTCCCAAGTCTTCGTCCGCTCGTGGAGGCGCTTCCATGTACCATCGCGGAGGAATGGGCGGTGGCAGCTCGGCAGCTACTCTCCTCGACTCCATTGACGACAACCCCTTCGCAGCAAGCAACGTCCGTGGCAACGAAAGCAAAGAAGAACGCACCCGCCGGCGCCTAGTGGAAGACCAACGCGAGCGCGACATCGCCAAGAAACTCGGTTCGAGAAGCGGCAACACGGGATCCGAATATCTGCGCGCAAGACTCGGACAGACCGCCAGACCCTCGTCATCATCAACATCACTAGCCTCAGCATCACAAGCTTCGTCGGCGGAACCAAAAGAGGCAGCAATCGCCACTCCATTTTTATCCCGCAAAGCCGACTCTATCTGTCTCAGTCCGATCAGAAAACGGGCCCATGAAGATGACAAGTCATCCAAGGGGAGCAGCACATCTGTCAAAAAGACCCGGTTTATCACTTCAAAGGGCATCCGTGAAGCCGGTAGAGACAGTGTATGTGGCCCTGAAGCGAGGCTGGCGATCACGAGTAACAATGATGACGATGATGACGACGAGTTGGATATTATTTAGGGGTGTTTTTGTTTTAGTAGACCTTTCATTATGTAGCTTTTCTTTGAATTGATACCCAGGCATTAAACTTAGATGTCATTTACAACCTTCTTCTGACTCAGTTAATTACGAAGATCTGGATAAGTGGAAACAAGCAGGGCAACTATTATCATTCTTGCATGGAAACGCTAACTATATTTAACCGAATATTGACTCCATGCGTCAACTGAAAGCAAGCACATCGCAAACGCATTGTGGAAAAAAAACGAAGAAAAAAAGAAAGGTATCGTGATCAAGAGTTTGGGTTCTAAAATAACTCCCAAACTCCGGTTCAAATCCAACCAAGAAATAAAACCCCATTTGAATAATCCTCCTCTGAACAATCAACAGCTGAATTAAAAGCGTATTTCCCTCGCATAGTGCATGATATTAACACGAAAAAACGACAATTCTCGTAGATTTTTGGATTGGGTGGTCGATTTAATTGCCACGGGTTTTCTTCGTGACAGGCGCAGTCGTGGCGGGCGAATGATCAGCCTCTCGTTTCTTTGGAATAGAAGCCTCGAGTGGCGATTGCTTCTTTCTCTTCCAGATATCAAATGGACTTCCACGTTTGCCCTTCTTCTGAGTCTCAGCAATGGCAGCCATTTGTGGAGCGACCGTCTCCCCATCAGACTGATGTGAACGAAGAGAACGTTTTGGAGGATGGTCTTCCGAGACGTCTTCAGAGGACGCTGCGGCATCATCACTGTCAGCAAGCTCAGCATGTTCATCGATATCTGTAGTGGCCTCTTCATCTTCGTGATTGATCGGTGGTGGCACTTCCTCGTTCTTTACTTTCTCATTTGAGGGGAACAAAACGCGGCCTCTGATGGTGGAACGAGTGACACGAGGAACCCGAAGATTGACGCTGCTGTCGAGCAGGTCTGGACGATTGGCAAACAGGCCCAAGTCTCCATCATCGTCACTTTCTTCTTTTTCTTCATCTTTCTCGTCGAACTTGCGGAAAAGTTTCTTTCCACGGCTAGAATTAATAGCAGTTAGCGAGTAGATCAAGTTAAATTATCGTTTCCAAAACTTACAAAGTATATAACATTCCGTCATCGCGCTTCACGCTATCTTTCGGGTCGAGGTCTGGCGTCGCGTTCGGTGTCAACTTGCGGCGTTTTGGCATCACTAGTTCCACCGAAGAAGGCATCGTGACGTCGGCTTTCTTGGAAAAAATATTGTCGGAGTTATTGTTCACAGTTGGAATCCGATCGCGAGAGTCGGTGAATATCTCGATGGTGTTGTGATTCCCTTCAGAATCTGCGTCGAAACTTCCCAAAGAGAAGCCAGTAGAATTCTTGGTTTTCTTAGCGCGAGTCGAAGACGTGGCGGGGAAGAGAGATCGAGCAACGTTTCCTAGGTCTGCATATGATTTTTTGTGGGTGCTTGGGGTCTTGACAGGAGTTGGAAGCAGAGTCGAGTCAGGTGGCAGTAGAGTTGCACGAGAGCGTTTGCTGGGTGATGCTGTCGCAGTTTGTGAGGGGGCAGACTGGTCGAGGTCATCGGCGAGCAAGGCGTGTCCTCGAACAACTTTGCGAGGCGACCTGGTCCTCGGGGGGGACAGGGCGCCCAGGTTGCTTTGACGGCCGTCTTTCTTGGGAGATGAAGGTGGAGGGGTTGTGTGTCTTGCAGTCAATCTCTGCCTTGCAATTCTCTCAGAGTGTCTGACAGGATAAGGGTCGTAAGAGTCATAGCCAGCGCCATGCCTGGGGGCATGGGGTTCACGCAACAACCCAGGTGGAGGAGTGGTTGCCATCGTGTCTGCACACTAGTCTGCGCGTTTTTCTCTTCGACTGTGATGCCTAGCAGACTTTGATAATGATAGGTAAGAGTTGGTCGCGGTGTGTTCTGGGGAGTTCGGTCTCGTTGCTGAATGTAAACAAGGGATGGCTGTAAGGTTCCAATAAGCCCACACCGCAGACACAGAACTGCACAGAACTCCTAATTCAGCACAACGTGGTCATTCCACGTCCGATACAGACGAATCGAGAATAATATGTGATTTCCAAGCGAATATTGCCAGAAGGAAGGGACGTAACAGAGGATGAAGGGCGGCAGAGCGTGTTGGAGCGAAGAAAACAATGTTGGGCGGTTAAGGAATGCGGTGCCAGGCTGGGGGTTGTTGATCACCAGCCACTCCCGTTAATTCGGGAGGCTGACACTCTGCCCAGTGCACGTGCCCCGTCGCCTGCCAAGCCTCGAACAGAACGCGCTCCGACAACACTTAAACACCCCGCCAGATCAGCCTCCATCAAAAACAAACAAGTCGGCTCTCTCGTGTTTATTGCCGCCGTCATCTCAATTGGGTGCCGCTCCTTTTTATGTGTGGGGGTTTCAATTCGGACTAGCGTTCTTTTCTCGCTATCTTCACGTCTCTACGCTAGACGCTGTTCTAGCATCAACAAACGATAACTAGCCAACAGTTGTGCCACATTCTTTACTACCACAGAGACCGAACACAACCCCACCTTTCAACAGCATTGCAAATCACGAAACGTGGAAGCCATGACTTCAGCGAGCGCTGCAGAGGAGATGGACCGACTGCAGCTGTCCGACGAAGATACCGAAGAACTGTGGAACTCCCCATCCCAAAGGCGCACGAAACCAGTCAGCCAGAAGGTCTCTACGACACCAGAGGAACGATCACAACATCGGGACAGCGAATCCGTGTACAGCCGAGAAGAGGCCCGGGAGCAAGCGCTCCGAAATGAATTGCAACGAGTGAGGACGGTCAACCAAGCCATTGAGGGGGTTTTGGAGAGTCTCCAACGAGCGAGAGGAAACATGGAGGTTTGTGCTATATTACTACTGCGGTACCATGGCTTTGGCTAACACAACGGCAGACTGTTTCCCGGACCGTCGACTCGGCTTCAACATTAATGAATACCTGGACGCGAATCCTGTCGCAAACAGAGCACAACCAGAGACTACTTCTGAACCCCCAATGGCAAGGCGCCACCCACGATATATCCGAGATCGAGAACGAGGCGGTAGCAAAGCAACAAGCCGCCGAGCGGAGAGAACGGGAGCTTCAAGAACGCAGGGAAGCGGCTCGAAAAGCGGAAGAAGACAAGAAGCGAGCCGACAGTACTACGGCGACTAGCAGAGGCCGTGCTACATCTAGAGGGAGGGTAGTACGCGGTGGGTTGGGCAGGACCACGAGTGTTTCTTCCAAGAGCAAGCCAGGCACCCAAACCACAACCACCTCTTCGTCGACATCAACACGACGGCCAGTCAGCGGTATCGCGCGAGGTGGGGGAACCACTCGCGGGCGCGGTAAACCGTAGCAAAGGAAATGAATAATGCCAATAGATGTTTATTTGTCTGGAAATATTACTTAGATACCCCCTGGCTGCATCTTGCGTTGTATCTACGAATTCAAAATCATAACTAGCATACGCAACTGCATAATACGCAATCTACATATATATCAATCTTCACATACATGCAATATCCGCCATATTCAAAGCATATACAACTACGTATAAGATATACCAATTGATACCTTCAGAGTGTAAACATGTTCCTGGGTCCGCGTGGTGCACCACGGTGCAGCCAAGTGGACCCGCGCGGGCCCTGAAGTCTAAAGCTTATCAGCGACGATAGGAGAAGCTCCAACTCCAACGGATCGATCTCCTGAACAGCCTGGCCAGTCCTCCTCGTCGCGCACACGACACGACACGACACGACACCGAGCAATTCCGCTCAAACAACCAGCCGGTCAACATGAATTTTGCTCCTTACCAAGACGACTCGCCTGAGGTCGAACGCGCCCTCTCTCCGCCCCCATTCGCCGACCCTTTCAATCGTACAAAGTCGCCGCCAGCTCAGCAGCAGCAGCAACAACAACACCAACAGCGATCAACGCCGCCGCCTCCTTCGAAACAAGCACCGCCAAGTTATTATGCGCATCCAAATACCAATAATGGGTACATTGATTACAGCGCGTCCTCGAGCGGGTTTGGAAACACGCCCGCCTCCGAAAGTCCGTTATATCAGCAAGATTACGGTGGACGGGCAGATCTCGGCGCGTTCGAGACCAGTTTACCTTTGAGAATGGATTATGAGGCTATGCTGGCATATCTCTTATTGCCACCTGCTGGAGGTGTCGCTTTGTTGCTACTCGAGCACAAGAGTGACTATGTTCGGTATGGACCAAATATGCGCCGGATACGAAGACAGGATTTGGCTAACTGTATGCGCGCAATATAGATTTCACGCATGGCAATCAAGTATGCTGTTTAGCGCTATATTTGTACGTCCACTCTCTTCTCCCTCCCTCTATACTGCCATTCTTCTAACCCAAGTGCGCTCTTGCTAGGTCGTTCATCTTATTTTCTCCTGGTCAAGCGTAATCTCATGGCTCCTGTTTATCGGAGATGTTGTCCTCATTGCATTCTTGACTCTTCATGCCTATCAAGATGGTAAACTTGCTCGTTACTCTAGTTGTCTTATCTCACACGTGCTAACGTCATCTAGTGGACTCCCTCGAGCACTACGAAGTCCCCTTCTTCGGCCGTCTGGCAAATTCATTTGTAGACGATGAATAAGAGTGGAATAGCATGCTGTATTTCTTTTTTCTTTTTTTTTTTTTTTTTGCGGGGGGTACTTTTTCTATATGTTGCATTTTTCATCAGTGACATTTTGGTGTTGCTTGTCAGATAGATACCCACATACTACTATTTTTCTGTCTTTCAAAATTTGTTATTTCCTCTTGGTTTATTAGATTTCAATTGCACTGCATTTATTGCTTCTGCGCATGTGAGACTACATAGTTGTTTTATTAAAGGAAACCAAAAGTACTGCATGAATTCCGTTTATAGTATATCTACAACTACGTGACATTTGAAACTTGCTCGGATCGTAAAATACGTGTTGATTAATCATGTACCAGAATCGGTATATCACACAAGGAGGAACCAAAAAGGCCATGGCCCTCCAGAAAAGCTTGGGTCAACGGTCATGACACATAAATCAACATAGGAAGGGTGCAGAGGAAATAGCAGTAGGAAACTGGGAAAAACACGGGCGTGGTTCCCATTGGGATACATTCTTGAGAATAAAAACGTCGACGATTAAATGAAAGATTGAGAGAAAAGTAATCCAAGGCTAAATTCAAAGCAAAAGAGAGGGGAAAACGAAAAAAGAAGATGAAAAAAAGAAATGAAATAAAAAAGCGTGAGGGTGGTTGAAATCGTGGGAAAATTTTCGTATCATGGGTAGAAAGGTAAAAGTGGCAAGTCGAACGGCGACTCTTTGTACAAAGTGTTGAATTATCGAGGCAATGGAAGAGGATTGGACTTAAACGTGTTGCAAATAGTTACTGGGAACCAGGCCAGAAGAACCACGGACTCCAGTTATCTCTGCCTCCCACCATCCATCATCCTGCAGTCTGAGAACTGACAGGACGTCTCCCTTGGAGAACCCAAGCTCTTCTGGAATTGCAGCGGTGTAGCTATATAATGCTCGGGCTAAATTGAAGTGATTAGCGGGAGGTTAAAAAAAGGGGGAAAGGCTTGTTCTTACCATAATGCAAGATTGGACGACCATCGTTGCTGAAAGGCCGGTTTGGGTCCTGGACGACTACGCTCTTGCTACGAGAGCGTGAGCCAACATTGGGTTCGTTCCCATAGTACATCGACTGAGGTCGGCCGCCATTGTCTCGTGAACGACCACCGTAGTTATCATACCCACCCCCGTACGGCTCGACTTGATTCCCAGAAAGCTGGAGCTCCATGCCATTGGCACTGGATGGACGATTGGTTTGAGCAAAGTGAGGTCGAGGAGAGACAGGACGACCTGCGTCAACAGGTGAGGCATGTCTCGAATATTGTCGTGGAGAGTACCCACGGTCACTTCCAGCTCTAATACTAGCTGCAGGAGACTGCGCGTGACGACTGTTGTAACTATTTGACTGGTATGACGCTGGGCTACTAGCCATTCCTCCTCCGCTACCACCGCCGCCATATTGGCTCATACGAGTATCAATCTGGGCAGGTTGTGGTTGTGGGCTAGCACTTCTTCTCAATGTTGGAGCAGGAGAGCGGGCACGAGGAATGTCTTGGGCATTGGCCTGTGACCTCGTAGGCATTCTCTGGGGATTGTTCGAACCTGCAAACATGTTTTGTGTCTGGCCGACGTACTTCTGGGTTGTCTTTTGCATCTGAGCTGAAGTAAATGCCGGTTGAGGAGCGTCCAGGCGTTTCACGGGGGCGTCGTTATAGGAGGGTGGGCGAACATCTGTATTGCCGTAAGTAGAATTTGGTGCTGAAGGTGCCGGCGTGGCTATACCATGGAATCGATCCGCGGAAACACGGCCGGCCGATGGCTTCCCAACGCCCTTGAGATCAGCAAGTGCCCGTGCAATAGGGTCAACATTATCTTCTGCAGGCTTCGCTGCCGGTGGAGCCTTCTTGTCTGGAGATGCAACGTCGAAAACGTTATTGCCAATGTTCAATTGGAAATTCGCTCTGGGATCCACTGGCTCAGGACTGGCTGAACGGGCCTCGGCAGGGGATGGCGCCTTGTAGTTCGTCTTTGTTGGACTACGGGAGTTCGACTGAGACTGGCGGTCCTTATCATGGCGACTCTTGCGACGGAATGGGCTGTTACTGAAGAAGGCACTTCGTTTCTTCTGAACTTGTTTCTCTGGCGTCATACCCGGCATGGCAACACCATTGGCTGGTTTGACGGGAGATTGCTTGACGCTTGGCGCAGGCTCTTGGCTAGAGAATGAGGAAGGGTTGGAGATGTCACTTTGGTTGTCTTCACGGCTAGAAGGACGGTACGCGCTTGTAGCAGAGCTTCTCTCCGATGGCGGACCAGTTCGGCAAAACATCGTCATCCCATCGGTTGGATAAGAATTATGTGGCACCTTGTTGATTTCACCGTGCTGGTTGGGATCATAGTTTGGCGGTAACTGACCTCCACGACGAAGGTCTAGGGGTGCCGGCTGGGATGGCTGTGGCTGTGGCTGTGGTTGGCTCTGCGGTTGGCTCTGCGGTTGCGGGCTGGGCTGGGCTTGCTGTGGGCTAGGTTTCTGGGGGGTCACTGTTGCTTCTCTGCTATTCGGTGTGGCAGCATTGGGATGCCCCATTTGAGCAGCCAAGTCTGAACTCGGGTCATGATGAGACTCGTATGTCGACGGCTGTGGAGAAGAACTCCGGAAAGCTGGGTTTATTGCTCGTTGGAACTGAGCCACAGAGTAGTTGTCTTCTTCTGAGGTTTCAGAGCTGGCGTCGTTGATGTCGCCTCGACAGAAGTTTATAAACCGAGGGGGGTCTGGGATTTCTTGCCCAGTGCCTTGTTCTTTGATGAAGCTGAGGACATCTTTTTCTACCTCGCAGTTCTCCAAGGAAACTCGAATTCTTTCACAAGCCTTTGTAGATATTAGCCACACTCCACAGATGATTCAGTCCATACTACTTACAGCATCATCGCTGACGCAGACAGTGGAAGCGATGTTTGCATAGGCCCAAAGGCTACTCTTTGTAAAGTCGAGTCGCTCTTCTTCTAAATCTTGGAATTTCTATTTCAATGTCAGCTCAAAATCGTATCTACCAAAGGTCAAGGAAAACTCACGTCGCAAGCCCCCTTCCATTCCTTATTCCAGCGGCCGGTTGTTTCTTGCAGGACCTTCACTGCTGATTCGTACTCAGAGCTGTTTGATGCAAGTTGGATCTGTGTTTTTTCTAATTTGGCTTTATTTTTTCGCTCTTCTTGTCCCATGACCATGTGGCCTTGAGCAAGGTAACCTTTGATCCTCAGACAATCTTGCTCATATCTGTCCCGTGTCTACAGTATTGTTAGTGAATTGTAAGTAGAGCGCAAGCCTTCAAACAAACCTTGTTGACAGTATGTGTTTGTTGGTTTTTCACTTTCAATAAACGTTCAATGCCGTTCTGTACAATCTTGCGACGTTCCTTCATTCCTCCGGCAAAGGCGGCAAGGGGCTCTTCGAGCTCACCCTTCATCTGTTGTGAAATCGCAGAATGTGCTTTTGCAACGGCTTCTGTTTCGCCCCGTACAACGTCGATTGAAATACGGAGTGTGCCGGCCTCGCTGGATCCGAGGGGCTTCCGACAGAGTGCAAGCAGCTTCCGGGCATATTCGTCTTCAATGGCAGCGCGAGCTGTGTAGTTTGTTAATAATTTCCAGTTTTTCAGTGGTGCTGCACGAGGGTAGGGCCAACCACATACTGCTGTAAAAGTTTTTTAATTCATCACACGTTACTTTGGCATTATGCATCCGTTCCATCAACGGAATAACTCCTGCATCGTCTTTGCCCCAGAAGTTGTTGGCAACTAGATATCATCGATCAGCAATGCGTCAAGTAGGAGATGCGATCAGTCGGCTTACATGACATGGCCACTGACGGCCCGTCTACTGCAGTGCCAGGCATGCTGGCTTGGTGGTGTTGAGTTGTAGAGCTTCGACCAGCGGTTGCTCGTAGTTTCCGATCAAGAGGGAACGCAGTCGGATAAGAAACGAGAAAAGAATGTCGCAGGTCAGAAAACAGAATAATAGGAATAACAATAATAGATACGTGCAAGATCGCTGTCCCAGTTTTGCAAAACAGACAGAATCGTGGCGAGGGTGAAGAGAGTGGAGATGACAGCAAGGAAGTTCTCGACCTCGTGTTTACCGTCATGCGTCGCCCGGGGCAACCGCGGCCGAACAGTGACGCAGGCCGCGCTACAGATGCATGTAGTATTAATTGATGGAGGTCAAAGCAATGAGTTAATTTTAATAATAATTGATTAATATTGCCGGTTTTTATAGTTCCTAGATCTGCACCCTAATAGCATTGAACCTCCCCCAGAGATGATGGTACCAACATTGAAGTTGAGCTGCTATATATTTTGCCGCAGCATCAAGCCCCTAGGACATCAATGTACGCAGCAATTGAGTCCATCGGCGATGTAAATGGTGAGCTGGAGAATATTTGCGCTACTAGCATGTGAAAGATCAAATGTCAATGATTAAATGGCAATGCCGGTGATCAATACATATGCATCAAATGATGAGGGTGAGATGTGGGACATCTGCACTTACATAGAACGGGAAACTTAAATTGATTAGCTTATGGCTCGGTAGTGTAAGCCTTCTACGTACCTGCTGAATAAAAATGGTATTAGAAATTAGAAATTAGTGTAACTGTAATAATGACCTTGCCAGTCGCTACATCTACCAAATATGTCTACGTACATCCGACATCCGGGCGACTAAGCCGTCATTACTTACTCTTTCTCCATGTGCGCACAGAAGCTTAATATTAAACAATAGGTGTTAGAACAGGCCTCAAGGGCTTAACGTCGACTGCTTCCTGCGCAACAACAAAACCGCGCCACAAAAGAAATATGGGGGTCACTGGGGGAAGATAGTGAACCCGGCCAAACTTCGATGCGCCACGACGTTCGAACAACATTTCCTCTACAAGAAGGCACTACCATTTTGTTTCACTGTGGCCATCGGTCTACAGCCCGATCAGAGTGTCGTTATTATTGTAAGGCTGATCATTTCAAATTGCGGGGTTACTCCAGACGAACGGGGACATCCCCGATTTCCCGACTCAGCGATACCCTTTTTACCACTATGTGATGCTTGACGTCAATTAGTTGCATAAGTCCAGCCGCACAAAAGGCCGATCCAGAGTAATGCAAAGGAGCGAGCTCCCGTTTTTCGTTCTATTTCTTGCGAGTACAAAATGGAACCCGGCTTGTGTTAGTAACTGAACCATTTTCATACTATTTCCACGCTTTTTTATATAGAGAGAATATTTGAGAACTGCAGATATTTATTCCTTACGATGTCATTAGTAACAGCACCGCCAGTTCCAGAGGTCTTTCCGACCTATCCTGATCTGGCAGGCAAAGTTGCTCTCATTACTGGCATCGGCCAAGTTGGGCCTCGGGACAGCCCTTTTTGGGGCAACGGAGCTGCAACTGCTCGTCTACTCTCCCGGAACGGAGTCAAAATTTTCGGCTGTGATCTCTTCCTAGAAGCAGCCGAAAGAACTAAAGAGCGCTTGCTCGAAGAAAACGCCAATGCCGTGGTAGATGTTGTGAAAACGGATGTGATCAACCCTAAAGACGTCGAGGCGCTTGTCTCGGCTGTCATGCAAAAACACAGCAGAGTTGATATACTCATAAATAATGTTGGTCAAACTGCAGCAGGAAACCCGGCAGATACGTCTGAAGAGCTCTGGGCTCGTCAGATTGATCTCAACCTGACCTCTGTTTACCGCCTCTGTCACCATGTCTTACCCATTATGCAAAAGCAAGGCGCTGGAAACATCATAAACAACGCTTCCATCACTGCGATGCGCTATATTGGGAAACACCAAATTGCATATGCGTCTGCTAAAGCGGCTGTCATTCGCTTCACGAAAGCAACCGGGGTCATGTATGGCAAGGAAAATATCCGGTCAAACTGCGTGGTGCCGGGCTTAATGTACACCCCTCTAGTCGACAACTTTGCGCGGAGCGACGACCCGGGAGATCGAGAAGCTGCAAAAAAGATATTAGACCATAATTGCCCCATGGGCTGGATGGGAACCGGGTTGGATGTAGCAAACGGCGTGGTCTGGCTGGCTAGCGGGGCAAGTAGATACGTGAATTCTCACGAGCTTGTCATAGATGGAGGCATCACCGAAAGCACCGGGACTGGGTTCTATTGATATGAGCTCGTTTATCAACGGTTGGGCGTTGTCATGTAACGAGCAGTTCAGGCATCAACTGATCATGTATCGATATTAATTGGAGGTAGTTCATTCGAAAAAGACGCATTTATCCATAAAAATGACATGGTGCCTCCCTGAGAGAACTTTGAACTCACAAATAAATCAATGAGGCTCCTTGGAAAAAGAAAATTCCACGAAGGCCGAACGAGGGGTCACGGGACGAGGGCGCACGTGACCCGCCCATCCCGCCCAACGCTAGCCGCGAAGTCCCACGTCTGTCCAACCGGCGACCAGCCGTCTCCAGCCTGTCGGAGTTCTTCACACTTCACCATCCTCCTCCACCACTCTCTTCCTCTTGACTCGATCCCCTCCCCTCCTACGGCAGCTCGAGCATTCTACGGCTTTTAGATTTGCGGCTAATCACCTCCAGCTCTGCTGGATCTGACCCTCCAATTATCTTCTCAACCTGTCAGCAGCCGTAGATCAAATGATCGCGTCTCCTAGATGACATTCCCTCCCCCTCCTCCTTCCACCCATTCATCGATTGCTTCTGGCACCGAGAAGTCTTCAGCAGCAAGGCTGTCAAGGCCCCAACAATCAGCCTGGGGAACCCCTGGCTCTCAGTCAGGTCTTCGTCGCGGCCTGACTCCGCTCACCACCACCACCACCAACTTTTCATCCACAACGGCCGCCGCCCCTTCCCGTAGGCCGCCTCAAACGAATAGCCCAGGTGCTGGCAGTTCGGCACCATCTCCTCTCTCCTCTACATTTTCAGCTGTCCTCAGCTCCGCCAACCGCTCGGTAGGTCGCCGCGAAACTCTCGTTCCCTGCCTCTGTTCCTCCCCAATTTCCAATTCAGCACTTGCTTACACTCCTAGTAGCACACAGTCCATTCCGTCTCCTCTCCTAAGTCTCGGGCCCTGACGCCGTCTGCGGGCTCCCAGCTGGCAGGAAATATCTCTGGAGGAGGCAGCGGGGGAGGCGGTGGGTTGGGATCCTCTAGAGGTGTCGCCTTCTCTCCACTCTTATCCGGCACCACTGTGAACTCTCCCACTGGCTTTGCACCCGACAAACCAGGCTCGAGTATTAGCTCCAGTCAATCCTCCCTTGCCAAAATCTCCATCGCGCAAGTCTATCTCCTTTTAGACTCGATTACGGATAAAGAAGGGAAGGAAAAGTGGGAAACAAAAGCTGCTCAGATTCACAAAGTGAGTTTTGAATTTATCAGACTACTTATTTTTGTCGCAGAACAATTGCTAATTCGTGCAATCCAGCTTGTCGATTCCAACGGCATGGAGGTCTTTTCGAAATATTTTCGCCGCCTTCTTACAGGCAATTCTCCCCAAATATTCCCGGGCATCAATAAAGTCGTTGAAAATGCAGGGAACTATCCTCTTCTCGTCCAGGAGATGCAAAAGGTCTCGCAGGATTTAGACCAGGCACAGAAGATCGCTGAAACGATTGATACGTCAGAAGGTGATATCTTTCGCGACTTCGATTTGTCAACTTTCCTGGATCATTTCAAGCTTGACGCTATCGTGAAAGTATCCCTGGCGCTGGCATTCAAATTCGCAAACAAGTCGGACTTGCGTGCTAAAGGTAATCCAATCAACCTATGTTTCAATCCTCAAGTTCTTCACTAACATTTCTTAGCCGATGCTATCTTGGCGAACACCACGTCTCAATTCACGCAGAGCTTATTGAATCCCACGGAAACAACGAAAGATTTCAGCATTTCATACCTTGCTCTCACTCTGGAGCGCTTTATTTTATTTCCTCCACGGAACTTTAATGACGATGCGAAAGGAAAATTAGTACAAGCTGCAAGCTTGCGCTACCGGAACCAAACCACCGAGATTCCAATGGAAATATACAACGCTCTCCAGATGTTTGATTTCAGCAGCCCACGCCTGGCTATTGTTCGACAGCTTCACTTGAGAGGAGGAAAAGCCACAGCTACTCAAGATTCGGTGAATGATGTCATGACATCGGCTGGCCCTGAAAGCTGGGAGGAAGAGCCTGTTGGACTAGCTCTGCTTTTTATGTTGTTATCGCAGCATTTTCAACAATATTCATTGGACGTATTTGTTCGAGCTGTCAAGTCGCATTACGGTGACAAGCCTATCAATTGGCCGGTCGTCCTGCGCACATTTGATCGCGAAACCCTAAGGATTACGCCTGCCCAATTCACAAAACTGTACTCGGCGCTTTTGAGCGTTGCGGTGGATGATTCAAGTTTGGATATTCAGAGACTTTGGGGTGGTGATTGGGAACACCAACAAACCCACCTGTCCTTTTTGAATGCTTACCTGAACTCGCGCATCGATCCCTCACAGATTCCCAGTTTCCGGGCCACTTTCTCATCACAATTGTTCGAGGATGCCCCTGATGCCGTGCGTATGCAAGCGGAAATAGCCGACAAATCACCTATTCGGTCTCTCGATGCCATAAAAGCAGTCTTTGATTTGGCTCTTTTCTCCCAGGCATCATGGAGTGCTCCAGAGAGCGGCTCATTGATCAAAACCGTCTTGTCACAGGATTTGCCTGTGTTTCTCCTTTCCTCGTTAGCGATGCCACAACCTTGGACAACGATTCAACAGAGCTTGGTGTTGCGCACCCTAGCATTCTTTATACTCAGACAGGAGGAGGGTTTTCAACTTGCATTGTACGGTGTATGGAAATCTGATAGCCAATGGCTTGCCGAACAACTATTCACCATGTTTACGCAAGACCCAACATCGACGGCTCCGATTTACGAGAATGCGGTTGAATATGGCTGGTTGGAGTACCTTCTAGGATTTACCAATGGTCTTGCCCTTGATCTCGCATCCTTGGCGCATGGTAAGGCAGACTTTGATCTTGAGAGCTGGATTCGAAATGCCTCTCAAAAGGGGTCTATGGACATGGGTAATCTACTCTCAAAGTTCCTTCGGATCAAAGCTGAAGATGAGCTGCGCGTCCAACGAACTGAGCAGGCCTCTCCACAAATGGTCAGTCTTGCCGTGAAAACTGTTTACACTCTACTTTCCATCTTGGAGGAGTATATTGGCGACCATGAAAATCTGACCCCGGTTCAACGGATTTGCGTCCAAACCTATCCACGACTCATCAACTATGGGGAGGGCTTTGACGACATCATCGATATTAATAGCGAAACGGGCAATGCTATCCCTAAGGTCATCGACGAACAAATGCAAGACCTTTTTGGCAAGATGTATCATGAGGAGCTCTCCCTACGCGAAATGTTGGAGCTTATGAGGCGATACAAAACATCACGTGATTCCACAGAACAAGATCTGTTTACTTGCATGGTCCATGGCCTTGTTGATGAATATCACTGCTACCATGAATATCCCTTGGAGGCTCTTACCAAAACTGCTGTTATGTTTGGAGGAATCATTAACTTTCGACTCATCGATGGCATTCCTCTAAAGGTTGGACTAGGTATGATCTTAGAAGCTGTGCGGGATCACCAACCACATGACCCGATGTACAACTTTGGAGTTGAAGCCATTGAGCAATTGATGAGCCGCTTGCCGGAGTGGGTAGGCTTTTGCCATTTGCTATTGCAGATCCCAACTTTACACGGCACTCCCATCTCACAGAAAGCCGAGGAGGTTTTGAGAGAACAGGGTCACCAGGCGGCAGATGAGGCGAACCCAGCAAGAGTGAATGGTGGCATTGATGACCAAGTCATAACGAATGGCGCTGTAGATGACAATGACTCGTCTCGCACATTCCGCTCACTACATATCGACCCTCCGTTACGCCCGGACATTTACGAAGACCCTAACGAAGAGGTTCAAGACAAGATTCTCTTCGTGTTGAACAACGTATCAGAGCAAAACATTCATGAAAAGCTGCGTGACCTAAAGGACGTCCTCAAGGATGAGCACCACCAATGGTTTGCATCTTACCTCGTTGAGCAACGCGCGAAGTTACAACCCAATTTCCAGAAGCTATACCTGGAACTCTTGGACCTTGTTAGCAACCGGACGTTATGGGCGGAAGTCATTCGAGAGACTTTCGTCAGCTCTATTCGTTTGCTAAATGCAGAGTCTACCATCAGCTCTCCAACAGAGCGTAGTCACCTAAAAAATCTAGGTGCATGGCTCGGGTTGTTGACAATTGCTAGAGACAAGCCTGTCAAGCATAGAAATATCTATTTCAAAGAGCTTCTTATAGAGGGTTACGACAGTCAGCGCCTTGTGGTAGTCATTCCTTTCACTTGCAAAGTGCTCCTTCAGGCCACCAAGTCGACTATCTTCAAACCTCCAAACCCGTGGCTCATGGACATACTTGGTTTACTGGTAGAGCTATACCACTACGCTGAACTGAAACTCAACCTCAAATTCGAAATTGAGGTTCTTTGTAAAGATCTTGATCTTGATCACAAGACGATCGAGCCTACCTCTGACATACGAAATCGCTCCCAGCAAGGAGAGGACGTACTCGCCGCCACCACCCTACCAGAAGGCCTGGAAGTGTTTGAGGATATGTCCCTGGCAACTATGAACCAAGGCATCAGGACCGAGAGGCTGTCTCCTGCCGCTTTGCTGTCCAGCCTACCAAGCCTAGACAAGATCCTGGTGTTCCCGTCCTCAGCAAGCAGTATGATCGACACAAACGTTCTCAGACAAATAGTTCATACCGCGGTCGAGCGCGCCATTGCGGAGATTATTACACCAGTTGTGGAACGTTCAATTACCATTGCTTCTATCTCTACGGTCCAGCTCATCTCCAAGGACTATACCATGGAGCCAGACGAAGAGAAGGTGCGACATGCCGCAAGAACTATGGTGCGACAGCTTGCTGGTAGCTTGGCTCTTGTGACTTGCAAAGAGCCTCTAAAAATGAGCATGACGAACTACATTCGGATGATACAGCAAGAATTTTCCGAGCAGCCCATGCCTGAGGGGCTGATTTTAATGTGTGTGAACGACAATCTTGATGCCGCATGTGGTATTGTTGAAAAGGCTGCCGAAGACAAGTCAATCCCTGAGATCGAGAAGGTCATTGAGCCACAATTGGAAGCTCGCCGACGCCATAGAGCCGCGAAGCCCAATGAACCTTTCGTGGATCACACAATAAATCAATGGGGTCTATATATCCCGGAACCTTATCGCCAAGTACCCGGCGGATTGAAGAAAGAACAACTGGCAATTTATGAAGATTTTGCTCGTCAATCAAGGGGTCCGGCTTCCACTCATCTTCAGACTGCATCTACGGACTCCGGCAGGCAGTTGCCCGATGTACTTCAAGAGTCATACCCAGCCATTCCCAACCTTTCTACCCCTGCCGAACCTCCTGCAGTGCCGCACCAGACGTCACAGGCCCAACAAGATGGTCGTTTGCAACAGTCAACAGTTAGCGCTCAATCTCAATTGAATGGTTTCATCGAAGCCCAAAGCCCTCGTGAGAAAGTGGAAAATCTCATTGTTGGGCTTCAACAAGACGCTCGAAATGCCCCAGAGGAACACATCAAGGATCTTAGCAGCGACAGTGCTGTCATCCAAGATTATAACCAAATATTGCGCAGCATCATCAGTTCCCCCAATGGCGAGGATTTTGCACGACTGACATGCCTGAAGATCTGCAATAACCTCTATTCTCAAATCGAGAGCTCGTTGGAGATTGATGTGCTAGTTAGCTTGCTTGCTAAGATCTGTGATATGTCGTCAATTGTGGCAAGATATACATGGGCACTTCTCTCTGACATCAACGAGGACCATTTGTTTAAGGTTCCCGTTACAGTTGCTCTTATCGATGCCGGGCTGCTCGATCTACGACGTGTTGACATGCTGTTGACCAAGCTGATCCTTCAGAAGGAGAGCAGTGCCCTGGATATCTTATCTACTGTCCTGGACCGTGTCCTATTCAATGATGAGCCGTCCGTGTTGAGATCAGACTTTTCGGGCAGTCTTGAGGCCATGAACCAATGGCTAGTAGACGATCCAACTTTGTCAGTTGCTACTGAAATGGTACGCAAACTACGGGAATCTGGTATACCGGAAGTTGTCAACCCATTGTTGAGCGACAAGGCCAGATCAAAGCGGGACCAGATGGAGTACATTTTTAGCGAATGGATCGGGGTCTACAAATTCGCGGGTGCTACCGATCGTACCTATCATTCCTTCCTGAAGGATCTACACAACAGACAAGTCATGAACAGCCAGGAGGATTCGGCTTTGTTTTTCAGATTGAGTATCGACATATCTGTGGCCATGTTCGAACACGAGTCGCAAAACCCGAACGGCAGCCTCGATGAAGCATTCTTATACATTGATGCCCTCGCAAAATTGATCATCTTGCTTGTTAAATACCAAGGCGAAAGCCCTGGTGCGGTGAAGGCTAGCAAGCACGTGTACTTGGATGCCATACTCTCACTGTTGGTCTTGGTTCTCAACCATCATCAAGTCATGCGAGGCGATGCTTTCAATCAACGCGTGTTTTTCAGACTCTTTTCGAGTATCCTCTGCGAGTATACGACATCTGGATTGCCGTCAACTGAACAACATCAGAATATGATGTTTGCATTTGCCAGCAGGTTCTTAACCCTGCAGCCGAAGTACGCTCCAGCGTTTGTGTATGGGTGGCTTTCGCTCATTTCTCATCGCGTTTTCATGTCCGGCATGCTTCATATGTCTGACGAAGCGGTTTGTACCCTCTCCACTCTACAACAAGACCAATGCAGACTAACATGGCAACAGGGATGGGAACCATACTGCGAGATCATGCAAGCCCTTCTTTCCTATATGGGAGAACAACTGAAACCAGGAACCGTGACATATTTTGCAAAGGATCTATACAAGGGCGTGTTGAGAATTCTTCTGATCTTGCACCACGACTTCCCTGAGTTTGTCGCGGAAAACCACTTTCAATTTTGCAACGTGATACCATCACATTGCGCTCAATTGCGCAACCTCATTCTCAGCGCGTACCCATCATCTTTCCACAAACTCCCTGACCCTTTCCGCGAGGGATTGAAAGTGGAACGACTAGAGGAAATGCGCGAGGCTCCTAGAATCACCGGGGATATAGTTGCACCGCTTCAGGAGGCCAACATCAAGAGCGCGATTGACTCGGCACTGAAAGGCAGCACACCTAATGAAGCCGCGATTCAGTCAATTCGTGACAGCCTCTACAACCCGAAAACCAAGGACACTGGCCTTTTCTGGACTCCGATTAATGTTGATGTGGTCCTGATTAATGCATTGGTTCTGTACATTGGACAACAGGCGGTATCCACAGGTGGATTCCAAGGTGGGAACCGGGCAGCTTTCGACGACTCCCCTCACTCGCTCTTGCTAGAGAGACTGGCGAAAGTCCTCCACCCCGAGGCTCGTTACTACCTATTGAGTGCTATGGCAAACCAGCTTCGGTATCCGAATAGCCACACCTACTACTTCAGTTTTGCCATTCTCCAGCTGTTTGGCGTTGACTACTCCGAGCAGCAAGATTCGGATATTCGCCAGCAAATCATTCGAGTTTTGTTGGAACGTCTTATTGTTCACCGACCGCATCCTTGGGGCTTAATCATCACTTTGCAAGAGCTCCTCCAAAACCGAAGTTATACTTTCTTCCGGTTGCCATTTATTCAAGCGGCGCCCGAGGTAAGATTCTACCCAGGAACGACTTCCAGTCATGTCAACTAACCTCTATTTAGATTGGCCGCCTTTTCGATGCCCTTCTCCAACACATTCAGCAACAGAGCCCTCGTGCTCTTTCTTAACAAAAAACTTAGTTTAATACCATACAGGATCTTACCTGGCAGAGGCGTTGATGACTGGGTCACGAATTTCGTTCAATGTTGACACGGCGTTTGGAAAGGTTGTTATTTTTTTTTCATAATTGACTTAATCATGGCAGGGTTTTGTTTTCACACATTGCATGGACATTTCTCTAACAGGGAAGGATGAGCATACGGCAGTTTCTATGTATCACTTAACGGGCCAAAAGAGGTTGTCTTTTATCTAAATTCGGTTTCAGCGTCCATCGGTTTATATAGGATGTCGTGAAAGACTGCAAGGGTGTGCGGGCGTCGTTCTCCTTCCACATGTATTATAATTCAGATCTTTCAAATGCGCGGTGGTGTTTTGTTTTTCACTACTTTTAATTCATGTCCTCTCTCGTAACGTTTTCTTGCCACTAAGCTCGCAAACATCTGTCCTAATGGAACAAAGGTATCATAGTTATAAATAAATAAATAAACATAACATCTTCCTGGAGCATCGTCTAATTGAAGTGCATGGTCGAGTTCTCTGCGGGGACGTATGGCCCGGTATAGTTCCAGCTGTCTCATTGGCTGACACATCCCCAACTCGGAATAAAGTCAACGGTTCGGGATAGATTTCGGGATAAGCTTAACATGAAGAACGGGATAAACTTTAAATAAACAACGGAATAAGCCCATCAATTGATATGACAATAAGAATGTTGCGCCTTCGAAATTTCCCTCCTCAATCCTCTGTCTGGTTCAAAATATTGCGATAGAGTACCCTCAACTCTGAGCACTGCTGTCGCCTTCTCATATGGCCTACACAGAACAGAGCCCTCTTCTTGAAGAGCGACCGCAACAACTTTACAAGAAACAGTCCATATGGAACGCAACGCGAATATGCATCATCTGCTATATCGGCGCCCTACTCTTTGATTCGGCTCAAATCCTGCGCACTATGCCGAGAACCAAACTCTTCGAGTCAATTATATGCCAAAAATACTACGCTTCAACAAACACCATACCAGAACATATGTGCAAAGTGAATCCGGTCCAGGAAGAGCTCGTCGCAGCGCAAACATGGCTCAAAGTTGGCGAGAGTGTATGCGGTGCGTGCTTATATTGATCTAGCAGCTTCTTCTTTTTTCACTAATTTGAATTTCCCTACAGCGCTTCTCGTGGCACTCCCATTTGGTAATATTGCAAACACCAGGGGCCGTTCGACTGTGCTGATCCTAGGACTCTCGGGCCAGATTCTTGCAGACGCATGGATTCTCGCGGTTTGCTTCTTCAACCACACCCTGCCGCTGTCCCTAGTCTATGCGTCCCCGCTTCTTCGGTCGATTGGTGGAGGAGAGATGGTCATGTCTGCGATTATTCACGTTCTTCTGGTAGATGTGGTTGCCGAAAAGAATCGTGCACAGGCATTCTTTAACATGGCTATCATGACGCTTGTTGCTGAATTGGTGGCTCCTGCTGTTGGGTCCATGTTGGTGGATTGGCAGGGCGTGTACGTCCCATTGCTGTGTGCCATTCCGCTACAGGTTGCCAATATGGTCATTTTCGGTCTCCTGCCTGATGCTAGATTCCCGGAAAAACTGGACAATGAGAACAACTTCGAGCCGGCTGAAGGCAGACATTCGACTGAAGCGTCAGATGAGGCAGGCTTTGCTAACTGGGTCAAGTCTCTCAAGAGAAGCTATGCACCTTTCCAGACAAAGGCCGTTTGGTTGGTGTCAGTCTGTTATGTCTCTACTATGCTGGCTAGGGATACGATTGATTTTTTGGTTCAGTATGTCTCCAAGCGATTTGAATGGAGCTTAGCCAAGGTATGTATTCTGTGTACCTTGTCAATCTCCTTTTGCTGACACGTGAATGTGATTCATGATAGGCAAACTACCTAATTTCAGTCAAGGCGTTGGTAAGCATGGCGCTTTATTTGTTAATATTGCCGCTTCTCAGTAAGGCCCTCGAAAAGAAATACTCCATGTCACCACCGATAATAGATCTATGGGTTGCACGAGGAAGCTCTTTGTTTGGTGTCCTAGGCCCTATTCTTCTAGGAGTGGCCTCTGGACCCGTTCTCTTGGTTATGTGTACGTTTGCCACCTTTTCCTTTGACATATTCTTTACTGATGGCAAATAGCACTTGTCCTTTTCACCTTTTCATTGGGATACCCGTTTTCCATCCAGTCATACGGGACTTCGTTAGTCCAACCAGTTGAGGTCGCTCCATTCTATTCTGCTCTGACAGTTCTTCGAATTGCTGCCACTCTCTTGATGTCCCCTCTCCTGGCTATGGCATTTAAATATGGGTTAAACGCTGGTGGCCCGGCGTCAGGCTTGATCTTCGACGTTGCAGGTGGTTTATTCTTCATTGCTGCTGTCGGCAGCTCCCTGTTACGGTAGACAAGACCGATATTTACAAAGGACTAGATTATCTTATTAAATAGACATAGATAGAAGCTCCCTCTCGTTTTCAATTGTCAGAATAAGTCTGACGTACGTCGAGTCATCTTTATTTCATCGTATTCATTCCGATCATCTATTCCGAGATCATACAGTCACACTGCGCCATACTAATTCCGTATCCAAGACTTTTGCTGGCTGAACAATCCATATGGCTATGTATCTTGTTCTACTTTCTCAACTTACGTATCGTTATTAAACAAGTCAGATTTACATCAATGACAACTCTGGAGGTGTCAGGATCAAATCCAAATCATCCAACCAACCGAGATACTCCCCATTAGCCAGACCAATGCCGAACACATCTGATGGCAGATCACCTATAGTACCTTGGATGGAAGCTTCAAGTGACTGGCCTGTATCCGCACTTTTAAATCTCGCATCATCTTGCCCAGAGCCTGATGGTGGCTGACAATCAAGGGCGTCATCCAGTAGTTTGAAAATCACATTATTCAATTCCAAGCACGCGCCAATCGTCGCAGAAGGCTGTTCTTCTGTTATGGTATTTCGAACCCAAGAAACCAAAAAGCTGAGTGTACGAATAACTTCTGACCGGGGTTTACTTGACGGTAGAGGCTGGTTAGAAAGGGTGTGTCGGTGCAGCTCCGTTGCAAGGACACCAGAGGCAGGTATCCCATACAGTAGATACTTTATCAATCAGCAGATTGAAGAGAAGAAGAGGAAGAAAGACTACTCACAATCCAAGCAAATTGCTTCCTAATCTCATGTATGCCGTACTGTCTTGTAAGATCCACCACCATATATAACACCTCGAGACAGGTATCAAGCAGGTCGCCAGTTGCCTCGCTGTTTTCCTGATATCTAATTCGTTGAAGCTGCAGCACACTGAACAGGTACTCGAGGCGTATAATCATCCGTGCTAGACATTCGATGGCATCCATCTCTTTCCAACAGCCCGATGTGTACATGTATCGGAGAGGGACTCGGTCAAATATAGTCTGCGAGAATTTGTATGTATCCCTATACCCGATAAGCAACCATTACTAGACCTAGAATCAACACACAGGGATTCTTTTTTTTCTTACAGGAGATCCTTCATGTAGTTTGGGTGTCTTGAACGCCCGAGAGATAACTCGAGAACTTGTTCCCGCAGACTGGATAAAATATGTCGCATCCGCATCAGTGTCGCAGGATAAATTTTCCCATCCCGATTCCAGCCACTATCATCCAAGCTCTGGAGAAATCGCTGGAGAGACTCTTTTTCCCCAAAGAGATACTCGTCTGGTAGATCTAACGGCAGAGCTTCATCACAATATCGATGAGGTAAACGCGGTGGACGTCCCATAGCCGTTGATAAATTCTTGTCTGTCCGGTGGCTAACAGCTAGCATCCGTTTTCTAGTTTCAGCAAGGAAAAATGGGACCTGATCCGAGGGTTGATGGTGCAGACCCATTATGTAGATGTTAGATATCAAGTCACCAAAGAGACTATAAACCCTCTCGCCTGTTCAGTTGGGTCAGTCATGTAGATAATAGTACTGCTGTTGAGGGAGACGCACTTGTTTCTCCCAGTACTTCTGTCCCCAAGACTATATGCATGTAGCGCATCCAGATTGTTAGGTCGTTGATGTGGCTGTTTTGTTTGCAAACTTCAATACAATGATGACATGCCAAAACCATTTCTTTGGCGAAGGCATCTGTATCCATCGTCTCGCCATTGCCCAACTCTAGAGACTGTCGACTGGGAAATCGACCTTGTACACTTATCCCGGCCATGGCAAATATAAAGCCTATAAAGTCGAGTCGTAATTGCGGGCCAGTGAGTAATGAATAGAATTCATATGAAGAGGTGTTGGAAGATATCTCCAAGGGAGCTTTTGTCGCAGCCATCAGCTCATCGTAGATGGATGCCCAGTTGCCCGTTACATCCCATGGGTGGCTCTCCATGTAGGCGACCGTTTGACACAAAGAGTCCAAGACTATCGGTGCAGGAATGACGGTAAAGCGTCCCTTGCCATAGTACCATCTTATTTGCTCCAGGTAGAAGGGCATCGCCGAAGCAAGTCGTATCACCCGGGCTGCTGCATATTCAGGCCTGGTGCGCCAATGTTCAAATTCATTATGTAAAGACCTGTCCGAAGCCTTTGACGCTCGCGGTGTTTCTCTAAAAACAGAAAGATAGCTTGTCGAACCCAAGAACCCCGAGCGTTCTAGTGTACTGATGGCAGCTGTACGCGATGATGGCGACGCTGCCTCATTCCGAGCTGTACGCGCTCGTTTCCGGACTGACCGAGTACGCACGTCCTTTGTCAGCGGGGCAGGGTGATAGTAGCACTGATCACAAGTCAAAATTGTTCTGAACAAGCACGTATCATAATCTTCCCATATGAGCCATACCTGACTTGGGGTGGATCGCGACTGGCACCGTCCGCAGACCGGAGTTGCATGATCGCAGCGAACTTTGGCTAATCGGCACGGCTCACACGAGGTGGGTTTGCCATTGCGCCGGTACATACGGAATTTTCACTCCCTCACGTAGACGAGAATCCGCGATAGGGAAACTTCTGGCGGGAGAAATGGCGGAGTGGTTGCATGAGGGTTGTCGGAGAAGATGAACGGTTATTCCGAAGTTGGAGTTTTAGTCCGACTCCGCACAGCATACTTTATACCCCAGATAAGATACCATGTATATCAATGGATATGTAGACTAGGCTGTTGGCAGTGCAATTTTTAGAAACACATATTATTGTTACCAGTACTCGCGAGTTCGTCAATTGGCATGTGATTGAGGCCGGAGTTGCCTTTTCGGAAGCGGTTTAGCGCGGTGACATCACCCGGGTCGCCTGCTCGTCCCTGTTGTTTTCCTCCTGCGTTCTTGTTCGCGCGTGCTTCGTGTTCCTTTCTACAATTGCCAGGGTCTTGTGGGGCTTAGGATTATCAGTCATGGATGAAAAGGAGGACTTTTCAGACGACGAGTACGAATATGAGGCGCCGTTTCTGTCGAGAGCTGTGGTAAGATGGGAGCAACCAATTCCCCGCGCCAGTTCTTCATGACTGACTGAATACCGGATCAAGGGCCTCATTACCGCTCCCTTTCGCGCTTTGATCTCAAAGGAAGCTCAGAAAGCTTACCTAGGAACTTTTCTGTTCCTGGTCACATCTGTCGGACTCTTTGTTGTTGCTACTGTAGGGTACTGCCTATTCTATTTCTACTACATTCCTCAAATTGGACTGGAACGCGTTGTGCATTTACAGTTCAGGTAAGCGATGCACTTCACATGTCTCTCCTGTTACTCAATTCGCAATTGAACGCTTAATAGCGACTCTAGTGATGGAGCTCCATGGGGCACAGCTACACTCGGCCCCGGGCTGGCCTCGCTGCAACAGTACGACGTGAGCGTGTCCCTACATCTACCGCGAACGCCGACCAACCTAGCCACGGGAAATTTTATGCTCGATTTGACATTACTGTCTTCCCATGACTCTAGTGGCAAGCCGAATACATCGGAAGCTTCAATAGCGAATTCGCGACGCCCGGCAATCTTGACGTATGCCTCTCCGCTCGTGGACACAGCTCGCAAAGTGTCTCGCATGCCCTTGTATATTGTCGGTCTACAGCGAGAAGAGGAAAAGTTAGATGTCCAAATGATGGAGAATGTTGAATTCTCTCGAGGCTGGCGCAATGTCCCGAGCAGTTTGAGACTTGAAATCCACAGTCGCGAACAAATGCAGTTATACGATGCGCGAGTTAAATTCAAAGCAAGGTTCACCGGGCTGAGGTCAGTATTTGAGGACAGACTTTCAAATTCCAGCGCTGACTTGACACTTCCAGGTGGCTCATGTACAATTGGAGAATATTATCATTCTTCACTTTCACGTCAATGTTTTGGTCGGTGTCGATGATTTCTGCGAGCGTCACTTGGCTGTTGTTCTCGACATTTTTGAAGTCGAGAGATCGCGATGATGATACTAAGATCAAGACAGAAGATGATGAGGACAATGCAGATACCGTGAAGAACCCAGCAAAGAGTGAAGAAAAATCAATAAAGGACGAAGAAACCGAAGAACCCACAGACATACCACCCTTCAGTACCGATTATACTGACTATCAAGACGATTCGGGGCTGGGTACTGGGCTTGACAGGCAGACGGCGCAGCGGCGTCGAAAACACTTGCAAGATCAGGACGATGAATAAGATTGATTCTTGGCTGCTGGCGTTTGAATGTCTGAGTTTGTTTTATTTCTCGCGCTCGATACCCTATTGCTCATTTTGTGTCTTGGCTCTGCACGCAAACCGCGGCCATCTACATACAGCAGAAAACCACGGGTTTTTTGTATAATTCTCATAGCTTTAATAGAGTCAACAATTTTGCACAACAAAAATTGTACGTAGCCGACAAAATATGGTTGGCATTCTCTAAGGCGCGCCACGTCTCTTTGATCCACCCAGACTGACGCCATAAATTGGAAGCGGAGAGCGGGAAACATCAGACTTGCGCAGAAAAAAAATCCCCGGCTCAATCACGTTTTCAAAACATCGTACGTTCCGATGCATATTCTGGTAAGCAAAGTCCATTGCCACGGTCGCTCTTGCAAATAGAACCCGTCTCAAAGACAAATATCGTCCTACTCCTTTCAAACCCCCGCATGGTTGGCTAAATACGTGCCCCGCGTTGCAGGTCACCAACGACGACGGTCCTCCGTCGAACCAGTCTTCTCCCTATGTCCATTCGCTAGTCCATGCCCTACAAGCCGCCGGCCATACAGTGTCTGTTGTGCTTCCTCATCAGCAACGGTCATGGATTGGCAAAGCACACATCATCGGAGCGTCCGTGAAGCCGACCTATTTCCGCCCCGGCACACTGCATCAAGACGATGGCACCGTCCATGCACTGCCCCGAGGCAGTGGCAGCGAAGATGATAGTTACGACGGCGACGAATGGGTTCTGATTGACTCGACGCCTGCCAGCTGTGTCCAGATTGGGCTATACCACTTCTTCCAAGATCGAGAGCCGATCGACCTGGTTGTCTCTGGACCAAACTATGGACGCAATTCAACAGCTCTCTTTGCGCTGTCAAGTGGAACGGTTGGAGGCGCCATGGAGGCTGCGGTATGTGGCAAGAAGTCCATTGCTCTATCATTTGCCTTTAGCTCGAGGCATCACGACCCGGTCGTTATCGCGGAGGCGTCCAAGCATTCTACTCGAGTTATCGAATACCTGTATTCGAACTGGGACAATAATGTTGATCTATACACAGTCAATGTGCCACTGGAGCCCGGTGTGAGCGAGAATAAAATTCTGTACACTCACATGCTTAATAACCGCTGGTCATCTGGCAGCTGCTTCGAGGCGATCAGCGCGACGGCGTCCGGGGAGCAAGCCGAGCTTCAAGAGCAAAGTATCCGAGAAAAGGGAGAAGATGAGTTGGCTGGGCTTCCATCATCAGACGCAAATACGCCGAAGAAGAGGTCGTTGTTGCAGCATAAACATTTCAAATGGGCTCCAAACTTGTCCGACGTCTACCGTAGTGTTGAAGAGAGCAAAGATGGAAACGATGGCTGGGTGGTGAAGGAAGGAATGACGAGGTGAGTTTGTCTGGCCACGTTGATACTTATTGGAATCATGACTGACTAGTATTATCCATAGTGTCACTCCTCTGAAGGCGAATTTTATGCATGCACCCGGCATCAAGGGAGAGATTAATCTGTGAGTGGACACAATCAGATGAGCGAGGAAAGAAAGGAAGAAGAAAAAAATTTAGAGAGGATTTTCCCAGGCAAAGACAACTAGACTTTTTTCTTTCTTTTTTCTTTTCTCTCTTTCTTTTCACGTCGATATTATAATGTGTTATACACGAATTTATTCTGATTCTCCTTGGATACCCAGATCAAATAAGAAGCCCGAGTTCTACTGCATTCTTAATTATGATGATAAATATGTCCAACCCCTGCTCGAAGAACTCTTTCGCTCTCTCGTGGATCAAGGCATCTGCCAGATGCTTCAGTCCCTGAGTGAGCTGCCCGATCCAAACAGTGCCGTGCTGCAGTATGTTGCGTACGAAGAGATTGACTTTGAACATATGTTGGCTCATCCATCGACATCACTGTCAAACTCATACGTCATTCGCAAAGCCCTCATTAGGAAGCATTACCTTGCCACGACGATCGCCAATTGGATATCCAAGTACCCAGATAGTGCTTTGCGGAACCATTTTAAACCAGCAGTGGATTTTGAACTAGACTTTTCGGAGTTCTTAGATGAAGCACTGCTGGAAGCATATGAATTGCGCGATAGCCTGGAAGCCAATGAGACGAAACCAGAGTCTGAGCGAGAATGGTGGATCTTGAAACCGGGTATGAGTGATCGTGGACAGGGCATTCGTCTTTTCAACAGTGAGGCTCAGCTTCAAGAGATATTTGAAGGGTGGGATGCCGAAGAATCTGATCTCGAGGGTGATGAAGACCAAGAAAATGCCGGGCATGATAATTCAGACCAGGGAGTGGTAACTTCTCAACTGCGACATTTCATCGCCCAGCCGTACATCCACCCCCCTCTTCTTCTACCGTCATCCTCTGGTCGAAAGTTTCATATTCGTACCTATGTTCTCGCAGTGGGATCTCTCAAGGTATACGTATTTAAGGAGATGCTTGCACTGTTTGCGGAAAAGCCCTATCAAGCCCCATGGGAGGAAGACGACGATGTCCGAGACTTGAGCCGGCACTTGACCAATACCTGTCTCCAGGAAAACGGCAGCTCCACGGAAGGAAGTGTGCGTCGGTATTGGTCTCTGGACGATTCGACCCCGGAATTGAGCGAAGGCTGGAAAGACCGTGTCTTTGACCAAATATGTGCTGTCACAGGTGAGGCGTTTGAGGCTGCAGCTCGGGGAATGCTCGTCCACTTTCAAACATTGCCTAATGCCTTTGAGCTGTATGGACTGGATTTTCTTGTAGATGCTGCAGGGCAAGCATGGCTTCTAGAGGTCAATGCCTTCCCTGATTTTGGACAGACTGGAGAAGAACTCAAAAAGACGGTGGTTGGTCGGCTTTTTGAAGCAACCATACAGGTTGCGATTCGGCCATTTTTCAAGAGCCCTAGTGCTGTTGGTGAAGACCCGGACTTGAGACTGGTCGCAGACCTCAATCTTCGACGAGGCGTCTAGGGGAGGACAGGCATCAATCATGGCGAGGCGGGGCTTGTCAGGCAGAGGATAGTTGAAAACAAGTGGGGTGACTCGACGCCTTTCTCAGACGACCACTAAAGACCGGCGATCCCTATTGATGGCTTGCTCATGCATGCCAGTTGATATGACCAGTCAGCTTGCTTCTTTCGATCAGGGCCATCAACACGAGTGGCTCCGCATGGTACAATTCTTCGACGAACTCCCATATGGGAGGCCGCGTCCACAAGCGCATATTCAAAGGAAGACGCAGCTACCTTGTGAGGTATACTGAGCATTTCTAGTATAAGGAGCTGCAGTAATGACGAGTAGTCCACGAGTCCCAATAACTAATCTTCTTGTTCGTCCAGTACCAACAGAGGAGCATTCTCAATAATAATATAAGAATCTCCAATCCCGTCGGAAGTGGGAAGAGCTTCCAGATCGAGGTCGTCGTGGTAGCAGTAGACAGGCGTGTCAGCGAACTTTGGCCGCTCATCGTCGAATGAAGATGCATGTCTCGTTTTCAAGCGCCATGCAAGAGCAAACCGCCTTGCAAAGCACCTCGGTTGCCTCACGTTGGTTCAGATTCAATATCAAAGGCATTCTCGGCTCGATTTACAATGTCTTATCTGCACCGGAATAAGCGAGGAAATGGCAGTCAATGTCTTGACGAAGACAACGAGGAGACATACTCTGCTCGAAAAGGGCGTCCATGTGGATGAGTCTTGTACAATGAGTCACCTGTGCAGCAGAAAGAAATGCGGAGGGAAAGAGCGCACCCAGCGTGGCTACCGCCGCCTTGTTCAAAAAACGAGACTTCCCCCTGCTCTTCGCCGCCCACGCTCACACCTTTCATCGTATTCTCGTTAATCTCATATACTGTCAGGGAGACAAGTCGACACTGAATATGTCGTTGAAAACGGGAGACTGGGCTCGTGTGGCAGAGGGCATCCAGTCACAGCTTCCACTCGCATCCGCCTTGTATTACTTCGTCGCGTCTAGCATTAGATTTGCATCTGTGAAGAGTCAGAGCCAAAAACCACTGTCACCATCCTTGCAGAATGGCGTTATGTGGTTGATATCACTCATTCTGATCGCCTACGGCACCGACGCAGTTTTACTCCTCTACGCAACCTTCGGTCAAGAACAGCAACAGCCTCTTCTTGGGGACCGCCTTGTGTTTGATCTCTGGTCCCTTCTCCTATGGGCTACGTTGCTCTTTGGAGTCACGCGATCCCTTGGCTTTCCACATTGGGGGTGTTGGGTATTCTACACCGCAGGAGAAGGCATGCTCCTTTTTTGCCATTTGACATCTCGTCGCCTCAACGGTGGTTACCTCGCTCTTCAAATATTTCGAATTGTGATATTGATCCTACTCTGCGGATTGGTGGTCCTTCAAAAGTGTTTAACCAATGCGAAATACCGATGTGTCAGAGGCGAAACTGCTCGCCCTTTGCTGCAGCGACTTCATGCCAGGTGCAACAACGGGTATTCAACAATTACCAATGAGGGCAACAACTCTACTGATGGACCCGTTGATAACAATGCACCGAAAGAGGCACACGGTTCCCCAGGGGCATACGAAACGCTAAGGAGCATCGTCCCATTCGTTTGGCCCACGGGAAAAATCAGACTGCAGCTTTTCTACGTCGGCGTTGGCCTTTGCCTGCTTGCAGGCCGTTTATTCAACATACTTGTTCCGATCCAACTTGGTGAAATCACAGACGCTTTGAAAACGGGCCACGTTTTTCCTTGGAAGAATATAACCTACTATGCTTTACTGCGGTTTCTTAATTCAAACGGGGGCGTGGGCGCTTTACAAACGTACATGTGGCTACCACTGGAAAACGAGTCCTACGAAAAGATAGCAACAACGGCATTCAACAAGGTCATGGATCTTTCTTGTGACTTTCATGTGGCCAAAGAGTCAGGGAAAGTATACGATAACGTCTTTCGTGCGACAGGAGTCCACCACGTGATACAATCCCTCCTCTTCCAGATTATCCCGATGGTTACGGATCTTTGCCTCGCTATTACTATTCTTCACGTCATGTTCGGTCCATATATGGGCTTGATTACCGCCGCAATGATTGTGCTGTTTTTGTGGTCATCGGGGAGGACTCTCTCGTCACAGAGAGAAATACGCCAGGAGTATATAGCGGCCAGGCAAAAGGATGTGAATATTCTATTCGAATCAACCACTAATTGGCAGACGGCAACATACTTCAACAAGATTCCATACGAGAAGGATCGTTATTCTTGCGCGGTTAGTGACCATGTGAAAGCAGATACAACGTACAAATCCTCGTTTCAAGTGATGAGAATGATGCAATCCTTCGTTCTCGCGGGCGGGCTCCTTGGTGCTTTGTTTCTTGTAGCCTACCAGGTTTCAGTGGGCAAAGAAATTGGAAGTTTTATCATATCGATTGGGTACTGGTCGCAACTCTCTTCCCCACTCCAGTTCTTTGCAAATGGCGTTTCATCTGTCACTGTCAATCTGGTTGATGTCGAGAACTTCATTGCGCTTCTGAACACAGAGTCTTCAATCAAAGAGAAAACTGGCGCGAAGCAATTAAAAGTCCAGCACGGTATCCTCCGGTTTGACAATGTCAGATTCTCCTATAATGGCCAACAAAACATAAAAATTCTCGAAGGAATTTCTTTCGAAACGCGTCCAGGACAGACATTGGCACTTGTGGGGGGCACCGGAAGCGGAAAAACCACAATTCTGAAGCTTCTGTTTCGTCTTTATGATGCCAGTCAAGGTACAATTGAGATCGACGGCCAGAACATCAGAGATGTCACACTCCAAAGCCTCCGAGGTAACATAGGTGTCGTTCCTCAGGACCCGGCAATGTTCAATGACACGATTTTGAACAATATAAGATACGCCGAATTAACGGCCACAGACGAGGAAATTCACGACGCATGCAGAGCGGTGAACCTCCACGATAAATTTACCGCTCTTCCCAACGGTTATCAGACAGTAGTGGGCGAGCGAGGTGTCAAACTATCGGGAGGAGAGCTTCAACGTGTTGCCATAGCTCGAGTTATCATTCAGAATCCTCAAATTATACTTCTGGACGAAGCAACAAGTTCTGTTGATAGTATGACCGAAGCACATATCCAAAAGAGTCTGGCTCGAGTTGCCGTTGGAAGGACCATGGTCGTTGTCGCTCATCGCTTATCGACTATTGCCAAAGCGGACCATATACTGGCTCTCAAAGACGGGAAAATCATTGAGCAAGGTGTCCACCAAGAGCTCGTCAACGCTGGTGGATACTACAGCCAACTGTGGAAGCAGCAATTTCTTGAGGAACATTGCAATGCGGCCAAAGGAACAGACAAATCTTGTTTAAAGCCAGAGGCTCCAGAATTCATTCCTCAACAGCTAGTCGAGCTGTGAGACATTTCAAGAACCGGTCATGACGACGCATTCTAATAAAATTGTTAGAATGCTCCATATGTATGTATGAAATGCTAGAATAGGATAGACTAAAAGTCGATTACATGGCACTTCCACAATCAATTTTCTTTATCAGACATTACCCAAATCTTTGTTTGGCTAGAGCTTTCAACCAACCCATTGTTTCTTCTTCCTTTTTCTTATATTCAGCCAGTCGTTCCTCCCTCTCCGCCTGCTTCGCTCTCACTATCTCTTCTCGGCGTATCTCCCTCTCGTTCTTTTTCTTCTTTTCTTGCTCCTCTGCCTTCTTCATAGCCTGAAGATCATCTCCACCACCGCCCATTAATTCCGAGTCAGGCGCAGCATCCATTGCAGGCGAGCCTCCTCGCCTGCCTGCGGCAAACTCGCGATTTGCGGCCGCCGCTTCTCTCTTCTTCTCCATCTTTCGTTCATGGGTTCCGGCCTCTGCGCGGGGAGCAATTTCTTCCCGAACAGTGCTAATGTGATCTTTATGTGACCTGAGCGCGTCCTTGTGTTCGGCGACAGCTGTGGAGCGGGCAGCTCGGGCATCTTCGAGTGCGTATTCTGTGTGCGGTTTAGTAAACAGTGATATGAATAGGAGTGGAGTTCATCGTTGGTGATTGAGAACATACCTCGCTGAATTTCTAGGTCTTGAAGGTTTGGTATCGTCGGTCCAGATCGAGGATTGCTGGAAGCAGTGACTTGGTTGGGAAGTGTTGGGCCATAGTCATCATCATCATCATCATCATCGTCCTCCCGAGCGTTACTATGTTCCCTGTTTCTCGTTTCGGAGGGCGACCTCACCCTTGGTGAGTTGGTTCTTTCTTTGCGGCCGTCGCCCGGTGCTTCGGATACTCTCGTTGGCAGTGGTTCTCTTTCGTCTGGACGACCTTCGAAGCTACTCGCAGCTTTTTCGAAAGTTGCAGGGTCATACCACCCCTCAGAGAGCTCCCCATTGTTCCTAATAAATATGCGAGGTTAAGACCAGCCCCAATAGACAAACTTGCATCATGGCATGCGCTTACCATTTCTTCAAAAAACTTTTCCACCTCCCTCTCAGCTCTTTCTCACTCAAATCTCCAAAATTCAAACCTTTTTGTATATCCAAATACATAGCAAACATAGGCTCTAGCCGCGAAAGATCATGCTTGGAAAGCTGTCGCGCATTGTACGGAAGCACACGCGGCGCCGCGGATACCGGAGAAAGCTCTTTGCGTCGGCGGTCGCTGCTGCCCTGACCATGGTGATGATGATGAGAGCGATGTCTCGATCTCCCTTGTTTCTCGCGATCATCATCACGATCAGTTGTGTGGCGGTCGCGGTGACGGTGGTGAGTATCGCGGTCTCGAACTCTTTCGCGATTGCTGCGGCTGTCGTCGGCGTGAGACCCAACGCGCGGTGACATGGATCGATTGCGAGATCTTCGGGCACCTGGACCACCAGGCCTGATGGTTTCGTAGTCCATTTTTTTGGTTTCTTATCCCCCCAATGATTTGATAGGATTGTTGTGGTCGAGGTGGGCTGGTTGCTAGGTGGTGGGCAAATGGAAAATGAGGTCATAAAAGCGGCAGAAAAAAAAGTGCCTCTGCGGCTAATCTAGACTGGCTCACGCGAGGAACAAACAGTCCATGGCATTTAAAAGTAGCATCAACAGATGTCATTGTTGAGTATCCATTACTTATTTATTTTTTCAGGGAGTTTACTTAGACATAATTTATACTGTCCAGTCTCTCAAAATCAAGTGAGCAAAGCTGCAAAAGAAAAAGACAAAACCCGTATCAATGTCAGTATAAAGTACAGAGAACGATTAGAAAAGTATATGTTCATGCCTAGCTAGAGCTCTGTGCCCCCTCACCCGATCCAGAAGCTGCTGACTGAGATGCGTTCTTTGACTTGTTCGCAGCAGCCATTTGCCAGGCCGGGATCGAAGCAGATTTGCCTAATTGAGAAAGAGGGTTGCTGGTGCTTGGAGTAGTAGGGGTTTGAGCGGTTGGTAGAGATGGAGGAGCTGGTGTAGAAGACTGAGTCACCGGCTCCACGGTGGCTGCCGGTGCTGGAGTTGGTGCTGGCGTGGGCTCAGGTGTTCCTAGGGGGCGACCAGAGACTGGAGTTGTGGTGGGACTAGCAGTACTGAGTCTGTTGTTCAACAGAGTTTTCAGACTGCGCAGTTCTGTGCCAAGTTCCTTGAGGCGGTTTTCGTTTCCTTCCCGGGCACCTTCAAGAGCCTTGGGAATGCTTTCCTTGAGGTTCTTAACCTCATCGCTAATGCGACGAGTATCATCGTCCCTCCGCCGTGTTGACGATTTCAACTCGGAAACCACTCCCTCAACCTCGCGAAGGGCGGCATCCAAGCGTTCCGTCCGTGCTTCTTCGGCTGTCTTCAAAGCAGCCGTGTCTGTCGAGAGCTGGTCAATCAAAGCAAAAGCGCGGGTGAACTGCTCGTCGATGCTCTGCTTGTCTTGTTCCAGTTGTGGAGGTGTGGGAGGCGCAATAAGAGGAACGACGTATCTCTGGATTTAACAAGTTAGTTAGTCGTCGACAAGATACCTTCAAGCCGACTTGCCTTGGTGAGGAAATATAGCCCATAACCGATTCCTCCAGTCACCGTTGCCATGATAAACCAATCTCGCCAATCTCTTCTGGGGACCCTGCTTGTAATTAGTTATTTTTGCGACTTGAATATACAAGTTTCCAGATACTCACTCTGGAGGGGGTTGCCATTGCCCATAGGGTGGGTAGCCATACCCTGGCGGGGGATTTGTAGGTCTGTAAACGGGCTGTTGCTGACCATACCCTGCGGGAGCTGTAGTCGTCGTAGTCGTCTGGACCGTTCCATCACCTGCCCGCGCGATAGCGATATCGATTTCTTCTTGTGTAAGGTTCTTGGACTGAAGAAAGGCAACCCGCTTCTCCACTGGTGAAGATGCGACCGAGGGGTCTTGAAGGACTATAGGAGCATCAGTATTCTGCTTCACGCCATTGCAAATGTTCTGCATGGTGTGTTCAAGTACATACATGTCACCTATACGTGCACCAAGTCAGTCTTGTTGAAGCGCAACAGAAGGAAGTGCGGACTTACAGCCGAGGAGATGAGCTCTTCGCGAGCCATGATGAAGGCAACTCCGCTCTGTGCGAAGAGAAACCAAGGATGCTTCCGCTTTACCCAGTCATTCGAAGGGAGAAATCCAGCGACCTACAGTGGATGAGATCGTGTTTCTGGAGAGAAGGGAGCGATGAGGAGGAGCTTGCAAGATCATGGAGCACGCTCCCACTGCGAACGGCGGAAGGAAGCCGAGCAGATCTGGACCTCGGAACTTGGACATTTATTACGGCGTACCGTACATTAATTACGTTTTCCCCGGAATGACCATACCGCACGTGATGCAAAGGCCGCCAGCGCCGACCGCCTGCTGTTTTGGGCAACGGGCCCGCTGCCGCCAAGACCGTCGCTTTTGTTTACATTCGGGCGGCGCTTGGCTCGAGTGTTTTTCCCAACGTCTCTTGTTGCTGCGCATGTGCTTCACTGCTCCCCGTTTTTGCATGCGCTGTGTAGATTTCTGTGAATATATCTGCCGTCGGTCTTCTTTATTTTCCACTTGAATGCGCAGTTCCACGGTTTACTGCTAGTATTTTTCGCCATGTCGCAAGACACGGGTTTGTTTAGCATCAAGCGGCCCCGCGAAGTAGGATTCTTCTTTTTTGTTTCTTCACCCAGCGCACGAATTCTCAATTCCTCTGCTCTTGCATTTGCTGTTCACGCTGGCTGACTTAGTACTTGGCCCAGACACTTGGGAGTGTACAGAATTTCTCTGCCTTGCCCCAACCATCATCTGCTTTGAAGCGTACCAGCTCGATTGGCGGCTATCAGAACCCACCTTATACCTCGCAACACACGCGCTCAACATCGCTACTCAACTCTCACGGCAGACCACAGCAACCAAACTTTCAGCGCTCGTCGTCCGGGGGCGGTAGCTTTGGGCACGATGCAGGCCTCTCATCTGTCAGACGATCTGTCTCCAGCAATCTCTTTCACAATACAAATGCCGGTCGTCTGAGCTATGCGCCTGGTTCATTTCCCACGAACGCCGCATCGCAACAGAATCTACAGCGCAGGAGTAGCGTGTTTTCCCGCCCTTCTATGGCTGGAGGTCCGATGGCGCATCAATCCTTCTTTACCCAAGCCCCGGTTCCAGCAGGTGTACCGAAAGACCCAAGACCCCTTAAAGATCGCGCATTCCAGGCCCGAATAAGTCAGGAGCTCTTGGAATACCTTACTCACAATAATTTTGAGTTGGAAATGAAGCATTCCTTGGGCCAAAATTCTATGAAGTCACCAACGCAGAAAGATTTTACGTACATTTTCCAATGGCTTTATCATCGCATCGACCCAAGCTATAAGTTTCAGAAAAGCATTGAAGCTGAAGTGCCTCCGATTTTGAAGCAGCTGCGCTACCCTTATGAGAGGAGCATCACCAAGTCTCAAATTGCCGCGGTTGGCGGTCAGAGCTGGTCTACTTTTCTTGGAATGCTTCATTGGATGATGCAACTCGCTCAGATGTTGGACCGCTTTGCTATTGGTGAATACGATGATGCCTGTGGGGAAGCTGGTGTCGATGTCTCCGGCGACCGGATTATTTTTCGATTCCTAACAGGGGCTTATCACGATTGGCTACAAGGGGGTGAAGATGAGGATGAAGAAATTGCTGAAAAACGGCTTGTTCCCCACGTCGAAGCAATGGCAGCTGAGTTCGAGCGCTCAAACGAAAAATACGTCCAAGAGATGCAGGCCCTGGAGACCGAAAATCGCGCCCTTCGGGATCAACTCGAGGAACTAGAGAAAAACGCTCCGGACATGGCAAAACTCGACAAATTATTCCGAATCCTTGAGGATGACAAGCGCAAGTTCGAAGATTACAATTCAAATGTGCAGGGAAAGATCGACAAGTACAACAACCGCATCCAGTTTCTCGAGGAAGAAAACAGCAAGGCCGAAAGCGACTTACAGACGGCAGAGGAAGAGCGTTCTAGTTTGCAGGCGAGCGTCGACAGCCAGGGCATCACTATACAGGATATTGACCGAATGAACACTGAACGTGAACGACTACAGCGGAGCCTTGAAGACACTGCAGGACGACTCGACGAAACTCATGGTCGTCTAATGGAGAAGGAGGCTGAAGCAAATCAAAAACTTGAAGATCTGGAGCAGGTGGTGAAAATCTACAATACTCTTGGCTACCAAACAAGTCTCATCCCATCTACAGCCGTTAATGCCAAAGGGGATGATTACGAAATTCGCCTCAATATGAACGAGGCTAGCTTCTCTTCTTCACAGCTCGGTGGCTCACAAAATAGGAATTCTCCGGAAGGATATCGTCTTCTGGCAGATGCGAATACCGGGTATCAACCTGTCAACCTGGTGAAACTTGACCTCAGAGGCGTTGTACGCGCGAACCTCGTGTCGCTTCGAAAGGAGATCAACGAGCGACGGAAGAATGCTGCGGAAAAGGATATCTCTGACCGCGATCTTCTTAACGAGATCAAGGAGGCCATGGATGAGAAACGAAGCGAAATTGAAGCACTGGAGCATAGACGACGTACTGCCGAAGAGGAGTTTGAGCGCACCAAGGAAATAACAACAACACAAAAAGTCCAGTCGGATGCCCAGATAGAAAAGATGGAGAAAGAACTGGCAAAGATGCGGGCTTCCCTGATCGAAAGCGTCCAAATTATGGAACAAAGGGAGATCAACACTAATCTTGAATATGAACAACTTACCTTGCGCGCTGGACAACTTCGCGAGGAGCTTCATACCGGAGTGGAGAGCATGCTGAACGATATAATCCGCTTTAAAGTTCATGTCCAAAAAGGCTTGGAAGACTACGAGAGTTTCGTGGTAGACGAAGTTGAGCAGGAATTAGGTGGCGAAATACCGTCGACAGAAGACATTGATATGGCTGAAGCAGACTATTAGGCTTGGTAAATCTGTCGACCGTTCATCACGGACTTCCAATTATCCCTTTTGAGGAGTTACTTGTTCCTTTTTATCTTGATACCTTTTTTCATGTATTTTCTTACGTTTTGTTTGAATGAGTGATGACATGGCGGATTGATTTCTTCTTGTATTTAGATACCTTGGGACCTCTAGGAGTGTTGGTGTTTACAATGGTATAATTAGCGACCTTGGGTTCTTTTATTCTCTTATCTCTTGGTGTTTAGTACATGTGTTGTAGTTACCATTGAATTGTGGGTTGGCTGGCCACAATTTTGATACAGATTTTATGATACCAACTTCAAAACTATAGCAATTCCAAGAAAGCATTCCTCTTTCCACGGCATAAATGTCTGTCTTTTCTTCAATGTTGTCAGTAGAAAATTCACATGATTGACAGGCGGCTGACTAAGGCTGCGGGATTTTAGCGGCGCCGGAGTCAAGCTCGATTCCAAAAACCATAAAATTCTCAAACGATCCATCAGCCAACATCCAATGCAGTCTAGTACAGTTCAGTTGACTCCTTGGCTGGTGTACTGAATGACAAACGTCGGCCAAGCTGCTAGACATGCATTGGAGGCTTCTCGGGCTTGATAACTGCGTCGCAATTCTACGCTCGGTCCCCCCTACACGCAGCGCCGATTCCGTGTCATGAGAATTTGCCTGCGCCCTGGCCTTCCTTTACAGCTGGGCTGCAGGTTTTTTGTTTCTCGCTATAGCTCATTAGCATCTTTCCCACGCCCTCCGACCATCGAAACTGCACCGGCTGGCCCGCGTCGTTCAGAATGGACCCGGAAACTCAGAACTACGGCTAGAAACAGGCAGTTTACACATGACAAGCCTCCTCCTTCCACGACCATCGAACCCAGCGAGGGCGATTTTTATTTTCATCCAAGGCTTTCGGGATTTGTGCCCAGGGCGAGAGATGATGTTTCCGCCTGGGTGCGGCTCCTAGAGCCATACTTGCCCCAAAATCTGCGCGTCAACGTTTCGAACGATATCGAGGATCTCCGTCTCACTCCGTCCAACGGACCTAGAACTGCGCCTCATGAAGAAGGAAAGGAAATAGCGTCTGTTTTACGCCATGCACGCCTTTTGGAAAATCTAGATATTCTTTCATACCTTGGGTTCACGCTACAAAGATGGGCTGCCGTCCACACGCTCGTCACCAAGATGTTAGATGCAGTGGACAAACTGGAACAAGGCGCACTTGCTAGGAGAGGACTTCCGTCAAATTTAAAGTGGCATCGCGGGGATATCAAAGAGATCACGAGTGACATCCATGCACATACTCCCGGTTATTCATCTTCTATTTCCTTGGGTTTTGAGAAAATGCCTATCTCGGTGTCTATGGATGATTTCACGAGTGAACCCCGGGATGAAATGGCAAAGTCGTACATCATGGGAGAAATCTGGCAAAGCCTGGGTTTCATTATCCTAGAGGCCGCTGATCGGTCATCTCAGGAATCCGACGTGGCCATGTCATATGTCTATCAAACGATCGGGCGTCTCCATCATTCTGGAAATGTCTCAGACGTGGTCTATAAACATTCGGATTTCGCTAGCGATTTATTATTGTTTCGCCCTCCAGGGATGCATCTTCTGTACACGCATATAATGAACGTCTTGACTGACACTGCTTGGCTGGTTCATGAAGCAGCGGTATTGGAAAAGGCAGTGGCTGCTGGAGATAAGTCTCCCTATCGACCTTACAAAATGGGCATTCGACATCTAGGTCACGAAATATGGCTTGAGTTCGTTCTTTGGACGTGTATTGAGAGCGGACAAATCAAGGAAGGCCTGTGGATTCTGAAGAATATGCAGACGAGACAGTCTGTTTGTCCGTGGAGGGCGGTGTCATGGAACTCACTTCTTGAGGATCCAGATCTTATCGACGATACAGATATTGATATCGAAGACTTTTGGCCACATCCTGACATTCAAAGGACTGCTGAAGAGTTGAAGCACAAGTCTGGAGTCTTCAAAGGCTTGGGAAATCGAATCATCAGCGCTGAGGTTGTCACAGCTTTAGCACATCATGCGGTGAGACTCGACAAAAACGGCGTCGAATCAGACCGGTTTCTTGCTGAAGGCAACGCCGAAGCTCTCGCTTCTATTAATGAGATTGCAAAGTCTACCGGTGATAAATGGCCCGAGGCCTCATTACCCAGGTATCTTCAGATAGCTGGTGTCATGGAGTCACAACGCGTAGATACAGGTGCGGAGCCAAAGTCACTTGAAGTGCTTTTGAAAGCTTTGCGTCCTGCTATGCCGTCCTGGAATGATGCAGTCCCAACTGATTATCAAACTCTTTCTGCAATGAGCAAACCTGAGATATACAACACTTCCTCCATGCTCACGGGTCTGTTAGAAAGAATGATGCGAGCATACTCTATCCATCGTCAAATTAAAAGTGCGACTGAAACTTTCAACTGGCTCCAGCTAGTCATTGATTCAATCAAAATGGACAGTATACAGGGATTCTTCGAGGAGGCAGATATTGAAGACAGAACCGATGCCTCAGAATTGACACAACTGCCTCAAACGCCTGTCCAGATTGACCAGTCATCGATTCCAAGTATCTCCCAAGGTACTTTGGCAGATCTTCTAGATTTGGTTACGATTAGTAAAGCATTCGATTTTGGCGAATGGTTGCTCTTCTCACAGGATGCTGATGGGCCACCTATTCCACTCGATTCATATGGGGATCAGAGTTTGACTCCATCCATCCTTCGCTTTGCCATGGCCACTCAAAACCAACAGCTTGGCGAAATTGCCATCGAAAAACTGACTTCGCCTATTTCGCGCAACACACTCAATGCCCTGGCAAATTTCCGCATCGCGTTCCATCAATGGGATGAAGTGGAAGCAGTACTAAATCTACTATGTCAGCATAGGCTCAAAACATGGGGTGAAAGTACCTTGGCGACGCTGGCGGCTGTCATTATGAGGCTGGAGCAAAAGATTCAAGTTTCTCCCGAACAAAACGCAATCGAATCACTTGCTCAGGCACAGGGTCTCTTGGAACGTTTTCTGACTGGAGTCTACAACCCTAGCAAAACGTCTCATTGGCACCTTAGGATCCACTATGATAGAGCCACATATCGATGGCGCCATGTCCTCTCCTCAATCGGGGGAGCCGTGACACAGGCGTGTCGCAATACCAAGCCTCGCTACACAAACAAACACGACCGTGACAGATTGCCCTACATCCCCTCCGTCGCATTCCACGTCTTGCTGGATGCCCTAGTCGAAACCCGTGGCAGCCATCGGGGAATGGAATTCTGGAAAAAATGGTGCATCGACATTGAACGCCCAGAAGCAGCTCTCCTAACCGAAGATGGATTTTACCGCCTACAAAGGAGCGCAGATCCAACCACAGAACACGCCGACCCCGAAATTGACCTGATGTGGTTCCGGGAAAAGCAGCGCAAAGCCGTGATTCCAAACCTGGCCACTGTGCGAATCATCTCGCGGGCCGCTGTTCAACAGTATAAAACACTGACGGATGAGTCGCCGGCTAAAACGAGAAAACAAGTTACCGAAGTTTTGGATTTCTGTGTGGAGCGATATCGCAGATTTGAGCTTGATAAGGACCAGATTGATGTTGAAACGAACAATCATGCGCGCAGGCAGAGGAAGACGGAGGCGAAGAAGAGAAAGGCCCTGGGCAAGCCGCTCGTGCAAAAGGTGTACGACGATAGCATGTGAAGTCGAGGACAATAGTCATATTGTTTTCTGAACTTCAATAGTCCAATGTCACCTGTAAATTGTGTATAATAATAGATGTGTATAATAATAGCATATAAAGAAAGGCTCTTGTGTGATAGCTATAGAAGTCGGTTGATCCGATTCCTGATGATAAAATAATTTTCAATATCAATGATACATATGTACATTCGAGGGCCTGGATGATATCCGCTACATTTCAAGTAGTCCGATGTAACATTGAAACACCCCAACTCCTGCATTTCATCATGGTAATAGTACATACACGCATAATTTCGTGACCCAGAGTGTACCAGCACTCATCGTTGGTCAAATAAACAGAAAAAAATGTGGATTTTTTCCTTCTACATGGGTATCATTCACAATAAGAAGAGAAGCAACATAATATATCCAGAAAAGAAACAATGCAAACGGTATCTGAAAAATAGTTCTACTACCACTCGAGCAAAGGAGTCGATCATCCCGACCAATTGTTCTGCTGGTCATCGCCCGGGTATGGAAAGAACGAGCCCATAAATTCGCCAGTAATAGGGTCGTATGGAAAATGGAATTGGGGGTTCGGCGTAAACACCATGGAGGGCGGGAAATTCATAGAATATGAGGCCATTTCAGAGGCATCCAAGGAAGCTTGCAGCCCGGTGCTTTCGGGTACATCCTGGTTTCTTGATTCATTCTGAAAAGTGCCCATGGACTCCATTCCAGTGTTCCAGTCGCTATTTTGCCTGCCAGCGGCAGTCTCCGAGGATGACACCGGTACTGCAAGCGTCGGGGGCTGAGATTCACCGACGGGGTATCGTCGAAGCATGTCGTCGTTCGGCAGTGGTGGAAGGTCACTGACATCATAATCCATGCCAATGGAGATTCGCCGAATACAGCTGTCGCAAAGATACCAAGCTCGTCGTGACGCAGTGCTGTGTTCCGACATTGCGTATAGCCAGCGAATAGCCTTTTTAGCGGATTTGAAGATATTGGTTTCATCATCAGGAACATGGACGCAGCCAAAAGATAGTTCCAGGAGAAGAACAGTGGTAGCTTGCATGAGAAAGTGAAGTATACACCACCAAGGCGCTAGTTGATAAAGCTGAAAAGGGTCAGGAGGGTCGGGTATCAGATCAAGCATTCGAGTGGCCCCCTCGAGAGAGACCACGGCCAACTTATGGCTAAACGAAGATGACTTGGCTGAATTCGAGTCATCTGACTGCGAGTCGCGTCGACACAGACATGGTCGTCCAAGAGTGATTCGAGCACTATAATACTGGAACGCAAGCCCCAGCTTGGCTCGTACTTGTTCCGGCGAGCTGCTGTCCTTTTGGACAAAGTTGCAGGAATCTGGCAGCTGATCAAACCACAAATCAATCCGCGCCTTCAGTTCGCCGATGCGGTTCTCAATGTTAGACCAGGGGACTCGGACCGCGTCTGCTGTATACACCTTGTTGACTATCTCTTGCGTGATTACTGAAAGGTCCATGTATAAGAAGAAGAATAACCCAGAGTTCAGGGGTATGCTTTGTAGCCATGTGAACCTGCTGGATTGTTCAAACTTATTCGACGCCTTTCCTTCTGGTGGGTTCAAAGGCATCAAACGAATCGAATGGCTTGCGGCGATATTCTGGACCTTCTTTTCGCGTAGGGACGAATTTGTCAGAAGCTCATTAACATCCGAGTCGTTGAACCTTTCTTCTTCAAAGGGAATCGGTAAGGGTGTCGTGCAAATTCCGTCGAGAATGCAAGTCGCTCTACCTGTCATGACACCAAGTAGATGTTCAAATGCGTAGAGCGACCACCAGACACGGTATCGAGATTCTTTGGACTCATTTGTGGTCGTCTCGCTGGAGCTCTTCATATTTATGCCAAGAGTAATGGCTGAGCGAATAGCAAGACTAGAGATCCTCCAGGCCCTAGTAATGATTAATATGAGGTTTGGCAATGGAACACTTCGTCGAACTAACCTGTTGATCTGGTCGGTTGACAAAAGATAAAAGGCAATCATGCCCTCTACCTGAACTTGTTGGAGATCTGGATGACTAAAGAGGACATCGCTTGTCATACTGAGATGCCTGGCGCGCGTAAAGTATAGAAGGTGATCTTGGGTATTATCCCCCTTCCAGGGTGCCTGGACCAGATGAGAATGTTTTGACGCAATGGCAAAGATCATGTTCAAGATTGCTCGCCATTTATCACCTGGTTGTGTAGGGTTATCAAGGAAGTATTTAAACTGCGAGCCAAAGAGTGGCCGGTTGATAATTGGAAAATGCGGGTGAACTGTTGTTAGATAGTCTTCAAAAAGTCGTTCTGCTTGTTCGCGAGGCGGTATGTAATAAACATCCACAGGGTCCGGGACGCTGATGTCGAGATCATCCAGATGATAGCTCACAGCATTGATAGAAAACTCTTCGTGCTGCTTATTCGGGGGCTTGCCATCGTACGTGCCAGGCTCATTCCGGGATCGCTGCTCTGCCTCCCTTTGTACGCGCTGCATCCAGCTGATTTCCGAGTTTTTCCCAATGTAGCCCGTCGCTCGGACATGCTCTCCTCGGTTGATATCTTCCTCGACGCGATCAATTGCTTCCAAAGACCCGATGGATGATGGAGAAGATGGTACCAACTCGGAATCATCGAGAGGGGTCCGCGAGAACGAAGAATGCTCGGCGACAGGACCCAGTTCCTCATCAGCCGAGTATCTAGACAATGCCGCCGAGATTTTGCTAGCCAGATTATCGTCAACGGACGAGCGTAGATACTTCAGAAGAGATTCGTATTCATCCGATTTGGCGCTCAGTTTTTCCATATGTCTAGGAAAAAATAATTTCATGTCAGCTAAAAACAGCATCAACGAGCAACGGACTGATATTCTTACCTTTGTGTTTTCTCCCGTAGCCCGTCGGGGTACTGGCAGCTGATTCGAAGCTCCCGACATTGTCTGCAGACGGGAGTATCCCCAGAGCATTTTGTCTTGCGCTGGCGACACGATTCGCATGCTTTCGCCACCCGCCGGCTATAGCGAGGCGCATGTCCACCGCGATTTCTGGGGATGGCGACCTTGGCATTTGCTGGTTTAGATTGCTGCGGCGGCTGCGAAGAGCTCGATTTTTCCATAGACTCTGAAGTATCGCGGCTTTGCGAAGATGTCCATGGCGACAGCTTATCGCTTTGGGCCTGATTCCGAATGTTGCCACCAGCCTTATCAGACTGCTCAGTAGTCACCGGAATTTCAGACGGTGGCCCCATGGTGACGAAGCACTAGACCTGGTGTCTGCCTTTGTCTGCTTGGTTCTGCAAGTTCAAAAAGAGAAAAAGTAAAAGGTAGAAAAGATTGAGTGGCGTTGTCCTCCCACAACGATCCGGTATCAATTTTGAGTCGAGAGGAATCCCATAGATATCGCAGGGGACCAGGGGTAGAAAACGTCACATGACATACATGCCGACACCTATCAGAGAATTCGGAGAATCCACGGTTGTTAAATTTCTTTTCTTTGCGTTTCGTTCGTCAGGATGAAATGTGGTTTTTTTTCCGGATGGCGAAAGATTGTTGCGGGAGGACGAACCTGTTGGTCGGGAGAGCGGGGGGGAGGAGGAGGCAGATCCATGGTCCGCCGTTTTGGTGTCCCGCACTATTACTACTATCATTATATGTTTTGCCTTCTTTTTCTTTTGAGAAATGGTAGCAGCTTTTCTGATTCGATGATAGATCCATTGATATTACAAACACCCACGTTGAATACATGTTGAATACGTACGGTGAAAAAATGGGTGCACTCACTACATTGGATAACTGCCAAGGGAAGAAGAGCTGTATTTTGAACTAGCAATAGCAATAGGAACTCGCTTAAAGAGAAACAAAAAAATCCGCTCATGTTGCGACAAGCTGGTCAGTGCATGCAAGAACACCGACAGCCCCTTACAAACCAGCAATAGTCATGTGGTAAGGCTGAATCCACTGTTCAGGAGACTGCTGGATGCCACGAAACTGAAGCCGCGGAAAGTATCTGCGTCATTCACGCCAGGGTGAGACTCCGAAGACAGACCAACTTGTTTCAACATATCACTGATTCGGTCGTCGTCATTTGCCGTCGGGCTGAGCGCCAGGCCGGTGAAGTCAGTCGAAAAGTTCTCTGCCAGAGCAGGGTCCGTGATAAGAGGTTGAATCGGCGCATCGAGCTCGCGGCGCGCAAGTGCTTTCCAGTCTATCTTGCGGAAAAACCGGTGTTTCTTGATTGTCTCGATGTCCTTGTGCATATGATACCCCAATCGCTTGTGTGGCTCCTTGCGCAGCAATCGGATGAGCAGGTCTTTGGCGTCCGGTCCGAGGAAATATGGCAGTGTCAATTTCTGGCGGACGATCTTCTCTTGGATCTTGGCGTGGTTGTTGGCTTTGAATGGCGGCGAGCCCGTCAACAAGTCATAACCGAGAGCTCCAAGCGACCACCAGTCACATGCCTTGCCATACGGTTTGCCTTGGATGACCTCAGGCGCCATGTATTCGATTGTACCCAAAGAAGAGTTGCACCGGTCATCTTCGCTGACTGCGACTTTGCTCAATCCAAAGTCGGTGAGCAGAAGATGGCCCTCAGAATCCAGGAGGCAATTTTCCGGCTTGAGATCTCGATAAATGACACCGACGGTCTTGTGCAGATGCTCAAGAGCGAGTACCATTTCAGCCATGTAGAATGCGGCGACGTCTTCACTAAACATGCGTTCCGCTGCAAGATGAGTGAACAGCTCCCCACCTTGAGCATACTCCAGGATAAGATACAGCTTCTCATGGTCCTGAAAAGCATAGTAGAGTTTGACAACAAATGGATGGCGATTGACGCTTTCCAGGATCATACGTTCGGTCTTGGTCTGTTCCACCAACTTCTTATGCACTGTCAAAGAGGCCTTGCGAAACTGCTTCTGCGCATAGAGACGGCCAGTGACTTTATGGCGGACGAGCAAAACTGTGCCAAAGGTGCCTTTGCCGAGACACATTAAATGATCAAAGTCGCGACTCGTCATTTTCCGGCACAGGTCATTCTGCATGTCAATACCGTTTGGAGAAAAAACAGTGCGCTCCTCCTCGGCGACAGCTTCCTCGCTAATAAAGTCATGTTCCAGAGGAATCTCATAGCTAGTCAAAACCTCAGTTCTGTCACTGTCAGACGAAACACTTGCGTTGCTTGAAATCGAGGGCCCTTGCAGGCCAGCACCGCGCGGGAATTGATTCTCGGACAAGCTCAAAGCGTCGAGCTGCAGTTTCAAGGCGCTGATACCGATAGACGTGTTTGAAGTTGGAATGGGGTTGAGCTGCGGAGACATAGCTTGGGATCCGGCGGCAGAAAAGTCCGAGTCTTCATCGCCAGAAGCCATAGGAGTAAAACCTCTCACCGTGGACAGGGCGGGGTGGTTCTGTCCGACTTCAACATCAGCTAGACGACGTCCCTGTCTTTTCTTTTTCTTTCGATGAGTTGCTTTCTGGTGGAAAGGCGGCGCCGGGGAGCTCGTTGTAGCAAAACCAGTGTCTCCAGCAAGTTGTGGACCATCAGCCTTAGGCGCGGGAGGATCGATCGAAGTGCGGGGAGGCTGCTGTTCTACTTCTAGTTCTGACTGAGAACTAAAAACATCGCCCACAGACAGATCGCCAATGGCACAGTCTGGTGTAGCACCGTTGTCCAAGCGGTGCATCTGGTTGGCAAGACGCTGGGCAGACGACTTTCGGGAAATTGGGTCGAACATGATGCGACAATCTCAGCCCATGAGTTGGTGTAATAAAATACGGCTAGGACAGTTCAATTGTCCTATGGAGGGGAAAAGCTAGATATAAGCTTTGCTGCACAATTCCTTTTTAGGGGAGTCGTGAGCGATATGGAAGCTTTTACCGTCCGCCCTTTTTCAGGACGGACTCTCTGCCCCTAGCCACACCACGTCGGGGAGAGGCGCAACCAGCCGGAGACGTAAAGGAGCGGCGGAGGTTGGAGTTTCGAGGTCAGCCGATGCCGGTGCGCAGCCGTTCGCGAAGGTATGCGAGAGTGTTTGGTCGATAAGGCTCAAGGGCAGGCCATTTGAAGGGCAATAAGTGAAAATTGACGGTGCGGTTGCAGGATGGCACATAGAGAATCGAGTTGAGAGAGTCTGGAAAGGCTGTTGAGCCGGGGGGGGTTAGCAGGGCGTAATAAAGAGGTATTGGGAGAGCCAGGAGCTCCTCTGAAAGAACGTACCGGTGGTGTTTTGAGGTTGTGTCAGGGCAAGGACAGGTCTGCAGGCTGAAATGAAACGAGGCATTATTCGGGCGGCGACGGCTTGGCACGGAGATCATGCCGCCAAGCCTCACGTGCACCGTCCACTGGTGACGGCTTCCCTGTGAATTATTATCATCACCAGACCTCGTCTCTCTTAGCTTTGACTAGGCGATTGATCACCAGTCTCTCCTCTACTATTCACTTTACAAGCAGCTCGTCGCAGACAAGCCGGTTTACCCAACCCACGAACGCTACCAAATGCAACTTTGCGCCAATATCAATTATCAATCCAATGTTACCGTCACATGCTTTTGGTTGTATAGAACAGAATATATGGCCCAACCAGATTCCTACAAAGTCACGTCCACAATCAGAGTCACGAGTTAAGGTTCGCGGCCTTCTCTTCTTCTCATATAGTCCTGCTGCGCAAAAAACGCTTGCGATCGCGAGATTTCGACTCCGGCCCTCTCCACAAAGGCCATTGCGCTGGGTTTCTCGACCAACACCGTCACGGCTTGGTTGCCAAAGTCCATTGTCACGATGCGAGCGATAAATGTCGCCAGGGCTTCGACGGTCTGGTAAGACGTGGCTTCCACTCTCTGATGAGCCCGTCAGCATGGAGTGGACTAATAAAACACCAGGGGAGATAGCTTACCTCGGCTACCACCTTGACCATTTCTTGATAAGTATCGACCACCATCGAGCCCCATGCGGGCTCGCTGGAGCCCCGAAAGACCAGGGTCACAACGACGCATTGCTTCTCGAGCCGCTCGTGGGAGTTGACGCCCAGAATACAGTAACAGCGAATGCCTTCAACGCGGAACTCTTGGTCCACAACCAACGTCTGTCTACTACTTTCCACAGCGTCGTCCACAGAGACATAAGAAGACCTGTCATAAGCCCAGGTAGACACGCTTCGAAACTTCAACCCACCCTCAGCCCGTAAATGCGCGCCGGGCAGATGCACCGAGACCTCGCACTCGCCAAACGTAACGTCCAGCGGCTCTGGCCCGGCACGCTCAATGCTGTTATTGTTATTCCCACCACTATACGAGCCACTGCTCAGGCGCCGGCTGGCCTGGCTGGTTCGTCTCCGACTCGGCGAGCTTGGTTGAACATGCGCCATTCTGCGCACGCCCGCGATCGTTTCATCCAGCAAGCCGAGCGCGCAGTCGGCAACCAGAGCAGCGAGAATGCGCACGTCGTGGCCCAGTAAAATATCCGCTCTCTTTGCGCTTTCGGCACTTGTCGTCTTCGTCATCGTAGCTGTAGCAGTCAAGTCCACCAGATGATCGCTCTTAGGCGCATTCTTGCCCGCGTTCTGAATCTCGCTCTCGATGCGCCGGTATAGCTTGCCGTAGTCGATAGACAGCGAAACATCGTCTGCACTCGCCGCGGCAATGGCCGACGAGTACGAGAGCTTCACGCCCGCCGTGCATGGCTGCGCTTTACCTGCGCGGTGCCACGGATCCGGCCCTGCTGGGAGATGCAGATTGATGTCGCGCAGAAAGACATGGTCGACTATGGCCGGGCGAGGCGCGGGGCTGAGATTGGCTGCCATTTAATTTTTTTATTATTTTCGGCTTGTCGATAAACAGTATATCCAAGCTTCAGGCGCGAAACTGTAGCCAGTTTTGACTAGGAAGAATAGTCCCCCGTACCATGCATACAGGTTGATCGGAAGCCCAGAAAAATATTCGATGATGAGAGGAGAAGAGGCTCGGGGAGCGAAACGGCCGGAGCTGATTTCAACGACGTCAGTCGAGCTTTCGGCGCCGGGCATGTGCCCCGCAAATTAAATACGATGCTATTAGCTTGATCCGGTCATTTGCATCAGTTTGTTATTGGTATTAGGTTATTGATCGCATCATGTCAATCCATTTTTTGCGCTGAATACAAATTCATTGGTCATGCCTTCGTTAACTCCAGACTGCTTTTCGAAAAATTTCCCTCCCAGCTTCACACAAACTGTCCATCAAGAAAAAGAATAAAATATAATTTGACACCAAATAAAACCCAGCACTTCAGCCAATATGCTTTGAGAGAACTCGAAAAAAGATGATGTCAAGATCGACCTCGCCTACTCAAGTGACCGCTATTCGGCGTATTATGTACCATTTCATTGTCCACAGCAAACTTTCCCCACAAGCGCACTATGCGAAATCTTCTCCCCATTCATTCTCCTCATTCGTGACTTAAAATCATGCGAGAGAGAGACATGGTGAGGCAGGCGCAACGAGACTACCAGTATGGGCGACGATCATAGGCTGCATAATCACCGCGTGGCGGACTGCGGGGTCGGCCATACGGTCTTCCTGCAAAATAAGGATCGTCGTAATGGCGAGGCGGCGGCGGAGGCGGTGGTGGTCTTGTGTCGTAGGGGTCATCATATGGGCGTCTTGGAGGAGGATAGTCTTCGATCCGGGGACGAGGAGGTGTGCGTCGTCCATAACCGTCCCGGTCGTAATAGTCGCGGCGAAGTGCTTGTGGGGAGCGTTCACGATAATGGCCTCGAGGACTATATCCACGGGGAGGGCCACGTCGGTCATACTCATCAACAGGTGGGTATCCACGGCGCGGCCCCGGTGACCGTGAGCGATAAGGGTCTCGCGCCGGTGGTCGCTCTTCTGCAGGCTGGATCTGGAAGAAGTGAGAAAAGAGATAGCCAGAAGGGGGAAAAAATGCCAACGTACATCAGCAACACAGGTAACTCGGGAGCCTTTTAGTTCTCTGCCATCAAGCTTTTCGACAGCAGTTTTGAGGTCGGTAGCCGATTCAAACTCGACAAAGCTAAGCACCAAAATTCAGCAACTCTTATATCGAACAAATTCTTGGCAGCACGGCGCTTACCCTCTACCATCACGGTCACGAGTAGTCTCAGAGTAAACTACATCCAGTCCCGACTGGCGAGCAAAGTCTTTAAGATCCTGGAAGCAGTCAAAGGTCAGCTTTGCTGTTTCCAGCACTGGTATTGTGGGTACCTACCTGCCAGCTGGTCTCGGACGGAAGACCAGAAACTTGCATACGGAAAACTGTGCGGCGAGGTCTGGGTGCGTTATTGAAACGGTCTGAAGGCCCGTTAAACGTTTCCTTGTGGCGGGGTCCACGTGCAAACTGAACGGTCAGACGTTCTCCTTTGAAGTCGCTGCCATCTGTGGTTCTTGTTAAATCCAAATCTTCATGCAAGGCGGAGGCGCAGGTTATAGTACGCACGAAATGCTACGATCAAAGAAACCTCATGGTCAGCATGGTTTTCACTCCAGAAGAAGATTGCTAAAAGAAATACCCACCTGGAACAACGTCGCGGGCGTCCAAGGCGTCTTCGTATTCGATAAAACCAAAGCCGCTCATCAGCTTAATTTCTGTGATCTTGCCGGAGCCATGGGTGCTAAAATGTTCTTCGATATCCTGTTTGTTCACTGGAAGGAACGGAGCGCCCGGAGGGGGGCGCCATTGAAACGTCAGCTGTTGGTGGCCCAACGAGTGATCCAGGGAGAATGCGAAATTGCCCAGTGATAGCCATGGAATGTTAAGGAGATATCGTCTTCGGCCGTGGACCTATAAACACACATAAAGTGTGCAAAGGGGAAAAAAGAAGTCCGATATCTTCCTAACCACGAGCCAGGGGATTGTGGGGGAGTCCGAAAAAGGAGATGAACGTATCCAAAAGAAAAGAGAATGGGCGTTAGGCACAAGGGAAGAATCCGACTAGCAATGGCGGAATCTCTGGGTAGACTGGTGTGAAAGCCTGCGTACCGTTACGGGGAAGATTCCCAAGATAAAGCCGTGTGGACGAAACCTCACTCATGGCTGGAGACTGGACTGTGACCTCTGGAAAGCTTAAGCTGCCGGGTGTTCAATAACTAGAAAAAGCCAGAGACCTGGGCGCTGCGGATGGCTCAGACTGGCGGCGAAGGGACGAATGGCACAGTCTCGCAAGCTGTTGGCGTCGAAGTGAGCTATACTCACCCCGGCGCTGGGAGGAAAGCCACAAACTCGTCGGCCGTTGGCGGCAGGGACGGAGACTGGTGGTGATGCTGCAGATAGCCACCTGCAGGAAGAAGCCGATGTTGGAGTTGATGGAGAGCGATAGAGATGGCGTTTCAGGTGACGAGGGGGGGGGAGAAGGAGAGGAGAGGAGAGGAGAAAAGAGAAGGCTGAGGTGGGCGAGGGTGGGCGGTGTCGCAGCAGCTAGTTGGTGACCTAGTAAGACTGCAGTTAGCAGCGATCCACGTGGGCCGCCCGCACGGTCACGGGCCCCCGATGCGACTGAGCTCTGGCTGTCGATTAAATCATCGCTATCAGAGAGACCCTCTAGTTGGGGTAGTGAATAGTATACAGTATTGAATGAACAATAAACAAAGGGGGATGCTGTATTTGGTGTAGACTCCAAACTAGATCTCCAGCCGGCCCCAGGCAAACCACGGTCCGAGCCTTGTCCCGTGGGGCGCGCCCGCTGGATACTCCTTACTGTTGATTTGGTAGGATAACAATGTTGATCTATTTTTATACACCACCTCGGTATTTACATATGTCTAACAAAACCCCTGGCGGTCATCTATGCGCCATAAGAATATCCAAAATCGGGACCATGTGAGGTATTTTCGCAGGTATATCAGTTGATGAAGTACTTGGGGCCCTCGCCGCCTTGAGGCGTCTGCCAGTTAATGTCCTGTGTCGGGACTTTGATATCGCAGGTTTTGCAGTGGATACAGCTGCAATAAGGTCAGTACCAATGTAAAAATATGGCCAAAACACGGTCAAAACTTACTTCTGAGAATTGATTTGGAAACGAACTCCCTGTTCCTTTGAAGGATCCTCCAGGTACTCGTAGACACCGGCAGGACAGAATCTGTTTTCCACACCCTGGTACTTGGGCCATGCTTCCTTGGTGTGCTCGTCCCAGTCCTTGACCTGAAGATGGACGGGCTGGTCTTCTTCGTGGTTGGTGCCAGTGCGACTGACGCTGGTCAGGATATCGAAACTGAGGACGCCGTCGGGTTTGGGGTATTCGATCTTTTCGCATTGGGATGCAAGCTTCGTGGCTGCCGCATCGGTCTTGTGGTGCTTCAATGTCCATGGAGCCTTGCCACGCAGGATAAATGCCTCCAACCCAGAATACAGGATTCCACCCCAGAGACCCAAAGCCGTGCCGAATGAAGGTCGCATGTTGCGCACTTCCTGGAGCTCTTTCCAGATCCACGACTTGCGCAAAGAGTCTTCGTAGCTATATAGGAAAACGCTACTGTCGCTCTCTGCCTGCAAAGCGGAATATGTGGCTTCCGCTGCAAGCATGCCGGACTTGATCGCAGTGTGTGTTCCCTTGATCTTTGGTACGTTTAAGAAACCTGCAGTGTCTCCAATCAGGGCGCCGCCAGGGAATGCGACTTTGGGAATGGACTGGAAGCCGCCTTCGTTAAGAGCTCGGGCTCCATAGGAAATGCATTTGCCACCCTCGAGCACTTCTTTGAATAGAGGGTGGTGTTTCAACTTCTGGAACTCGCCGTACGGAGAGAGCCATGGGTTGGGGTAGTCCAGACCGACAACCAGCCCAACACTGACGAGGTTTTCTCCAAAGTGATATATCCAAGCGCCTCCATACGTGTCTGACGGCAGCGGGTAGCCCATTGCATGCACTATTTCTCCGGATCTGAACTTTTCGGGCTGAACCTCCCACACTTCTTTGATACCCAGTCCGTAAGTCTGCGGTTGGCTGTCTCGGCGGAGATCGTACTTTTTGATAACTTGCTTGGTCAAGCTTCCATGGCAGCCTTCACCGAGCAGTGTGACTCGGGCGTGGAATTCCATTCCTCTCTCAAACGTATCCTTTGGTGCTCCGTCGCGGCCAATACCCAAATCATTGGTCGCCACTCCGCGCACAGAACCGTCAGGCTTGTACAAGACTTCACTTGCAGCAAAGCCCGGGTAGACTTCGACTCCTAGTTCTTCGGCGCGGTCTCCAAGCCACTTGGTCAATTGGCTTAAACTGACAATATAGTTTCCGTGGTTGTGCATCTGGGGAGGCGCAGGAATCGGGAAAGAAGAGTTCTTGGTCAGGAATCGCATCTTATCGTTCTTGGCAGGCGTGGCATTTTCGAATCTGGACGGATTGTTTTCGTCAAGCCAGTCGGGGAGCAGCTCGTTCAGGGCGGTGGGTTGCAGGACGTTTCCCGACACTATGTGAGCTCCCAGTTCGCCAGCCTTTTCCAGCAGGATGACTCGGAACTCTTCGTTGCCGGCTTCGTTTGCGAGTTGCTTGAGGCGGATTGCAGCAGCGAGACCTGCGGGACCTGTTTACAAAAAAAAAAAGGTTCGTGAGTGACTGGCTTCAACAAATATTCCGAAACAACAGTGCTCTTACCTCCCCCCACAATACAGACGTCTACTTCATCGGACTCTCTCTCGAGCTGACTGGGATCAAACTTTTCCTCAACATCGGCATTTCGCCTCGACACGAAATGAGAGAACTGGCGGGATTGCTTATGGGACGGGCGAGTGTGAAGAGTGTTCGGGGCACAACATTGGTGTTTCGTTGGTCGTCGCGACGAGGGATAGCGTCCCAACGACGAGCTGACAGAAGAAGAGATTGAAGAACCTGAACGCCAGGCTCGGCGCGAGACAGGGAGCTCGCTCCTCAGCAGAGGCAATACAGCCCTTTTCGAAGCCATTGTGGAGAGCGTACACACAACGAGAGTGTTTGAAGAGCAAGAGGACCCCCTCGGCGTAAAAGAATGGTCTTTGCGCGCTTAATCCCCCACGGTCGCACACTTGACCGAGGCGAACCGAAGCCGGGGATGGTCGGGTATCCGGCTAAACATCAGCCAATCACGGCGGGCGCGATCTAATCCAGGCTAGCCACTGGCTCGGCGTCACGTGTTTCCATATCTCAGCTTGATGGCGTCAAAGATTACGACACCATGTTAGTTTTGATGCTACATTGGTTTGCGGCTCAAATGAACTCAATATGAAGTACGGAGGATAATACTGCAAGGTTACTTTTTCGGTTTTCGGTTTGTGGTGGGTGGTAGTAGTTTTGCGGCATTCAGTTTCTGCCTTGCCGCCTTGCTCCCGCCAAGACATTCCACAGCATGACCGATATGCAGACCGCATCGTGTTCACGCTTGGTGGTGAGCAGGATTAAATATTAACAATAGCAAGCATCACCGCTATATTGATTATTGTCGTCGGTTTGACTACTTCTACGACAAGGCGTCCTGCGTTCTCCGCCGTACTCCGTCTCCGTGCTCTGCATAGTGAAAGTGATCGCCTTCGCCCCCAGGCAAATTTTTGCGGCTAGTTGCTCCGCAGCCCACAACCAGCCTGCCACCTGTCGCTACAGAGGCAGGCTGAAGCTGGAAAGCTGGCAAAAAACTGGCAACAATAGGCAATAGACGCGATAAATATGATAAATATGATAAATATGATAAAAATTATTCATAAACCAAACGGCGCATCAGGGTATCCAAGTAAGCACCGACAGGCGGGCAAACAGCAAACGGTGCGAAAAGGAGGGAAAAGGAGAAAAAAGGTGGAAAAGTTGGAATTCAGCAGGAATCTTTTGTTCGCTTTTCACCGCTAAAAGCGGCGAGCCGTCGCTCTGAGACGGACAAGGATCGGCCGCCAGCGGTGATTGGACTGAACAAAGGCCAGCGGGCGTGGCCCCGCTTTTTGCGCGGCGGGCAGCCGATGACTGGCCGATAAGGCAAACGAGTCACACCGGCCCAGCCAATGGAGGCCCGCGGTGCCTAATAGGAATGCCGCATCGGGTTGGTGCGGGCGGGGTGCGACACGCCTATCGCAGTAGTCCCTCGCAGGCGCCAAGACCGCGGTGGGGTGCACGTCGGCCAACCATCGGGGCGCATCGCAAGCACCGCCCACAAGGCAGCAGCGGACCCACTGCCCGGCGGCGCCAAGCGAGCCGCTAGCGAGCGCCGAAGGGGTGCTGGAGCCATGGAAACGGCTGGGCGGCGCGACGAGAACCAGCGCTGCTTTAAGCGCCACCGCGGGCCAGCCCCCCCTGACGACAGCCGCGTCCGAGGCTGCGGGCGGCTGTATAAAAGGAGCCCGTCTCCCACTCCCGCGCTCGCTCTGGGCTCACTCTCCTGGTCTTGGCACCAAGCGGAAACACTAGCACGTCACCTTCTTCCCTTCCCACCACCACCCTCTCTCTCCCTCACTCTCTCTCTCTACACGCCGCTGCATCTGCTGTGCCTCAGAGTTGTTCTGCTTCTCTGTGCCCTTTTGCTTCGCGGGAAGAAGGTCTTCAAGACGCTATCCATACCCTAATCAAGCCCGGCCGTCGTCGCCTTGCGTCCCGAGCCACTTGCCTCTCTTTTTGTGTGACGCAGATAGACATCCAAATTTGAAAAAAAAAAAAACCTCACAAAACACTCACAAAAAAACAGAGCGATCCGAAAGGAGAAGAAATTTTTATTAATTTTTTTGAGTCGCTCACAAAAAGTTCTCTCTTCGTCGACTTTTCGTCACTCACACCTTAAACCCACCATTCCTGTCGTCGACTTGCGAGACTTACCATCTCCTCACAACCGACAAACTCGTCGTTGCGACTTTCAAGTCAGGTTCATTTTATCTTCGGCAACAACGTTTGTAGGGGAGGCATTTAGTTGTTCATCTCCACTCAGGTAGGTTTGTTGTGGTTCCTTCCCTTTCCCCTCCGCTCTCTTCTTGCCAGTGTTTTCACTCATCCACGATCGCATCTGACTCAACACACTCACCAGACTGCCATCTCCAGAGTCTCTTGTCTCGAACATAGTCTCGTTTCTGTGATCCAAGTCTGCGTATATTCGCACGTGACAATGGATTCGCTCACTACCCACCCATCGACCGCACAACAGGCCAAGGCCTTTACCTCTGCAGCCTCGCTCTCCTTTCCCGGAGGCGCCGGTGAACTCACCCCGCCCTCGTCTGAGAAGGATGGAAACTTGCTTGGTATCAATGGCCAGCAGCAGGGAGTGAATGCCAATGGCAACGGGGTGACACCCGCCACTCCAGTTGCGACCCCTGGTGCGACCAATGTGGGGAGCGGCATTGTGCCTACGTTGCAGTGAGTATACACTTGACTGTCTTTTCTGGCCCACCAGAAAGCTGAACAGACTTTTTTCAAGAAACATCGTCGCCACCGTCAATCTTGACTGCCGCTTGGATTTGAAGACCATTGCTCTTCACGCACGAAATGCGGAATACAATCCAAAGGTACTATTTGCCACATAGTTGGTTTCTTTCAGACAACAGTTTACTGAACTGCTTTCCTCTTTAGCGTTTTGCTGCCGTGATCATGCGTATCCGTGAGCCCAAGACTACTGCCCTGATCTTCGCCTCTGGCAAGATGGTGGTTACCGGTGCCAAGTCCGAGGACGACTCTAAGCTGGCTTCGAGGAAATACGCCCGTATTATCCAGAAACTCGGTTTCAATGCCAAGTTCACGGACTTCAAGATCCAGAACATCGTGGGCTCCTGTGATATCAAGTTCCCTATCCGTCTCGAGGGTCTGGCCTCCCGCCATCACAACTTCAGCTCTTACGAGCCTGAACTGTTCCCTGGTCTCATCTACCGTATGATGAAACCTAAGATTGTGCTCCTGATCTTCGTCAGCGGTAAGATCGTTCTTACTGGCGCGAAGGTCCGTGAGGAGATCTACCAAGCTTTCGAGCTGATCTACCCTGTGCTTTCTGGTGGGTTTCACTGCATATTTGACATATGGTACATTGTGTTAACGTTTGGCAGATTTCCGTAAAACTTAGGGTCGGTCACTCAGTGAGATGCTACTCTTGTGGTTGCTTCTCGCATCTTTTACACCTTGTATTAACACTATTTTTTCCTTCAGGGTTCGCCGGGATGTGCCTCCTACTGTCTGTCGATGACCCGATCGATGACTACTTGAAATACTCCCGCCCGATCCTCTGTTACGATTGGTTCATGTTTAGCATTTTCACGGCGTTTTAGCGATCCGATTACCCGGTTACTTTTATCATCTTTCTGTTCCCAAAAGAATGGTCCCGTTACATTAGAAAGTCGCACACGGTCTCCGCAGACTTTGAAGAGGCGGTACATGTGCGCTGGTCGAATGGGTGCCCCTAGTCTAATGGCTATTTGCGGCCTGCCACGTTTGCTCTGGCAATCTTTACCTGTTTACATACTTTTATTTTTTTATTTTTTTTTTTTTTTTTACCCTTTGTGGTTTTCGATTGCAATGGTTGATATTGCATAATTGCTCGGGCAACTGAGATTCGCTTGTTGGAGAGAAAATTGAATACGGTAGCGAATGCACTAGGAGACAGTGCTATTATTATTCCCAGTATTCTGGTGAATGAATGAAAATTGGCTCAACGTCCTTCCATATATTCGTAGTTGTGTACAATTTACTTGGTATATACATACATGGTCATAGTTTTAAGACTTGGCCAGCTCGTCGTTCAGGACCAGGCCAATTGCTCCCGAGCGGCTGCCGTCCTGCGTCACTATCAAACCGCGCGGCGCCCGCGCCTCTGGCCATTTCCACAACTGTGCCAACGCTGCTTCCAGCGTTCCCTCCAGAGCGTCGACGATTTTCTCGCCCAGGATGGGCAGGAATTTATAGCCGTGGCCGCTGCCGCCGGTGGCGAGGAACAGATTGGGATGGTCTGGGTGGTATGTGATGAGGAAATCGCCCTTGGGTCTGGTTCACATTAGCATCGATCGATCAGCATCAGAAAAAGCGTGACAGCTACACGTACGTATCTGTATACCAGCAAACCCGCGTCCTGATAAACGGTCTATCGGCAAACGCAGGCAGCATCTCGCCCAATGCTTTTCGAACGGCGCTCTCGCCCTCTTGCGGCGCCGGCACGCCGTTCTGCGGTATACTCACCTCCACGCTCTCGAACTGTTTGCTGCCCGCAACGGGCACCTGCACGGTCTGCGGGTTTCGATAGCCGTACGCATGCCGCGCAATCTTGAGCTCGTTGTTGCGCGGCGGGATGATGAAGATGCCCGTCGCGAAGCTCAGAATCGTCGGCATGTGCGCCAGCTGCTCCTGCTCCTCGTCGCTGATCTGGATATACGCCAGCACCTGGCCCGTGGCTTCGGCGATGCCGCCTAGGTCGACCAGCTGCGGCGTCCAGGCGCCTGTGGCGAGCACGACGAGGTCGGCTGTAAGCTGTTCACTGCTGTCGTTCTTCAAGACCACGCCGGTGACTTTGCTGCCTGCGTCGTCAAAGACCAGTCGTTCCACCTCTGCGTCCTGTCTGATAGTGACATTCGTCCTCTCTGCAAGAAGCTGTCTTGCAAACCGGACGCCCGCCTCGGCGTCTGCCCATCCAGAACCTCGATTTATATAGCCACCTGCCGCATTGGTGCCTCCTGCATATCGCGGCACCGTCGCTTCCACAGCAGCATTGCTGGGCAAAAAGGTCACGCGATCCTCGCCCTCCAGCGCCCTAACATTCTCATAGCTCTCGCGCGTGTACTTTTCTGCAACAGCGTTTCCCTCCGAATACACCAGCACCAGTCCGTTTTCCGTGTATCGCCCGTCCTGACCCCATGCGGTCGTGCGCCATTTCTGGATCGCAGTGGCGGCGAGGTCGGAGTAAGCGCGGTTGGCGTAGTCGGCGCGGATGATGCGCGACGAGTCGACGGAGGAGCCGTGCGGGTTAGGGATTGTTGGCGAGGATTCGAGGAGGGTTATTTTCGTGGCGGGGTGTCGTTCTGAGAGAGACAGTGCGGTGGACACTGTGCTTGTTAGTTGGGTATGTAGTTTTTGAATGTGAGGGGATTAGACTTACATCCGAATACCCCGCCGCCCACGATCAGGACGGAGTCTGCGAACGCCATGTCTGATGCAATTTGTAATGTTTATGAATGAGTTTCGGATAGAAGTGAATATGTGAATATAAATCTTGTATCAGCACCGGGCCGGTACCTGGTGGGTGCCACAGGGCGCACCGGTTGATTGAGTGCCGAAAACGGAGAACCCCCCGCGCTATCCGAGGGGCTACATAATTTAATGTATAGTATTGACATTGGTTTTGTGTTGGATCTTTGATCTAGATATTGAAATATAAGCCCACATATTTTAACATTTGGAGCTTGAGTGTATTGCTGAAAGTTGACATTCGATATATATCTCAGTGGTGGATGTACATGTATTGCAGATGTCAACATGATTCTCGCAGCGCAACTAGAAATAACCTCAAGTATTATATGCAAGGCACTCAACTAAGCGTTATAATGTGCACATCACCAAACAATATCAAAGTTTAATTAATTAATGCTAAGAACAACATAGAATGAATCGTTGGATATTCGTGATTGCATGAGCACTATACCATATACAGACTAGCGCAAAATCACTTATCCCGAAAATCAACAACGGACTTCAACATTGACATCGATAGAATTGACCAGCTGACCATCAGCCATTGCTCAGTGCTGACATGGCTGCATCGAATAAGCAACAAGTGCGATGATCTGTTGCCATTTTGGACAAAAGAAATAATAAGTACACATAATGGCGTCTCGAGGAGCCGCAACCAAGGCCAAAGAGGCGGCTGCGCTGGTGCAGCGCAGCAAACCTGGCTTCAAGCCCATGAGAAAATATCCGTAAGTTCCTGTTGTCTTACTGTAGGGAATTTATTGCTGAGATCAAACAGAACAACAAAACCCACAGACCCAAAAAGGTCAAAGCCAAGCAGTCCCTGGCAAAATACCCAAACTGCCCAGAAAAATGCATCTGCCCAGCCCAGCTCACTATCTCCACGGCTGATGACCATGTTCGGTGTGGGAATGCTAGGCATAGGCACATACTGCGGCTATCTATATTCATCCTACAGACAAGCAGTCGTGCAATCACAGACCATGGATGTCCCCGCCGATGTATCAGACCGCTACAACAAAACAGCGCCTGGCTACGACGACGACGTCGCGCTGGGAGAATGGTTTATGGGTCTGGGGAAGCGCAGAAAAGAGCTGATTCGCATGGCGCGCGGTGACGTGCTCGAGGTGAGCTGTGGCACGGGGCGCAATATGAATTACTACCGATTGGGGGAAAAGCGAGGGCTTGATGCACAGGGCCACTCGGAAGTTCAAGGCTGTCGGTCGGTGACGTTTGTCGATTTGAGTGCGCCGATGGTTGAGATTGCACGGCAGAAGTTTCGGTCGTTGTATCCGGGGTTTCAACAGGCTGCGTTCCGGACGGACGATGCCCGGACGATGGTGCCTACGTCTTCCTCTGCGGGAGATCAAGAGTGGAAGTACCAACGTCCTCATTTCGACACAGTGCTCGAAACCATGGGCCTCTGCTCAACGCCCGATCCCGTCGGCCTGCTGCGGCATCTCGGCAGCATCACGGAGCCGCAGCGCGGGCGTATTCTGTTGCTGGAGCACGGCCGGTCGGACTACAACTGGGTGAACACGATTCTCGACAATCTGGCTTCATTGCATGCGGACCGGCACGGGTGCTGGTGGAACCGCGATATTGGGCGGATTGTCGAGGAGAGTGGGCTCGAGGTGGTTGAGATTAAGCGGTATCACCTGGGGACGACGTGGCGGGTGGTTCTGCGGCCTGTACAAAGAAATTGATGTATATCTACATGTATGATTACAGTGAAACATACTAATTACTACATTGTATAATAGGAGTTATATCTACTATAATTACATACTAAACATAGTACATAGTACATACTCGTCGTACTACATATAGAAAGCTATACCTGTGTACGGCGAACTCCGTAGTATGCAGCATATCTCTGTGCATATCTCTGTGTGATATATGATTATGCAGAGATGCAGGCACGATCGGTGGAGCAAATGATGCATGTCACGATCGGCATGTACACAGCTGCGCACAGCGAAGATTGGCATGGTGATAGTTGCAGTGAGGCCAGAGGAATTGAGCTTCGCCCAATGATAGCAGACGATCGCCGTATTGACGTCAAGATTATGAATATCGCAGGTTCGTGGATATACATAGTTGGTAATCGCAATAATAAATAATCCTAAAGATAAGAACATAACATCAAAAGTAACAACACCAATAGGACCACACAATACTAAATAGTACGTACATAGTCACGGCGTTACAATTCCTCACAATCATCACAAACGGAATCGGAGCGCGGAGGGACCGAGGCAACTAGCGACGGTTGCAGCATTCCACGCGACAGTGGGTCCTCTCATTTAGCAGCAAATTGATGCATAATCCTTGGCACAATCCTTGCGGCTCTCTCTATTTGCTGGGCCGTCAATGACCATATTTGGGACTGTCCGCGAACGATTCATGTTGCTGTGCATGGGCCAAACACACATCCCAATCGGGGAGATCGACTGGCAAGATTGTGATCGATGGCACGATATCTATGACGAGTCGACTGTATCGTGCGTAATGCAAATACCGTGGCGTCTCATCGGCTGCGCGCTGATTGGCGGCCGGGACACCGCATCCCTTGGATCCGGCAGGCCCCACCCGTCCCGCCCCGACGCTTTTCGTTTGCTGGTTCTGCTCGCGCTAAGCCGAGAATAGCTAGACCGACCCAGCCGGCTGGCGGTGATGCTGCACTCCAGCCCGGTAGTACGCGCTAACCGCAAACGGAATGAGTGCGCCTTCGCCCCGTCGCTCCTTCTCTCTTTGTCGCTGCGGCTGCCCTCCTTGCTGCCTCATTTGCCTCGTTTGTCTTGTGTTTGTTCTGCCTGCCACCGCCCAGCGTTGCCGTGGCTACTGCAGCTCGACTACTTGGGATGTCTCACCTTCCTCTCTCATCCTTTATCAAACTCCAAACTCCCTGCGTGCATCCTTTCAGCTCTCATCACTGGTATTATTACATATCTCTGTCGAGCGGTGAGTCTAATCTTTGCGCTTCCCCTGCAGGCTGCCACTGACGCACTACGCAGACCACTAGTAGATCTGTCCAGGAGCTAGCTGCTCGTTAGCCTGGAGACCTGCTCCTTGACCAGTGATCGTTGCTCTCCACTATCCTGCCCTTTTTTTTTTTTTTTTTTTTTCCTCCTCCCTCCCCTTCGTCTGCCCTCTCCAATTTTTTATCTTTTTTTGGAATTTTTTCCTCAGGTGTCCAACATTCCTCACTGAAGTTCTGTCTCCAGTACACTTTGCTTGCCAGTGGCTGACCCCCTCCTTGCCACAAACAATCCGGCAGAATATTTAGTACTTATTATTATTATTATTATTATTTGTTATTTGTTATTGGTTCCTCTGATTATTTTTTTTAAATATTTTTTTTTTCTGCCTGTCGCCTCCCGGCGCACCCACTTCGCGATACCCACCCAGTCTCAGTCTGTCCTGCCGATTTGTTCCGCCTCCCCCTGCGCCGCGCGCTGGCTCCAATCTTCATCGTCGCCTTCCATTCTTCCCTCGCTCTTCTCTTCTCTCCGTCCCCTTTCTTTCATCGCGGCCCTGTGTCTTGCGACAGACTCCCCCCATCACAACCATGCCTTACAACACACGCCGGAAGTCTTTGTCTCTGCCGTCGCTAGGCATTCACTTGCCTAACGCTTCGCGCTCGCACAGATCGCCCTCCGCATCGAAAGGCTCCAGCTCTAGTGCCACAGACGAGCAGGTCCCCCCGCCCAAGAAAGTCAAGAGGTCGCATGATGCCCACTCCGCCGCCAGTTCGCCGTCTACAGAGTCAAAACAGTCGCAGTCGCAACCTCACCTCGCACGCGCCGCCCTCGAGCACACTCCGCCGCCGTCGCCTGGGGATGTCGCTGCCATCCCCAAGATCGACACCGACGGCATCCACGATGATGTCGTCGTGGCCGCCATCCATCAGCTCGAGAAGACAGGGAACAAGCCGCATCTGGTGCGCGAATTAGCTGCAGTCTTGATGAACGTCAACGAAACTGTCGCCAAGTAAGTACCTGTCTTTTGTCGTTCGTCGCAACCATTGCTAATCTGTGTATAGTTCCGCAAACCCAGCTGCCCTGCTTTCTTCTCGTCTGAGCTCGTACATGAAGCGATCCTGGACTGCGCTGTCGCCGTGCCCCATGGGCAAGGAGCTCATCAACGTGCATCCGCGCAAGGTTTTCTACTACTTGACTACCTACCCGCACCAGCCACTGCCCGAGAACCTGGACGAAATGCTCGCTGTTGATGTGAAACAGATGACGCCCAGCCTCTCCAGCGGCAGCGTTGCCCAGGATGACGACGACGACGATGAAGAAGCGATGGCCCGGGAACGCTCGCGACTCAGCCCCAGCCCCGAGATCGATTTATCTGCCCCTGAATTTGAGGAGGAGCATCACGATCTGGACGGCCAAGACCCGGGAAGCTGCGACGCATCTACCCCTGGCTTCTCTGACCAACGCGCTCACCGCTTGTCGCATAACCACCGAGCGGCTTCGCCACCCCTGGAGGGTGACGAGCGCGAGTTTACCCAGACCGCCAGCTCTGTTCGCGAACGCGCTTCATCGGAGAAGGCTAGTCGGCAAGGAAGCTTGGACGTCGCCAGTGCCTCGGCCAGCAATGAATCGCAAGCCGGAGCGCAGTCGTTCCCTGTCTCTCCCATGGATGAAGACCCCATGACCTCGATGAGCGAAAAAGACGATTATTTTTCGAACGGAGCGTCTCATGACCAGGGCAACGAAGATGAAACTGTCGCTGCCCTGTTTGGAACGTCGCCGTCACCATCCCTTGCTTCCATGTCGTCTGGTACGACTGTCTTATCGGAAGCAGGCTCTATCAGCGATGGCCTTCAGTCGCTGAAGCAGAATATTATGGACAGCCCTCGCGGCGCAACGCCATCTTCTGTTGTCGATGGTGACGCCGCCGTTCCTTCATCTTTGAAACGCCCGTTCGATCTGGTCGAGACTGGTTTCTCGGTCAAATCCGACATGCAACCTAAGCAGCTGAGAACGTTTGACTTTGACTTTGACATGGTCATGGATTCTTGGAGTGATTTGCGCAGCCCTGAAACCGTAGAGGTGGACGAGCTTGATGAAATGTTTGGGGACATCTGAAAAGACCGCCCTGGCAAATCATGCGCCTCTCATTGCCCGTTCTGCTGCCACCCATCTACCATCTATTACCTATCTTTTTTTAATCTTGTCTGGCCACCCCGGATATTTTTTCGTATCTCCTCTCCTGGGCTTTTGATACCTTGTGTCTTTGGGCATGCGATTTTGTAATGCTATGTTTTGTCTTTTTTTGGTTATTTTCGTCACCGTCTCTACTTCTCTTGTACATGTGATTACTACTACTCTTTTCACCCCCTCTTTGCACCTACTCTACTACTCGTGTATTTCTATGGGATAGATGTTGCCATTTATCTCTTTTCCCGTTGACACGGGAAGGATATATACATACTGTACATAATAATAACAACCTGATGCCGAAGCATTCTTTTTCACCTCTGCAAGTTTTCGTTGGTCTTTTTCTATTTATTTTTTGGGCTTCATAAATCGCCCGATGTGACTTTTGAGTAGGGTTTTGGAAAGAGATTTTGATACAGCGACACGAGTGAAGAGTTGAATGACGAGACGAGACGAGATTTGAGTTTGTGATGTGATTTGATTTGACATTTCGTTTTATATTTGACGTTTATTGAGCAAGCAAGCAAGCAAAGAAAAAAGTTGGATCGTGTTTATTACAACCTTGATTATTCTTACGAGATGAGAAAGAAATTTCAGAAATAGATTGTCAACTGTTGATTTGATTTGATTATTTTTCAAATAGTAATAATATAGTAGTCTAAACCTCGCCCTCCTCGCTCCCACCACCGTCGTTGTCGCCGTGGTGCTGCGCAGACCCAGACGCTGGATCCCCGCTGGTGACTTCTCCCTCTTCGCGATCCGAGTTGATCTCCCCTTCTTCTGCGTCATCGTTGTTTCCATCTTTTGTGGGTTGTTGTTGCTGGTATTGGTGGTTCTGTTTTTGCGCTCGACTGTCCGAGCCAGTAGACGTGTTTGTCGCTACCGAAGGCCGTCTGTTGCTGCGATCGCGAGAGTCCCGGTCCTGGTGCCAGTCTCTGTCTCGTTCTCGATCTCGATCTCTGTATCTGTCGTGATCGCGGTATCTGTCGCGGTCTCTATCCCAATCTCGATCACGATCACGGTCCGAGTTGTAATTATTATTCGTATTATTATTCCGACTAGTACTCGGATTTCCATTTCCATTTCCATTCCCATTCCCATTCTTCAAACCCTGGTGTACAATCTCGTCGATCCGCTGCTGCACAGGGTCGAACGAGTCGCCCGCTCGGCTGGTGTTACTGCCATTGCGACTATCACCAGATGCCGATGAAGGCGGTGGTCGTGGCAGAGGGTGTTGGCGGCGATACTGCTCATCCCTGGCCGCAGCAGGGATTCTCGAGCTGGGACGATGTCCATTTGGAGACGACGGCTCGGGCGTTCGACGTTGCCGTTTCGGTGACGGTTCGCGACCGTTGTTATTGTTCTTATCATTGACTCGGAGTTGCGATGAGGACTCGTCGTTTCTGCTGCCGTCCTCATCGGGTTCTCTTGACCTTTTGCGGCCATTTGGAGTAGCACCACCAGCAGCGGGAGATGCCATGGTGATGATGGGATGCGGGTTCACAATCCGCGTCGATTCTGCTGCCTCGTCGGTGTCGGCTGAGTTTGTCGGATACTCGTGTGCCTGTTTACGGACACTGTTGGTTTCGTACAGCTGGGCCATGCGACTGACGGCTCTCCGCACGTCGTGGAGATTCACATCGATCTGCTCCCACCAGGGCCGGCCTTCCTCGTCATCTTCGAACGCAACACCGCAGAGTCTGGCACCGGCCCAGAGCGCAGCAGCGGCAATCGTGCGTGGATAAAACTGGAGGCAGAGAACGGTGAAATTGGAGTCGTTCAGAAACGCCCACGAGGCGTTGCGCAGAGCCTTGTGGTCGTTTTTGCCAAAGTAGACCATGAAATCGTAAAAGACCTTGTGTGGCTGCTCGAGCTGCAGGTCGAAGCATAATGCCTCCAGGCACAGATCCTCGTAGGCCAGCAGCGTGTCCTTCCACTTCCAAAACTCCTTGCTCTGCTCGTCCACCACCAGGTCCGCGTTCTTCTGCGCGACGCGGCAGCACGCGATCACAACCTCCCTAATCTTCCGACAGTTTTCATCCACTTTACTCGCCAGAAACAAACAGCCCGCCGCGACCGAATACGGGTGCATGCCCTGCCGTCGAGGCGGACGGTCGACCATGCTATACCGCACAAAGAACCGATGCATAAACACCGCCGCCGTGGTGATCGTCAGCTGCGGCAGTTTCAGCATTATGCCCACCTGCGTGATGAAGCTCACGCCTTTGCATCGCTGTACATGCTCGGTTTCCATGCTCATTCCGTCCAGCAGCGACGGTGTCCGTAGCAGTTCTTCGTCAGTGAAGTACCATTGTTTCTGCGCCTTGATGATTACGGGATTCGACGGTGATGGCACTGGTCGCCTCGGTCGGTACTGAGATGAGGAGGAGGACGACTCCATGGTGAGAGGTTAATCACGAGTATGTGGTATCTCTCTGTGGTATGTCTCTGTTCAAAGAACAGAACGGGGGCCCGGCCAAATGTGCTGGCTAGTGAGACCACAGCAGTCGCTTCGATTTATGCGAAATGGTGAGATAAAATTTCAAGCATGGCGGAATGCCCGAAAAACCATATTGCAGCACTGCGACGTGGTGCGTAGGGCGTGGGTGGTTGTCGCTGGTGAAGGGTTCAAGAGGCGCGTTGAGCACAAAGCGTTCTTGGACCAGAAGGCGGAGGCGGATCCAGCCCAATCATTGGGCCCGCTCCATCACCGCCTTGACTGCCCATGCTTTGTTTAAGTACGATGTATAAGCTTTCTTATACCAAGGGATATTTATATAGCAAAACATGTATTTCTTTTTATCCAAATATCTCACAGGATTTTATAAGATTATCAAAAGATAGTGGTATCAATCCCAACCAAAACACCGTTATTGTCAACTGTAGGAAATTTCAACTAGACGAAATGACGTCCTATCCATATACCATATAATTTTCGCCAGCGCTATGTGCATTTGTAGATTCTGACCATATGGCAAGGCGGTGTAAACTCCAACGATGGCGGCCGCTACTCTTCTTCGCTGACCTCGCTCTCGTCTTCGCTCGACACGTACCGCTGAGTCTGCTGTATATTCTGAGTGCGAGACGCTTCTTCTTCAAAAGCGGCCTCCATCTCTGCTGCTAGCGCATCCTCGTCATCTTCATCTTCTCCTCCCTTGTGCGTATCGACAGGCGGTACCGGCGCAGATGGTATCTCCGCGTGACCCTGTCGAGCAGGAGACGGAAGACGCAAATCCTCAAACTCTTCCTCATCTTCGTCACCATCAGCCTCATTAGCAGAGCTGTTGTTGGATGAGAAATGAGCAGGATTGACTCTGAAAGTCGGCCGCGACGGCGGAGACCCCATGTCAATAATGAGATCTCCGTCGTAGATGAGGTTCGAGTTCGGAGAAGCCGATGCTTTATTCGACTCCATCTGCGGCTCACCTCGGCCATCATCATCGTCGTAATCGGACGGAGGAGCTGACTCAGAAGATAGATCTTCTGGCTCCACGCGCTCCGCTGATTTGGGCTGCTTCTTCGTGGATGTAGTTGTAGGTGCCGTGCTTGTCGGCGTAGATTTCGGCGCCTGTTTGGGCCGTTGCTGCGAACTGGCATTCTGCTGCCTGGGTTTTGGTAATGGCTTCAGGTTCGTCTTGTCGACTTTGGCCGGTTTGGCGACCTTTGCAGGCTTCACCAAGGGCGTATCCGCCCTGCTACTAACTGCGCCATGCGGGTCTGGCGTTGTCATAGTTGAAGCAGCCGGCTTCGCATCATTTTCGGCATCAGCTTTGGGCAGAAAATGTCTAAAGTCGTATGGGTTGTCCTGGTCCGCCTTTCCCGGGTTTTCATCATCAGACTCGTCCCTGGATGCGTGGTCGAGACCGTCATCGAGAGTATGTAGTTGTTCATACTGATCGATGACCTCCCTATTCTTTCCGGGGGCGGATCGCAAGTTGAAGTTTAGGCTTGTGCCAACCGACTCCAATACAAAAGCCTTGCGAACCGGGTCAAACACAAGCACCAGGTTTCTCGTGTCCGAGCCCTGAACCGGCAGGGATGGGTCCACGCTACCTTTGTACTTGTATTCCAAGGTCGTCTGCTCGGCATTACCGGCCTTGTCCGTGATAGTGAGATTGTATAGATCTTGCGAAACACTCGACCGAGTGATTTTTGTCCGCTGGTTGGCCGTCGCAGACTTGCTCTTGTGGTTATATGTGATATTGACAAAGGTCGATAAATCGACGTCCTTGCCAGCCAGCTTATCGCCGAGTATAATCGGGTATTCCGCGTGCTTCGTAGGGTCGATTGCCGGCGCGGCCGAGGCGGTGTTTAAAGACATGGTCACGGAGGAGATATCTAGACAGGATTTATATCAACTGGACGTCTTTTTCCCCCAGGACCCCCAAGGATATCGTCTGCCTACCGCATGTGCATGTGCAAGTGATGATGTGGATTGTGTACTGGGGCTGGGAGGAGTAAATCCCCCGGCACCGATAACAAAAGAAAAATATCAACAAGGATAGCAAAGAAGTTCTCCTCGCACAGAGGGCCACGCCGCCATCAGACAAAGCGGCCGTGACAAAAGGTTGAGAGCGCTTCTCCGTCAACGGGCTGAAGGGGAGGGGAAACCCCGGGCGGGTCTAGATTCACCGATGACAGCCTGACTAAGCTTACATGAATTGTCAGATTGAAGTGAAGATCGCCCTGTTTGTTGGGACATTGCGACGGCTTGGGGGAATCACAAATGTTTGATGATTTACAAAAAAAAACAAAACGCTTTTTCGTCTGCGTTATATGAAAACAGCAAAAAGAAAGATCGACCAGGATGCGACTCGAACGCATAACTTTCAGTGCCGAAAACTGACGCGCTACCTATGGATAGGAATCAGAACGAGGATTCGCGTGTTTATGATTGTAAGGATGTATACCATTGCGCCACCAGGCCTTGCCTGAACGGAGCGGCCGTTTTGGGGGTTAGTTGACTCGGATAGCTCCTGCAATGGAATTATCTCGTTGGTTAGGCTCTTATGATAAGTAGATAGTGACGGTTTACTCAAATTATGTTGACTGCAGTCTAATCGGCTCGTTACTCATCATATTTCGTGACATATCGTACAGGCTAAGCAAGATAATCTTAACTCCAACATCTATATCACTCTCATTACTAAACAGGAGACACAGGAGTGCTGCTCTTTGTCGCATTCGCAGCCAAAGGCCCTTGTGTAAGTTGTTCGAGCTTTCCTGCTAAATCGCGATGTTTGCGCATGACTTGCTCCCACTCGTGAACAATATCGACTTCACCATCTTCAGATTCTTCTTCCTCGTCCGCCTCGAGCTCTGTCAGGATCATGCTGAAGTCACCGCCCAGGCGCCCGAGACTGGCAGCGCAGTAGAGTACTTGGGTCAACAAGCTTTCTCTAGAACTCTTGTCCCGTACATTGGGGAGATAGCTGCGGAGGGTGTCTGTGAGTAGCTGGACGAGGTGTATCGGAAAGGTTGCAAGGGCTGGTGGAAGAGCTTGGAGTGGGTCGCTCTTTTTGACCTGTTTTGGCGGTGGCTTCGTCTTCAGCCCTGAAATGCTGGCTGCCACCAACTCGTTGTCAGGTGTCTCTGTCGTGAATATATTCTTGTATAATGACACAATAGCAAAGCTCTGTTCGCGGTATATCTCAATGTACCGTTTTAGAAACCGCTCTGTTTGCTGGCCTCCAGACCACGCATTCGACTTGGATGATGTTTGTTCCGCTTTAGCGCCATCTGTTCTGCGCTTGGTTTCCTGGTCTGCCAATTCTCTCAGAGGCTCGAGAGCTTCCAGCGTAGAAACCAGACTTGCCAGTCTGCAAACAAGAAACAGGGCGCCAAACGCTCCTTCATCCGGACCGGTTGAACCTCTCTTTCCTCGCGGGTTTTCCAGCTCAGGAGCAACTCGCCTAAGCCAGCCAACGGTCCTCATGGCGGCTGCTAGCCTCATATTTTGCGTCCTCAACCCTGCAATAAGATTTGTGGTCATATCCTTCATGGCGTCTTCGGCTTGTAGAACAATGTCCTTGATTAACGGAGAGTCCGGATATAGGGATTGAAGTCGTTTTATATGTGAATAGAGATCCAATGCAGTCGAATACTTGCTCGTTGACAAACTTCCTGCGGCCGGACCAGAATTTGCTGCCGAGGACGAAGACGACGACACAGCAGTTGACAACAGAGCGGGAAGCTCTAATATATCCGATATTCGGTCAACGTTCCTCGACAATTGCATAGCCTTTTTTCGGCGGTCTAGAATCTGATTTTCGCCCGTTTTGGCGTATCTCGTCGAGAAACGCACGGCTTCCTCGTCCAGCTTGGGTATCCCATTCTGCAGCACCTTGGCCTCTCGCGCCAATGACGGGATCAGCGTTTGGAGATTGGAAAGGTGGTCAGCCGATGTGATGAACGCCTTGTGCGAGCGATTGGAAAGAGCTTGAAGAGACAGGAGGGTTGAGTGCGCAGAATGGGAGATCGATTGAGGTTCGGTCGTCTTGAGGCTCTCGAGCGACAGGGTTGTCAGGCGGTTCGTGTACTTGACAGCAGTGGCATCTGTGGAGAGCGACGTCGGGCCATTGCTGCTGTCAACGTAGGGGGCAAGCACCTCCAGAATCGAGTCGGCCATGGCGAGGTTGGCGTGTGTGCGAGTGCAGGGAATATGCACCGCAATGCGATGCTCGCTGGCAGAATCCGGGGTTGGTTTCGCGGTGGTCTGACAGCGTTGGATAGTTAAGTGATATTAAGCGCTCTGTACGGCGTCCGTCGCGGCCACTTGTGCAGCCCCGCTGCTTCCTCCTGTGTCGCCATCGCGATCTCCTCCAAACGCTGGGCATAACCCTCCACTTCCACGTCTTAGATATGTAGAGTCGATATACGAAATGGTCATTACTATCTTGCTGAAATATATTTCTTGTTACTTTCTCTCCATATGATATCGCTTTCCGAATCACCCCTACAATCACTTGATACACCGCTCGCCTCCCATATCGACTAAGCACATGGGAAGAGAACACTAGGAAAATGGGCAAGCCACGGGTAAAGCAGTTTATTCTGGCCTCTTGTTTGTCAAACTCCCTGCCTAATCGAGTGCTTTCGTAGATGATCATATTGATCCGCCATGCGCAATCCGAAGGAAACAAGAACCGCGAGATTCACCAGTCGGTTCCAGACCACCGGGTGAAATTGACGCCAGAAGGCCACAAGCAAGCGCTGGAAGCCGGCCGTCGACTCCGCGATCTTCTCCGGCCAGATGATACCTTGCACTTCTTTACCTCGCCATATCGGAGAACACGCGAGACAACCGAGAAGATCCTCGAGTCGCTCACATCCGACGAGCCCTCGCCGTCTCCATTCCCGCGCCACACCATCAAAGTTTACGAAGAGCCGCGGCTTCGAGAGCAGGACTTTGGCAATTTCCAGCCATGCTCGGCCGAAATGTCGCGCATGTGGCAGGAGAGAGCCGACTATGGCCACTTCTTCTACCGGATTCCAAACGGAGAGTCCGCCGCTGATGCATACGACCGAGTGAGCGGTTTCAATGAGTCGTTATGGCGTCTCTTTGGCGAGGACTCGTTTGCCAGCGTGTGTGTACTAGTGACCCATGGACTGATGACCCGGGTCTTCCTGATGAAGTGGTATCACTTTAGTGTGGAGTACTTTGAAGATTTACGGAACGTCAATCACTGCGAGTTTGTGATCATGGAAAAGAACCCCGATAATGGAAAGTTTGTTCTCCAAAACAACCTTCGAACATGGTCTGCTCTTCGACAGGAGAAAGAAGAAGAGAGGAAACGAGAGCGAGAAGCCAAGGGCCTGCCGCCAGCCCCATCAGAGAATGATGTCCCAGTACGTCGAAAATGGGGCGGCTGTCCAGACGGCTGCACGCATGGCCATACTGTCAAGTCAACGACCTGGCGCCCCGCGAGACAGGACAAGGCCGACCTGTTTCGCGACGATGACGGAGGCGAGACGACCGATGGCAGAAACCGTAGTCCGTCAGCAGAGCGCAAGAGACCCCTGATCAAGCATTCCACAGCTACCAGCCACCAAAGCAGATCAAAGACCAACAATAATCACCGTCATCACAGCCATGATTTCTCAGCCGACCCTTCTCTCGACGACGTCATTTCCTCGCCGGCCCAAACTCCATCGTACATCTCTCTCGCAGGCGTCACTAGGTCTATACCTGAAGTGTCGGTCTCGGCCGCAGACGGCAGCAAGGACCAGCTACAGGGACGGGTGAGCCGAAAGTCCAGTAAACGTGATGGACGATCTTCCATCTCGCCTTTACGACTAAGCAGCAGCAGCAATAACAAAAACAATAACAATCAAAATAACAACACCGACACAGAAGGAGACCCGACCCTACCAAACATTCACCTCCTCCGCCTCGGCGGTCGAGACGGCGGAGGCTCATCTAGCGGTGTCAACAGCCCCGTTCCCTCGGATTCAGAAGAAGTCGACAGTGCCCTACCAGACGCAAGCAGATCGCTCCCCGGTAATACTACTACGACCAATTCTTCTTCCCAACCAATCCAAGACGCCGAAGATGACGGCGACGACGAAGGAGCCGGGTCACGACGAACGGTCCGACGACACAAAACCGGCTATCATCATCACCACAACAATACCAACACCAACAATACGGCGAACACGCACGACAGACTACTACAACAACCCAAGGCGAACGCGCTAGGTGATGCTGACTCGGTCTCGAGTGTTTACGATGAAGACGGCGGACTACAGGCCGACAACGAGGAGGACGAAGATGGATCCGCGTCGAATAGTGAAATCGACCGACAGCGGAAACAGGAAGAGAGCGTTAGCGAGTCTGTGTATTAAATGACTAGGGAATTTGAATTTGTTACGTGGTTAGAAAGGAATTCTTTTTTTTTCCAAGATGATACCAATCTTTGATATTATTTCTTTCAGGCTATTTTCACATGTTTTTTTGTCAATTATCGTATGTAATGAAGAAATGCAACAGCATCAATGCCCTAAACAGTCAATTTACAAAGGCTAAATCCCCATAAAACTCCTTTCCTTGCAACTTCAACCGAATAGATGGTGATCGAATGAGAAAAAGGAGGTCGGAACAGAGATGAAAGTTCGATTGGTATCCGTGTGTAAAAAAAAAAAAAAAGTAAATCTTGGTATTGACGAGTCATGCGAATGACATTTCGAATTGAAACTGAAAGCTGCACCAGACAAGGAGCAGAAAAGAGAAATTGAAAGAAGAAGATGAAACAGTCAGTGGGCGAGCTGTTTTGTCATTCGGACTGGGTTGTTTCATCCATGTATCGTGTCAGAATCCACAACTTCTCCCAATTGATGACAGTCAGTCCCCCAAGACTTGAATCAAGAATGAAGTTATAAACATAGAAACCTCCCCACTGACATGCCATGGCCGATATGCACCAAAATCGAAAAAAATGTCAAGCATGAACGCCACGATTCTGAGGTGAAAGCAAATGCATCATACTAATCGAGTATCAAACACAAATTTCAAGTCTATGGGTAATATTCAGAATCCAAAAAAAGATATGAAGAAAGAAAGGAAATAAAGAAGGAAAAAATAGGAAAAATAAACCGGTGGCAAAAACCGCGTGTAAAAAATCGTGAGTCGTAAACTTTTTTTTGGTCAACGTTTTATGCTCTGGACGACCTCGAAATGGATATAAATGCGAAATGCGAAGAGTGAAAAAAATGATGGCCTCACAAGACGCTCGGCTGCAAAAATTTGGCGCGAGGTAAAATCAAAGCCAGGTACTTTTGTGAGACACATTTGACTCGAAAACTTCAGAACGCGAGAAGAGAAATGTAGGTCGTCGAAAACCTTTTGGCGGTATCACTGTCGCAGCAAAACGGCAAAGGGGTAATAATTAAAAAAGCAATCGATGCGAAGAACATTGCAAACGCTTCTGTCGACGCAAGAATGAAACATAGACATAAAGGCAATAGGTCAGCCTGCCACCATAGGCTGGATGGAGCCAAAAGTGTTCGCAGGAAAGAATTTATCCTGGTATTTGAGGCAGTAGGCACAACCACAAGACGAGCCATGACCAGTCCAGACGGAGTTGCTCATAGGCACGGTATAGACAGGAGTGTGGTGGTACGAAGGTGGCTGGGAACGAGGCGGATGAGGATGCGCGAGGTATTGTTGTTGTTGTTGCGGCATCCATGAACGCGAATATGGAGGAGGCGGGTTGCTGTACATCCAAGTGCCAACGTTGTAATAGTCGGGTGTGTTGGGACCACTGTGCGGAGCTGATGGGGGCGAGTACTCAGACGCAGCTGGATTCAACCATGTGTTTTCATAGTTGGTAGTGCGCTGGTATTGCGGTGGGATTGGACCATCAGGCGACATGAGAGGCTTGGAAACCGTGTAAGGTCTGGCGATGTTGGTGTCAATCGGCGCCAATTTCTGACGGGTTGGGTTGCCTCTGATAGAAACAAGTGTCGCACGGTAGGCTTCCCAGCGGGCCAACCATACACCAAAGCCATCTTCCTTGTTGTGAATACGCTCATGGATTTTCCACTCGAAAGCGAAAAGCCAGTCTAGTTCCATCGTGTTCAGCTCCGAGACGGGGATGTTGCTCACTTCGGCCCACGACCGGTTTTGAAACGTATTATCATCAAGAAACTTGCTTCCTAGTAGCAGTGCAGTGGTCAGCATCCGGTAGACCTGGCCAGTGCCGGTCGCGTAGATCCCCTTGGAAGAAAGCATGCGCATTCGGGTTGCCAAGTAAAAGAGGCCCAAGAGAATGGTAGAACTGGGAAGGCGAGTCGACGAGAGGATCTGGTGAACATATTTCCGGAACGAGGGCGGAACAGCTGTTTGTCCTGGGTAGACACTTCCAAGCAAGTCAATATCATCTAGGTTGATTCCGGGGCTGCACAATGCATACATTCCCTGGGCCATTTCTGCAACAAAATCTGACATTTGATCGATCTCGTAATCAAGATGAGCAGCCACGCCTCCAGTAGGCTTCTCTTCTTTGGGGCGGTGATGCTCAATGGGGAGATCGTGACGGCGATATTGTGGGGGAATGGCGCTGTCGGGGAAAGCGGAGACGTTGGACCGGATCGGGGGCAGCGAGGGTGCAGCTGCGACGGCCCCGTAGACTGACTGTTGCTGACCCCCAAGCTGCGGCTGGGCGATGCCATGGGACATGGCAAAGTCGCGTCCAGGGCGCAGTTGGCCAAGTGACTGTGAGTGGGCGTTCATCGGGGCAGGCTTGACGAAGCAATTTGCCTGGGAGTACTGCTCGATGAAGTCACAGCCGTTCTGGGAGTAGCGAGGGGGGAAAGCAGACTGTCCGGTGACATAGTAAGGCTGGTCTATCTCCATTTTGTCGATTCCATGGAAATGGGGCGGCGTAGGGGGCAGGCCGTGAAGGCCAGGGTTGTAGAAAGACGGCATGACGGGAGGTTGAAAAGCTGGTCGACGGCAGGAGGGCAGACGAACCAGTTGCTTTAGACGGAAACACGAGACGTTAGCAACGACAGTGCGCGCGGACAGCTGGGATGAACTGTGTTTCGCGCAGGATACCAACCGTCTACTCTTCCGCCACTACCCGAAGGCCGGCGAGCGCTGCTCGACGAGCGGCCGCTCTGTCTTGAAAAGAAGATCGGGCCTTCTTTTCTCTAGTCGTCTCTCATGGATAGGAACTGGTGTTTGCGGTGACAGGGGTTCCTCTGAGGCGAGCTCAGGGACGGGACTGCAGATAAAGATATCGGTTTTTTTTTTAGGTTTTTGGTGTTTTAATTTCTTTTTTGTGCCCAATCAACGCGACGCTAAACAGGCGATGCAATGAGACAGGCTCGGAATCGACAGCAAGGCGAAGTGGCCGGTACGCAATGGCGACGTGTGTGTGGACGCGGCAAAAGCGAGCAGGGGCGAGTCACGGGCAAGCGAGCACGACACGAACTCCGGTCAAAAAACCACGACGAAACCGGGGACAACGGGCATAGGACAACGACACTTAATGAAAAGCTCGCTGAGGAAGATTGCACTGGTCCGAAGGGTTAAATGACGAAATTCGGAATAGGCGTGAGGCGTGGGTGGGAGAGAGAAAGAGAGAGAGAGAGAGGAGGGGGGTGAAGAGAGAGAGGAAGAGGAAGAGAAGGAAAGGAAGGGAGTGAGCAGTGAGAGTAACGACTCCGGCAGGCCCCGTAACGGGCGATACCGTACGGTCACGAAAAAGTCAGCGGGCGCAGGCGGCGGAGGGCGACGGGGCGGGCAGGACGAGTCAGAAGCGGCGAAAAAAGGGGGGAGCGAGAAAAAAATAAATTATGGCACTTCCGTCACCCGCGCGTATCGGGCCAAGTGGGCTTCTGTGCGACTGCGACTACAACACAATACTACTAATAAAATTAATTGGATTCTTCTGGGCTCCATTATTATTAATGCCTGGCCCTGGGTCTCCCAACAAACCACTCCCGGGCTTTACAAGAAGAAGAATAGGGACAATCATCTGAAGAAGGTCAGGCGCCCCCCTTCAGCCAGCGGCCGTGCACTGCGCTCAAACACCGCTGAATCCGCGCAGGCGTCTGGTGATTGGGCGCTCTCCTAGGGATTGCAATCACCATTAGTTCACGCACTCGCCCCGTTGTTGCTGGGTGCTATTGGCGCAGGGAAAAGTATGCCTGACCGAGGGCGTCTGGCCAGCGTTGATCGATTATTATTAATGGCCAAAAGCAGGCGGCAATGGCAGCATCGCCTGCTGATTGGCCGGCCAGAGTCCGTGGCATTTGAGTATAAGACAGCTATTATTGAATCATGTTTTATAAATTATGATATGATGTGTTATTCAATAATAATATACGTTGTTGAGCACTCTTAACTATTCGAGTACATGCACGTGGAGCTGTTGTCATGACGATAATACAGTTCGGATTTCAGACACGTGGGGAGTTGTCGGTTCCCATAAGCATATAGCAATAATAAATAATGCACAAATATATACAAACCTATACAGCACCCCCAAAAAAATAGAAAAAGAAGAGAAAAGAACACGAATTATGCTTGGATCACCAACAGCTGCCTGGTCAGCTGCAGGCAAAAACGTTGTACGTTGTGCGACAGGCTTGTCCCCGGTCATCTGTGCCTTGCACAGGGGCAGGTCTGGCAGTCATCTTCCACAATGACTTGGGCTGTGCCCAGTGCTTGCCACTGCAAAAGTGGCAAGTTGCAACTGCCAACAGGACTACGGAATTCAAATGTCAGCGGGGCGGAATTCTCTGAAACCTATTAATACGCGCCCTTCCCTCGAGAATCCTCACTCGCTGCACAGCCATCCGGATCGGACTAGCACCAAAACTATGGGCTTGTATCATGTATGGAGATGAAACAAGTTTCCGGACTATCGCTCTCGGTCTTGAGCGGCTGCCTACGATCACCGGCCAGTGCCGATTTGCTATTTAATTTTATTGGCATGGATGAGTCACCTAGCAACGTATTATCACTCGGTGGCAGTGGCACTACATCTAAATTAGTGAGCAGCAGCATGGGGTTACAGACACCGAAGGATTTCGGCGCCGGTTTTGCAAGCTGCCGCCGCAAGCCGCGTACATGTATCGTTGTATCGAAACGTATTTTTGGGTTTACTGCGGAAATAAATTTACAGTGGTTGTTAATGTTAATGTTATTATTAGCTGCTTGATAATAGGCTTGGGCCGCTGTGCGTGTGTATCGATATTCTTCGATATGTTCTACCAATTATGAATGCGCAGAACCGCCGCACAATAATACTTGTAGGATAACTATTGTTAATACGGCGTAGGTATAAGAGTCATCAACTTGTATTATCTCAGCCTGGATCCTGAACTAATCCATCTGGCTGACGGTGGTGCATACGTTGGGAAAAGTCTCAGATATGACGTCGTCAATCTATATATAATTCTTCTCACTATAGACTTCAACATTCAAACATTTTGAATAACCTGCTTTTTTTATTTATAGTAATTAGAAGTAGCACATAAGTAGTGGTAATTTTAAAATAATATCCATCTATCGGCAATGTTTTCTTTTCCATATTCCTTTTTGTCGCATTGCATAACACTTCCATTCCCCTCATCGGGTTCATGCATCTTTATCCGATAATGGCCGAGGGATAGGGCCCATCCCACGCCGTTGACCCCTCACTCTGTTTTCTAGATTCCGTGGAACCTAATTATTAATATTTTTTTTTTTTGCCGAGTGACTTCGAGGTGTATGTCTTGGTCAACGGTGTGAGTCAGAGGCATTATTGTTGACGTGGACAGGCACTTGCGGAATTCGTGGCGTGCTGAACTGTTCATGTACGTAGTATATGCACGGAGTACCTGACTCACAGAAGAGTACTTGTCGTTTTTGCTATACTTATACCGTAAAAGTTTAATTTCATATGCAATTTGCCAACTGGCAATCACTACTGTATACCAGTCCTTCATGGATATACGTTAATTGACATTTTGTAGATGTCATCGACATTGGAATATGTAGGTGGACATCTAAAAGCATTCATCCATCGATTAGACTGCTATTCCAAATGAAAGGTCGCATGCATTTGGAAAACCGGGTATTGCGTCCTTAAATGTTGAACGTTGTAAGGGTCAAATCGAGAAATAAATGGATTATCATATTATTCTACATCCAAAGTAATCAGTATCATGAATCGGCAAATGCTAATCCTCCACCACAACGCCCGAAATACGCCCCATCAACAAGAAACACAAATCAAGGATACCAGGAGTAACTGTGAAGAAATTGAGCCCGCGACCCGTCCGTTGTCTCCGTGCGCCATTTTGATTTCCAAGCCCATTCTCGAGCTGCCGTGTCAATCAAAGCTTCCTTGCACTCTGGCGGCAGTTCAGCAAGCACCTCTGCGCTCGCAAACTCGGGATGCAGATGATCAACCATGCTTGTAATCCCGTTTGACCCGATATCGTGAATGTCGCCATCTGGGCCCGGTCGTCCCAGAAGACTGAATTCAGGCGTCTCGTAGTGTATATCCGTAATGGCAAACCGACGAGTGAACACCGCCGGAACCGGAGGAAGGATCGATGGTGTCGTGTCGGCTGTGGATTCTTCGTCTTCCTCGTTTCCATTTTCTTTCTCATTACCGTCCTCACTGGCCGGTGTCCCGTTGGCAAGGTTTAGAGTCGACAGGCCCTCGGCGAGCTTGGTGGACGTGGAAGACTCCGCGGGTGGAACCTGTTCCCAGCGAATATGTGATGGTTGCATAATCTTGGGGTATTGCATGAAATTTGTATGAACATCATAGGCACCATTGAGGTTCTCTCGCCGCAGACTAGAAATAGACGCATTATAACGACTCCAGAGAGGGTTAGTAAAGGGGACAAAGACTTTGCATCGCAGAGAGACTCACCTGGCATCCCGTGCATGTTCTACCATCCAATTGTCTCCGGTAACAGGCACTTTTCGTTTTTTCGGATCGACAACCTTTCCATTGGGCAAGGGAATTGATGGCGCCCCCGTGTGATAAACAGCACTGGCACCATGCCATGCCACATATTGGTTCCGGTTATACGGCTCGCCTGGAGCTGGCAGCTTGTCTTCTGGAACAGCAAGCTCACCCTCGACATCTCCGCGCTCCAAAGCAGCCTTTTCGCTGTAATCGTCACTCACCTTCCGTCCACCAATGACGATCTTGGAGCCGAATTCGCGAAAGACGGACCGCGCGGTCACCACACCAATGGCCCTTCCTTTATAGGAATGGGGGATGATGTCTCTCTCGATCAGATCGCGTTTGGCGTCATCGTCAATAATGATTTTGTAGAGCAGCTTGTGCTTTTGAAAGAACAGATACGAGTCTCGAAATCCAATGCACCGGGCAGGCTCCGTCGACAACATGTACTGCCGATCGCCTCGATTGAGAATGGTGAAAGTGCGAACTCGATATTCCCGACCGCCCTGAAGGTTGCCCATTTTATCAACCTTCTTTTCGCCGTCCTCGTCGTCCGGAAGGACAACCTCGTCGTTGACGACATCCATCATCGTCCCTTCCTTGTCGACAGCAACCTGGGTGGTGTGCGGATTTCCACCCCGGCGGCCCCATCGCCCTCCGCTTGCAGCAGGTCGACCTCGCCTCCTCTTGACAGGAGTAGTGACAACAATCTTTTGTTCTGAACCATCGTCCGGCAGGTCCCATTCAGGCCGGGGGTTCTTGGGGGGTCGACCGACACGGCGCTTGCGAGGAATGGCAGACATGCGGCCGAGAGGTGTACTTGTTTCTGATGGAGGCTCTCTGTCTGGCACTGGGCTGGGAACAGCTTCTTCTGCGCCGGTCGCAGGACCTGCTTCAGGCTCGGGCTCGGGCTTAGCTTCGGCTTCACCTTCAGCCTCAGGGTCGGCTACAGCTTCAGGGTCGACCTCTGGGTCGTCCTCGGGGTCATCAGGTGGATTGGCATCGGCACTGGACTCTCTCGAGGGAGGCGCATCGGCCATTTCTTCATCGGAGGCGTCTGGTAGCATGGGTGGTTCGGATCCTGTAATTATTGTTTAGAGAAGGAAAAAAACAAGAAAAATGGAGACAGCAGGAAAGAGGGCAACTGACGCATTGACTCAGCAGCTGCCTGAGCAGCCGCGCGCAGCTTGCGAGCCATGGTGGAGTCTGCTCACAAAAGGAAGGAGCGATGCGCGCTGGATTCCTGTCACGGCAAATCCCTGGGCTGGTCCGCTGTTGCCCTTTGATGTCTCCAGCGCGCGAGATCAGAGCGCGCGCGGTCTCGGCCATGGCGTTGTTCCGGCCGAACACACGTGACGTCTGTTCTGGTGCTAGCGCCTTGGCGTACGACCGGGATGGCTAGCCCTGTGCCCTAAGCCCTGACAGACAAGCTTTGTCGCTGCCCTAGCGTGACGTCACCGAAGACTCGCCAGATTAGGTTGATCGCCGTTTGCCTGTTTCACCTCGCGCGCACGTGAAAATGAGCCAGTCTCTGTCTGGTCATTCGTTTAAAATCTAATAAAGTGGGCAGCCTCATCCATGTCTTGGCCCCTCGGTGCGTGCCTGATACGGCATTGCCGTGCAACCTACGGACACTGATAGACATTTATTGATCGCTGGATTGAGCGCATCGGCTTTATTATCAGTTTGTGTTGATTCTCATGACTCAGACCGATTGATATTGCATTGGCGACTAGACCGGGATCATCGATCAGTGGCATGCTGACTCGGCATGGCCGGTTTGTATGTAGTACAGAGGACATAGTAGTAGTACCCAAGGTAGTACTAAACATGTATTATATAGTAGCCGGAAAATAATACCGTACATCGTCGAGTCTGACCGCAATTGTATCCATTGAAAATTTGAATTGACAATAATACTTGATACAATTGTATACCCCGCGCGTGGTTCGTCGTCGCGGATCTAGCCTTTGCCGATCTCGCCACCATGCTTTATCTCTGCAGCACAGATATTATTCCTGTCAATGGTGGAGTGACAAATGCAACAACACTAGCTAGCATGCTGTGTCGTTCTCTGATGAGTCCGGACATGTATTTCTCAACTCTAGCGGGCTCTGCTCCACCTGGAGTGTTTCGTCGCGGAGCACACCCCGCCGCCAAGTGAGGGGAGGACTAGAGCGCCGTTGAGGAAAAATACAAAGAATTGTTCTGAATAGTACGGAGTATTTAATGGTGATAATAGTGAAATAGTCAATGACGTTTGCCCCTGCAGCTGGAGGGAGGCACTGCATGCACTATTAAATAATAACGAAAGTCAATGTGGCAGGCAGCATGAGATAGCTCATATCATGGCTTGCCTTTTTACCTGTTTCTTTTCTGGCTGACATCTGATCGCAAAAAACGGACAAAAATTGGTATGGTACGGGACCATACACTTCGGGGCAGGATGATCTCATTCTGCGCAGCCATTGGATTTAGTTACAGCGCATCGCATCGCAGCGCATTCTGCCTCAAACCTGACATTGCCCGCCCTGGACGCAGCGAATCAGGGGGCGGTCGAATGACGAGAGGACAAGTAAATCCGTCGGTGGCGGAGAAGCTGCGAGAAGAACAATTTCCCTTCTACTCTGGCTTCACTTCTTGGGAGACGATGGAGCTCGCCAGCGCTCGATATTGGGCGAGGCAATGCGGTCCAGTTCAGGCGTCTCCACCGCGACCACCCTCAGACGAAGCCATAGAAGAAGAACAGCGGTAATTCGCGCTGTCTCCTCACTACCAGCCACTAGTCGCCAGTACGGTACGGTACCGTACGGGCTTTGCCTCCCTCGGCGACCAGCCGATATGTCCATTGGCTGCGGCTGCGTCTTTTTTCAGCCCACAGTCTGCAACGGGGCTCCGCCCAGAATAACAGTACGTAGTAAGCTAATACTAATAATAATAACCATCCTCAGCTCTTTTGAAGGACGTCTTCTTCTTTTCTCACTCTCTCCTCCTTCCAGACTCCGTGCACCACTCCTATCACTGCTCTCATACGAAAGCAGCAAATACCAACACCGGGACTTCCCGAAGCTGACTGTACGTATATTTTCCCGGAACTCAAGCGGCGCTAGGCCCAGCCGGGACTCTTGCCGCCGCTATCTCTGCTGGTTGCCGCTCGCCTCTTGCCTCCCCCTCCAATCCAAAGCCCTCAACCTTGCATCTTCCTCTCTCTGACTTCTCCCAGCTGCACGCAAAGGAAGTCAGAAAAAGGGACCAGCTGCAATCTGCACGCTGGGCTTGATCTTCGACGCCTTCTCCAGCATCCTGGCGTCGCTCTCCCCGGTTCGCTGCACTACGTGAGACCCGCTACTGCGAAGGCGAGTCCACCGCAGCCCAGCGATCATCCCGCATCTCTAGGACCGTCATTATTACCGGGCTTCGATTCAAACCTGCCGCCTCCAAACGAGACGAAACAACGTCTTCTTTGTCGACGTCGACACTGTCCAAGAAACTAGCTGGCGCTTCAGTATCGTTACCATCGCCCTATTAGTACCTCCCCCGGGAGTCCCTTCAGCCACCTGCGAACTCTCCCCACGGAAATTGTCGGATGGGAAATCACCCCCCATCATGGCTGCACCAGGCGAAGCTAACTCGCATGCTGATGCCGACCTCATGAGGCAACCTGTGCTTCAGAGGTGAGTTTTTTTTTATATATTTCATTTGTCCCGAACAAGAAAAAAAAAAGAAAAAAAAAGGCGCATTCTGTTTTTGTTGTTATGAGCGGAAAAATGCCTCGCGCCTGAGCTGTTCCTACATTTGCCGGGTGCTTGGACGGGAAAAATTTTTTTGCTTTGCTTTTCGTTCCCATCTATCACGAATCCCAACCTCCTCCCTGCCCAAAGGCTAGAGTCAGGTCGATATTCTGCGAGCGCACAGACGCTTTCAGCCCTTTTGTTCTTGCCATTGACCTGTCTCGCGGATATCCTCCACCCGCAATTTGCTTGCTCCCCCCCCCCCCCCCCCATTGTGTTGTTCGATAAGCAACCTACCCGCTTGCTTGTACCCCATATTTGCACTGCGCCGATATTCTGAACAACACAAAGGTCTTGTCTTTTCGCTTGATAACTGACCCCCACTTTGAATTAGCAGCGGCGGCACACAGGAGGAAGAGGGACAAGAGAACAACAACAACGTCATTGGTTCAAATGGCTCGACGCCTACTGGAATGGCAACTCCCCATCCAGACCCGGTCGACAAACGGCTGCCCGGTATAATGCACTATTTCTCCCAGGTTGGTAGCTCTGCTTTCCCACTGAGTTCTATCAAAGCACGGATATCCAGTTCCATCACGCCTGCTGCGGGTGGCGAGAATATGCAGTCCAACCTCACAACCAACGCGGAGGAGGGAGAGGAGGCCTCTGGTAACGCTTCCTTGATATCTGGCGCCGATGCTGTCAAAGAGCACACCCAGTCGCAAGCTGTCGATGTGCCTGCTCTTCCTGGCACCGAGCAGCTAGAGAAAACTGAAGCCTCAGAGACTCTGAATCCCAGCTCCCTGCCCACTCCCCCTTACTCGTCTGCCTGTTCATTATCCCCCAAGGAACCCGAGGAGACAGAAGAGAGTGCTGCAGCCACCACCGAAAAGAACGCAGTCTCTATTTATTCTGCGTTGAAGGATATCATGTCCTCGTCGAGCAATGTTCCCGAGTCCCAATCTTCACGACGTCCCACATGTCGCCCAGTCTCCAGCGTGTCGGATGACCCAGTTCTTGCTTGTCACTTTTCCAACCCATCCCTCCCTGACGCCTCAGATCTTCCGCCCTCACAGGATGCCCCTCTGTTGGATCATGAAAAGCCTTATCACACTTCCAAGTCTTCTGAGAATCTTGCCAAGCTAACTGAGAACGCGGCCCGTCTAAAGAATACGCCGCCGTTGACCCCAAGAGCCTTGTCCAACGAAAACATCTCGACGGACCGACGTTCCAACGGTTCCACCTCCGCCCCATCAACTTCGTCGAACCAACGACGCCCAAGCCCTGCTGAGGCATCGACGGCAGGCTCAACCGGGAGACTCAGTGACTCTCAAACGTCACAGGACGAAATCGCCGTCTCTCCCATACAAGGTAAATTGTCGGTGAAGATTTCCCAAGCTCGCGGGTTGCGCCCTAGCACCGATCCTTATGTCGTATGTGTCTTTGAATGGAATGAATACATCTCCAAAGGTACCCAGAGTGGCAACACCACCCCGAATGGCAAGGGCGAGAGCAAAGAATTGCTTGAAAATGATTCAGGTCGACCAATGGCTATCCCCATGAGGAGTCGCCAGAGCAGCCACAATAGCCAGCTGGACGGTCCAGAATCTCAAGGCAAAGCGCCTGTAACTGATCCCCAGTGGAACCATGAAGCTGTATTGTATGTTATCTTGCTCCGTGAAACGTACCGGATAATTGATTGCTAACTGGCTGTTAAGTGACGTTTTAGGTGAGCAGTCGGAAATCGACGTGTCGGTTTATGACCGATATAACCAAGAGGCATTCCTCGGTTACGTACGAATGACTCTCAACCTTCGCGAAGAAAGGTCTAGCCTGGAGGGTTGGTTCCCCTTGGCTGCGCGAGGACAGGGTGATTACCACGTCTCGGGCGAGATTCATCTGGAGATGCATTTCGAAAAGACTGAAAGGAAACAAGTCGGACCAAACGACTTTCAAATCCTCAAACTGATTGGCAAAGGCACATTTGGACAAGTTTACCAAGTCAAGAAAAAGGACACCCAGCGAATTTATGCCATGAAGGTTTTGTCCAAGAAAGTCATTATCCAGAAGAAGGAAGTTGCACATACATTGGGCGAACGTAACATCCTTGTGCGGACGGCCATGGCGGCTTCCCCTTTTATTGTTGGACTCAAATTCTCCTTCCAGACACCCACAGATCTGTACTTGGTGACAGACTACATGTCCGGTGGCGAGCTCTTCTGGCATCTCCAAAAGGAGGGCCGTTTCCAGGAAGCCCGAGCAAAGTTTTACATTGCGGAGCTGATTTTGGCCCTGCAACACTTGCACGAGCACGACATTGTCTATCGTGACCTGAAGCCAGAAAATATTTTGCTTGATGCAAATGGCCACATTGCTCTCTGTGACTTTGGTCTATCCAAGGCCAATCTCACAAAGAATGACACAACCAACACGTTCTGCGGGACTACCGAATACCTCGCCCCAGAGGTGTTGTTGGATGAGCAAGGCTACACCAAGATGGTCGATTTCTGGTCTCTGGGAGTCCTCGTCTTTGAGATGTGCTGTGGTTGGAGTCCATTCTATGCAGAGGATACGCAACAGATGTACAAGAACATTGCGTTTGGAAAGGTGCGATTCCCACGAGACGCGCTGAGCACAGAAGGTCGCAACTTTGTCAAGGGCTTGCTGAACCGTAACCCGAAACATCGCCTCGGCGCCAAGGATGACGCCAAGGAACTCATGGCGCACCCGTTCTTCCACGATGTTGACTGGAAGGCGTTGGGTCGTAAAGAAGTGATCCCTCCTTTTAAGCCAAAGCTGAAGTCGGAATCGGACACTTCGAATTTTGACCCAGAGTTCACCACAGCGCTAGACAACTCGTCCTCACTCAACGACCGGGCCGCGGCATTGGCGAATGGATTGATGCCTGGCTCTACACCTCTGTCACCTGGTATGCAGGCCAACTTCAAGGGCTTCACTTTTGTGACGGAAAGTAATATGGATCACCACCTTCAAGAACATGGTGACCGGTTAGATGAAGAGATGAAAGATGACGACACTTGGCATCGACATCAACGATCGATCGACTCGACGGACCACCGTATGAGTGGCGTTGTCAAGGAAGGTGAAGGAGGTGTCTTTAACAACTTTGACATCTAATTTTCGTTTCATTGTACGGTTACGAGGAGTCTCTTTTAGTTTTTGCATATACTCGGTTCTCATGCATTCCAGGAGGGTGGTCGAATTACTCAAATTATATCCGATGCGATCGTCCGAAATTTCGAAGTATCCTGCGATGAATTTTTTGTTTTTGTTTTCATTTGAAAGTGGCAAGGATTTTACGTCCGGGTCTCTCTTTTCTAAGTTGATAGTTTTCTCGTGTCCGCGGCGCATCCTCTTGATGGGTTTCAACGAGCATTGCATTGTGAGCACTATTCTTAGTTGCTCTTTTTTCTTCAGGTCGTTATATATCTTTTATTTCTTGGGCGCAAGATGATCTCACCCAGGTTGATTCGTATTCTTGTTGAATTTCATTTTTCTTTTCCCACATGAAGCCCAAACAGCATTTTTATCGGTTACAGAAAAGGCGAGCTTCAGATACTCGTTTCATCTTTATACATTCTTATCTGCATATCCGGCACGGCAGGCTTGTACAGATTATATTTATGCAGTACAGTTCAATTGAGAGCATCCATTGGGATTCCGAAGTCAGTCTTCAATGTTGGCATTTAAGCCTCAGGCCAATACGCAGTCACGTGTAAACAAATACCATAGCTTTTATTTTGCGATCCTCCCACAAATCCTGCATTTACGCTTACAAGCATCAATGGATCAGTCCATCCAATTTCTCAAGGCTCGAGTGAGGTTATCCCCAATTTGATCCTGATCCCACATGCAAACTTTGACATGCAATCTGTCCACCTAGTTCGACCTTCGATGTGTAACCACTTTAAGTTCACATATTTAGGACTAGGGAGTAATTAGAGTATTAGATCCTGGCGAGTCAAAGGATATCACGGGTTCTAGAAGTACTCTGTAGGCACGTCGCATGATGTACATTACGTGCAGTAGGCTGCTGCAGATCCGCACTTGCCGAACAAGGTTGGATCGTCAATGTAACTGCGTAAGATACGGCTACGTGCGTACCACGTTGTGATATCATGGCATAATGGAATTTGTTTTTTTTTGGACAAATTGACATACGGACAGTGTTTCTGACTTTCTATCAGAGTATAATAATAGTAACAATGATCAGAAATCGAGACTTAGATCTTGATCCGTGATACAAAAGCATCATTGGCCCAGAAGGAAGAGAAAGCGGGCCCCATCGGCAGTTCAGCAGTCAGCCAACTTCTCGCTTGCGGGAGATTTGTGTTAGTTATGTTAGTTGTCATTGTTGGTGTAGATCGGCGCTAGGCGATCTTGGTGTCTGGATTGGTGGGCAGTGGGATGAGTGAGGCATTATTTTCATAATTTTCTTACAATCTTTTACGTATACGATGAGACATGGCAGCAAGAAAATATTCAAGTAATACTGACCGAGCAAAATGGATGTGTACTCTGTAGTATGTACGATTACGTCGCTAGGTAGCACTCTGTAGCCAGGATTACTATGCTCGTTACTATATTCGTATGTAGCATCGCGATTGTCATCTGCCCGCTGCACAGACTCAGACTCGGCATTTTAACTTCCCTTTCCGCCCCTCGGCCGTTGGGCGTGTCTGTCAGAGTCGTTTTGTTGCTGTCATAGCTGGGCACGATATCTATCTACGTACGGAGTACTTTGTAGAGCATAGCTGCAGTGTACTTGCAGAAAAACAAAAAAAAAAAAACTTAAAACTTCACGGAGAAGTTACTCCGTACTAGTCAGTCGGAGAATTTCGTACGCACCCCAGACGCGGAGAATAGCGATTGGCCAGAAAGATTTAATTGCGAGCTTTAGCTTTTCGTAGTGCTATCCGTAGTCTAGACGACGCTCGACTGGGAAAAAGGGGGTTGCCTTTTTTTCTCCTTGTGTTTTGGCACGCTTTGGGAGGGGGTTCCCCTTTAGGGGCACGGCTGTCCAAAAAGGGGCAGACGAGCCACCCCATTTTCGGACTAGTGGTGCGGTCTTGGCGTGTCGTGGTTCCTGAACCCACAAAAAAGCAAAAAATTGGATCCACTATGCTCCACATGGGTTTACCGGATATGGCCAATGGCCATGCATTTCGCGGCTTGATCCCATGGTCCGGCCTCGCTAGCGTGGCCTCCGCCGGTTCGCTGCCGTATTCTCCCATGGCGACAGGGGCCACTTGACGGCGTTGCTGGCTCGTCACTGGATGCGACTGTAAATTATTGCTTTGAAAGTTTGGCCTGTTGGGATGTGAAGGGGACCTTATTTGAGACATGACGACATGTTTTTGTTTTTATGGCCATTTGTGACTGTTATGCTGACTGACTGTGCAACTGTGATGAGAAGTCATCGTGACTCGAGTCTTGGCCATAAAAATGGAAACAAGAAACAAGAAACAACTCCAAAAAAAAAAAAAAAAAAAACCGCGCAGGGACAGGGTGCAAGGACAGACGCACTGGGCACCCCTGCACCAGGCAACTCATTATTTGAGCAGCGAATTCTTGACAAGAACACTATCACCAAAGGAGACCTAACTGCCAAGTCGTAAGCCCATCATGCCTGTGCTAGGGTTAGCTGCACGAGGCCGCCGCCCCACTGCTGCCCCACTGCGGCCGCCCCCCTTCTCCACGGCACGGGCCCTGTTGGACAAAGAAAGAGGAAAGGAAGCCCAGAGAGCCCTTTAGCTCCCCGTGTTGCTCGCTGAGGCGTCTTGCTTGACCCCTTGGTGTCCTGTGTGGCCCTGGCCGCGGCGAGGATGTGGCGTGTTTGTTCAGCTGAACACCGGGACGCTGTTGGATTGCGATGAGCAAAAGGGATGCGCGATGGGGAGATTGATGCTAGATAGAGTGCCAGAAAGTACGCCGTAGTGAGAAGTGACGGCCAGCGATCGCCCTCGCTTGGTTGGCCAGCTCCTAAAACGTAGTCCATCCTGGGTTAGCCCGCCAGAAGAAGGAGGAGTCGCTGTTCTTAGTGCTAGTCGATGGGAGTGGTACGTACCTTCCCTGGTACGGTACACCACCTGCGACTCCGTACTCACTCACTCACTCTCACTTCATCACACTCACTACTCTCTCTCTTTCCTCTTTACTTTCTTCCTGTTCGACTCTGCTTCCCGTTTTCAATACAGCCGGTCTTTGCTGAAAACACGACTCTCGCTTCATCGCATCGGCTGCCTTCCAAAAGGAGAAAGAATCGCTTTCCCCCCCCCCATGAGGTGTCCCATCTCCTCCAGTACATCATGAGTGTCACAACCACCACTTCGCAGTCGCCGCCCGTGACATTCGAGGACATGTCTCATGTCTCTGGCAACTACAAGCAGCAGTATGTCATTGCTCTCGAGGACATCCCGCCCCGGAGCCCGTCGATATCCTCCTACACGAGCAACTACAGCGCTTCCACTGCCCCCACCGTCTACTCCGTCGCCTCGCCGGGCACCCCCAAGTCGCCATCCTATCGCCTTTTCAAGCAATCTTCATTCCCGGCCTCGCAGCCCTCGAACCCCCTCGAGCCTGCTGTCGGCCGACTGCCCGCTGCCGTTTATGCCTGCATCCTCGACCAACTCCAGACCCTGCACGAGGGGCCCGCCTCTCACCAGTTTGGCTGTGTGACATGTTACCAGCGGGATCTGCACTCTTTGGCCCTGACCAGCCGGTCGTGGGAGAGGGCGGTCCGGAGTAAACTGTAAGACCCGATCCGTTGTATAAAGATTTCAAAATGTCGTCCCATGCTAAAACGCTTTTTTTCCAGCTACAACCGAATTCACATCATGGGCGCAGACTCGCCGTCGCAACTGAAGAAATTCCGTCTGAAAAAGGGCAGCCGGCTCAAGCTCTTGCGCCGGACTCTGCGCGAACGAAAACTACTTGCTAACCTGGTCCTTGAGTTGCGTGTGCCAGAATTCGATTTGTTACCGATGACCAATGGCAAAATCAACCCGCAATGGGAGGAATACCGGAATCTGGTCGCCTCGGTTGTCATGGTGTGTCCGAATCTGGAGAATCTCGTCGGCTTCCACATGTCGTTTCACCACGAGTTTGATCGCCTCACATACGCCTTGTCGACGAGGAAGCGTCTAAAGGAGCATAAATGGCTCCTCGGGGAACCCGCCGATACGAGCGCTGAGCGCTCCCGCAGTGGCTCGCCGCCCAAGACGAAGACTCTCGACCAGCAACAGTCCTTTGAATTCTTAAACTATCACACGTCGTGGGGAAACCTCGAGACGCTGATGCTGCATTCACTAAACTCGAGTGGATTCCTTGAACATGGTACTTTCTTGCGGATTTTCAATCGGCTGCCTTCGCTTCAACATCTCTGCATTTCATCTTTCGATAGTGACGCTTTTACGGATCGCACCCTTCAGTTTCTTCCGTCGCTGTCTTCTCTCCGACTGGAGAAGCTAAAAGGAGTTACCGACGCAGGCATCGCACAATACGTTTCTCGCCCAGAAGCCCGCAGCCTTCAGTCCTTGTCCTTAATCGATCAGAATATCGGCTCTCTGTTGGTGGTCTCCAAACTTCTCGCATCATTGCAGTATCTCGAACGGTTCACCATTGTGCAATCGACGCGCACCCCCAACCTTCCCTCTGAAGGCATGATATTCCAACCAATCCTTGCTTCTGCCTCGCTCAAATATCTTCACTGGGACATTACTGGCCCGGACTCCGCCGCAGGTCTCGGCAAACTGGATTCTATGCCTTATGTTATGCCCCATAAGCCGGCAAACTCCCCCAACTACCACCTTGCTCAAAGCGTCCTTCATTCAGGATTCCCCTGTTTAGGTGAACTGCGAGCGCCTTCCGATATCGAACCCCCAGGCATTCTCCAATCAGTCTGTCAGCCAATTTCTCGTGGACAGGCCTTGATTTCCTCGGATCGATATAGTCTGCCCAGGAGCTCCCACGGATCTATCAGCACGCGGCCAATGGCTTTACCCGCCGGAAACAATTTGACCTCTGCACGTATCCGAGCCCAGACATTCATCGATATGGCCGCCAAGGACAATGAACACGGTATGAAAGTGCTTGTTACCGACTACTCCGACTCATACGTTCCCGATAGCGCGATAGATGCACCTTCCGATGACGAGTCGGAGGCAGAGAGTGACCTGTTTGGTGGTGCCTCGCCTTTTGGCGCGAAAGTGCAACCTTCGGCCCAAGGAGCGGACTCAGAATTTCCAAAGAAGATGTTCGAGTTTCGAATGCCTGCAGTGATGGGCGTGATGAGGGGGTCGACAAACCCGGATGACGCGTCTATACCTCGATTCGTTCTTCAACCAGATATCCCCGGAAACGACGCAGAAGGCGGCTTATTGGGATGGAAACATCTATTAGGCCCAGACTCATCCACAACACAGAATCCTGCAACGGCAATCCTGAACCGAAGCGGCAGCGACCTGAGCATGGAACAACCCATATCTCCCTCGACTACGACGTCGAGATTTGGCGGTTGGGGTGGATTCGGAGGGAGATCATCGACTCCAACTGTAACACCTGCCAGCCCTCCAACTCCGATCACATTTTCCTCCACCACGAACCCGCTATGGGCACGAGATACTTGCAATGGTGCGTGGAACTCGGGCCATTCGAAGGACTGGTGGATGCATCTCGAACGTGAACGACAGACGGATTCCGATATCATCGAATCGAAGCGATTTTTCTGATCAACTGCACATATGACAACAACATTATCTCATTTTGGTTACTTTTTTTTTCTCTATGGTTTTGTGAATGGGCTACCGGGTATACCCTTACTATTGGAGGCAGGCTGGCGTTTTTGGTTTCTGATTTTTGGATTCAATCCTTACAATTTTCTTTCCTTCTCGCTCCCTTATTTTTTTTTCCCCTATTTTCTTGTCATTTCAAAAGGATTTCTAATATTTATCTACGCTGGCTAAGTGTACAAAATCTGCATATCGCTGCATGGTTGGTTTGTTTTGTGATACTATCAATGGGTGTACACATTGGGATGGATATATACATGTATATATAATTAATAGGCTGGTACTTGGACTATATATTAACCGTATAAATATTTTATTACTTATCCATGTTCTTTTTATGTTGCTAGTTGACGTTTTCTCCAAGTACATTGATGTACATTGATGTAGGCTATGATCCAAATGAGTACCGAGAGTATGGGTATTCGTCAGACTTTACATCAATCAATTGATAATAATGCTGGCAGCTGGAAAAATAAATGAATGCACCCTCATCTTTATATTCATTCCTACGAACCCTCCATGCCCGGCCAAGCCCAGATTATTAACAGTACATCGAAGAACCATCGATCATGAGCCAACACGGAAACATGAGCGGGTTTGTGAAACACCACAACTAGGGCATCTAAAATGTTGTAGAAAACAAAACAAAAAGGAGAGGAAATAAACTTAAACATAGATGCCCATGTTTGTGTCCTTCTTCTTGGCTTGCACCTCGGCAATGGCATCTACGTAGTGCTCGTGGTGGACCTTGTTCATTCCTTTCCTCAATGCAATCATACCGGCTTCAACGCACACGGCCTTCATCATGGCACCGCCAAACTCGTCCGTACTGCGGGCCAATTCGGCCCAGTTGACGGCATCGTCGGTGGTCATCTTACGCGAGTGGATCTGCAGGATTTCGGCACGCGCTTCCTCGTTGGGGAGAGGGAATTCGATCTTTCGGTCAAGACGGCCAGATCGGAGCAAGGCTGGGTCGAGAACGTCGACACGGTTGGTTGCCGCGAGAACCTTGACGCGATCATCCGAGGCGAATCCGTCCAGTTGGTTGAGAAGCTCAAGCATAGTTCGCTGGACTTCACGGTCTCCGGACTTTTCCGAGTCGAATCGTTTCGTGCCGACGGCATCAAGTTCGTCAATGAAGATAATCGACGGCGCTTTCTCCTTGGCCAGAGCGAAGCAGTCGCGAACCAGCTTGGCACCGTCACCGATGAACATCTGTACAAGTTGTGGGCCGGCAAGTTTGAGGAAAGTTGCGTTCGACGAAGCAGCGCAAGCACGAGCAAGCAGCGTTTTACCCGTTCCGGGAGGACCGTACATCAGAGCACCTATACCAATTAGACAACTAGCAATTATCAAGTAAATTTTGACGTACCCTTCGGAGCCTTGATTCCAATCTTTGTGAATTTCTCGGCTTCTTGCATGGGCATGACGACAGCCTCTACAAGCTCCTCGATCTGCTTGCTCAATCCACCGACATCAGTGTACTTCTCCGTAGGCTTCTCATCGACTTCCATAGCCTTGACACGGCTGTCGTATTCTGCCGGCAGAGTGTCAAGGACCAGATACGAATCCTTGTTAACACCGATAAGATCGCCGGGCTTGAGTTTCTCGTGGTCGACTAAACCGATGAGTGGGAGGAAGATGGTTTGGCGAGTGGATGTTTTGATGACTGCCGACTTTCCAACGCGAGTTGCATCCAGGTCGATATTGGCACCTTCTTCGGCAGCCTCGGCCTCGACGTCAAGATCTAGAAGCTCAACCACGTTTCCGACAAGGTATGGTAGTTGTCTAGGGTTATCTCCAGTCAGTGGCGCCCAACGAGCTAAATCCACGGCCGATTCATCCAAGGCAGCATTACCTGTTATTTTCAATCTTTTCCAAGTTGTCTTTGACCTTTTCCCGCATCGTATTTTGCTCGTGCGTCAACCGTTGAAACTCGCTCTTCATGATTCGTAGTTCGTTCTCTAGCAGTCGTCGCCTCTTCTTGATGTCTTCTGTGCTTGCCCCAAGGAGTTCTTCATCAAGAAGGTCATCGCCCTCGTCTTTCTTGGCATCCCCCATTTCGGCATCGCCATCGCCACTGGGCTTCTTCCCGTCACCTCCATCGCCCTGTTGCTGCTGCTGCTTCTTGTCCTGGTCCTCGCGCTCGAGGTCATCGAGATCTTCGAGGGTGGACATGATGGAAGAGGGGGGGGAGAGTGCTCGAATTAAGGCGTGATTATATAGATTCACGGGGTGGTATGGGAGATGGCAAGAAATAAAGTCGAGAGATCGCTGGGTGTGATGGTGGTTGGTATTACGTCGGAGGTCAGTGTCGGGCGAGCTCTAGCTTAACAAGCAAGACGCAAGCTGCAGCCGCCTAGCCTTTCTGCCTGAGGCAGCAATGTCACGTGATATATATTACAATACGTATTTTGGATACACCGATACACGGCCTTATCTTATCGGTTACGCAGTTCCCCTCAATCGACTCCATGAAGTTTGTTCTCGTATTTGGTCGGAATACAGTGTGAGAGAAAAGATCCTTTCAATGGAATAGAGCCTCAAGCTCTGACACAAAGTAGTAGACAGTTATTGACTTTCATGCACCACTTTAGCTGGGTGATTACTCTGCCCGCTAATGTTTCATCGCACTATGGCATGGCAACGCCTCGGCTCAAGAGGCGTAGCCGGGAAACATTCGTTATGTCTCCAAACACCATCTAGGTGAGTTTTTATTCGGTGAGGAAAAACCTAGCTGACGGGTTTTAAAGGGCTTTGCGAATTCCTTTACGCATAATACCGACAAGACAGTTTCATTCAGTGTGTATCAACTACCCCCGCAGATTGATTGCATGGTCTAATTTTGATAGCCTAGGATATTTTCAACAGCAGATCCACAGAAATCTAAGGGAGCTGGCTGTGCACCTAAGCTGAAAACCATAGGGCAATCATATAAACCAACTCCTGCACAGAGACCGGGTTTACATACGGCTTCAGTGAACACTAAAGATGTGAATCTTGAACCACACGGGCAATTGTAAGTTAACAATAGAATACCCTTCAAGGCCATTACTAATTATATTCCAGTCCCCGTTTTTGGCTGAGGTGCGTCAAAGTAATCTGTCCAACGATAGATGCTAAATTGACTTGCTATAAGGGAAAATTGCCAGTGCCCCGATTGCATACACCCGATTACACGACAGCGAATGCTTGACACATTCTCGGTAAGATGAAACCGAGAAACTCCGGTGAAGATATAACTAACGTGGATGGTGTAGCTGCCTGAAGACATTCAAGTGAAATCAGTCGACATCGGGTCTGAAAGCGTTTCTGTAAAATGTGCGTATACACATTCCATGCATGTTTCAATAACAAGGCTCAGATGTCAGCGTGTTAGGGTCGGATGGACACGATGCTGTTTATCCTCGGTCTTGGTTGGGTGACCACCAATTGTCAACTGCTCTTGAACCGAGTCAAGACGTTCTGAAATTCAGGTAAGTTCAACCCATTAAGCTTCGAGACAAAGGTTCTGACAAAGTCGTTTACAACAGGGATTTTCGTTACGTCTCAGGTAACCAAAGCCATCCAACGGTGGAATATCAAGATGTCATGGAGACTACCAAAGGCCTCGCGAATTGGTTGAAAGAGATTGTATGCTTTGTGACTATGATTTACTATTCTCGATTCTCACCTCTACTAGGTCAGGTACGGCTATTGCATGGTGCGTGGTGTTCCATTGGAACCCGAAGCGACTCAAGGTCTTCTCGAAAGGATTGCATTTATAAGGCTTACGCATTACGGTATGAAGACCTTATTTTCCATACATATTCAAATATTGACAACAAATAGGTGGCTTCTGGGACTTTACCTCAGATTTGACATACAAAGATACTGCGTATACTTCCGACTCGCTCGGTGTCCATACAGACAACACATACTTCTCCGACCCGGCCAGACTACAACTATTCCACCTCTTATCCCACACCGGCGGCGAAGGCGGCGAGTCTCTCCTCGCCGATGGGTTTCGGGCAGCAAAAGTCCTGCTCGCCGAAGATGAAGCGAACGTAAAGACCCTCATTGATGTTCCGCAACCCTGGCATTCAAGCGGCAACGACGACGTCTGCATTCAGCCGTACCAGCTCTTCCCTGTCTTTGAACGCGACGAACTTAGCGGCATACTCCAAAGAATCCGCTGGAACAATTACGACCGTGCCGTAAAAGTCGATTGGGAACCACACGTCGCAGAGAAGTGGTATGGGGCAGCACGGCATTGGAACAGTATTCTCGGTCGAGAGGATATCGAGATCAAAATGCAGCTTGAACCGGGAACTGCGCTCAGTATGTGATTATGCTTCTATTTTTTACTGACGTTTTGACGATGCTGACTCTGGTGGAAAAGTCTTTGACAATTGGAGAATCCTGCACGGTCGTACGGCCTTTAGAGGGAAGCGTAGGATGTGTGGTGGATACAGTATGTTCAATCTGGGTTCCTTCGGTGTGCGTGTGCTAATATCTTGGGTATAGTTAATAACGACGATTTTATTTCTCGATATCGCCTATTAAATGACGGCAGAGAGAAGACGTTGAACAATATAGGGACATTTGACGCTCGGCTTACACCCTGATAGTATTAGTTGACTACAGACTGAGCTGCCTATGTCTCAAGAAAATAGACCTTGTTATTTGAGTAATTAGCTGTATTCAATGTGTCGGAATCACGATTCATTCATCATTATACATTAATGTATGCTTTTCGTCACAGTTTGTTATATACATGTCTATTTGTGCAACATTTACAAAGTACTGCATTCTTTGCCGGAGGTCCTTCTGGATTCTCTCCTTAGCCGACGCAGACTTCTCGAACGACGTTCTCGGGGTAAAAATTCGCTCGAAGGAGAGGGGATCGGGGGTGGCGTAGGCGGGGAGGCAGAGCCAACAGGGACATCATTCAGTTCAATGTCGTCCGTGAGCTGGGGAGCTCCGGCTCCAGCTCTCGATGAAAATACTATAAGATATCAATCAGAAAGCATACCAATGCCAACAGAGATAGATACATATCGTATACATTCAAGTAGATTGGTTTTCTTATAGAGAATGACCAGCATAATGACCACAAATGATAACGAGACGATGGTGATAATTAGTGTCGCCCACCATGGATAACTATTCAGAAAGTGGGAAGTCACGCGTAGTCCCCAAGCTACAAACGACAAGCGAGATCAGGTGATCTAGCACCGCGGACGCCTTTAGTAGATACCTACAAGAGATAGAAGAGTAGCGATTAGTGTTGTGACAAAACTAATAGTACCTTGAAGCTATCTTCTATCCTCCCTCACCTCTATACCTACCTACGCATACGACAAACTAGATATGTATATTGTATTACGAACCGTGCCAAAAAGCATACATGAATGATGAATGAAAAGTGAGAATGACACGTTGGATATGGCTAATTATTCAAACAACAAGGTCTATTTTCTTGAGACCCGGCTGTATCCTGTTTATAGTTTACTGTTCCTGTTTCCAGTCTTCACCAATGCGCGTCCATTGCTCAGTACCGTCTTTCCATCCTGGTTCTTCGTCACAAAGCGGACCTCTTCAAATCCATCCTTGTTGGTTTCCCCAGTCTTCCACATCTCTGTGGTCAGCTTGTCGCCGGGGCGAACAGGAGAAGCAAAACGAGCCTGGAACTCCTGCAGGTTCTTAGGGTTGCTGCCGCCGAGTTCTCGAAGGACTGCATGGGCTGTCGTATTCCAACTATACAAGCCGTGGATGATGGTGCCACCAAAGCCCATCTTCTTGCCGGGTTCTGGTGTCGCGTGAAGTGGGTTGTAGTCGCCATTAAGACTGGTCCAGTTGGTCAGTTAAACGATAAAAAACTCTATATGGCTGATGTTTACCGGTAGAGGAGTGCAGTTTCGGAACTGGTCTGGTCAACAGACACAGCATCTGGCTTCTTGCCCTGAGGGGGAGGATAATTCACCGTGCTGGGACCTGAATGGCGGTGTTTTAGTATATCGTGTACGCTCCTTGATATGCAGTAAGATAAAAACTTACCCTTTGGACCGCCCCAGCCTCCCTGTCCGACATAAAAAGCACTACCAAGTGCCTTCGAGTAAACCTCCTCCGTATCTTTGTCCACAACTGTAGTTTCCGTCTCCACAACCGACGATTTCCCCTTGTCGTAGACACCGACAACCTTTGTCCGGACCTCGATAGTCTTGCCCTCAGTGGATGTAGGCAATTGCTTGAAGAACGTAATCTTGCGTTCGCCGTCAATCACGCGTGTAGGATCGAACTTGGGGACGCCGGGGATCGGCGTGTTCTTCTGAGCCGCGTAGAAGTCGATGACATCGGTATTTGTCAGTTTGAATGCTGATTGAGAACAGAGTCAAATGAGTCGGCTGTCCGAGTATGTCTGGTTTGACTATCGACTTACGGAGAATGGTGACATATGAAGGGAAGACGGCAAAGTCTGGATGGAGTTCCTAGGATACTGTTAATTCAGGTTCTAATCAGAAAGAATAGTCCAACTTGCGTAGAGAAAATGCAATTCGTCGGCCTTGCAGCCAATGCTGTTTGCGAAGAGGAGCGCATCGCGCTTCAACCAGCTCACTTGCTGGCGAGGATACTCGAAGCCGACTCCGGGACCGGACATGTTGGACGTGAATAAAGGAAGAAATAAAGTGGTTTACAATATATCCGAGCTGGGAAATATTTTGTAGAAGAGCAAACTGACAGACGAAAGGAAGGAGCTTTCTCCGCATTTCCCGGACTTAAAATAGCTTCAGCGCCAGCCGAAAGCCGAGGCACAGTGGACCCCGCCGCTAACTACACTGATTACTATACATCAATTATATTTTTGATCGCGAATTTGAGGCTATCGTGATATGAAAACCTAGACTAAACCGATTGATGGATTGTACCTTCAGAAACAAACAAGAGAGGAGAGACCCCGTGTCACAGGGATTGAAAGATTGGTAAGACAATATCAATCAACCTGGACTGGAAACCGTCGGGCTGATAAATCGTGACAAGCCAAGAAGAAATGCCCTGGGAGGAAAACCTTTCGACTCCATCTTCTCCACCATCCTAGACGAATCACATTTCCAAGTGGTTTCAGGTCTCGGTTTGGTTCATTGGAATCAAACGAGGAGGGGCATTGTCAATTGTATCTGGCTGACTAGACTTGGATCCGGAAGAGTGACAAGGACCAGTTATCAGACTCTCTTTTGTCCTCGTGTGGACGAGCATGGCTGGAAATGAGATGATCAGGGCGTAGCAAATGGCCGAGACTGCAGAGCGTTAGGTTAAAATTCTCGAAGAGTCAACAGGGGAGGATACTTACACAAAGACACCGATGTGGTCGAACGAACATACTGATAACCCACCCATCCGTAGCACACCGAGTACCTTGTCGATAGTGATGTCTCTGGGAAATAAATTCATCTTTCCTTTGCTGTCCGTACCAGCTGGAAGTTTACATTTCGAATGGATTTTTCAAGGAGCATTCCGGAGGGGGATGAGAAGGGAGAAGGGAGATGCAGATGAAGCCGCTAGATTATAAGGGTAAGTTCAAGTTTCAGGTGAATGGATGATCGAATTTCCAAGAAAATCGATGAAATCCACGTTCTCCCGTCGAAAAAGAGAAGAATCGGAGACGATGTACGAAGACCGGTCCTGAGTTCAAGAGCCGCTTAGGGTTTCCCACGGGTCGATAATAGATATTGGAGCCAGTGATAAGAACAATAGATTGACTGCCCAAGGTACCAAAGATCTCTTGGTGCAGCTGTCAAGAACTGATGATATGGTACCCCAAGGGCGCAGGCGAACAAGAGGACTAGTAACCAATTCATACAAGCTAACTGATTCCCATACATCAATTAGTAAGTCATGGCCATATAATAATCGTCTAGTAGATTCTTCAGGGCTACATTTCTAGCTTAAGTAAAGTACTTTTTGTTTCAAAACTATATGGTGCAACGGTGAAGTAGATCTATGTTCAGCGTCGACTCGTGGGTATCTCACTTGCAAATTCGAGGAGCTCATTATCATCATCTCTTCGTGTTATCTTTTCATCGACCGAATGTAGCGCCTCATATGCCTTTCCACACACAACCTCTCCCGTAACGCCAGTAATGATATAATGACGAAAACGATACAAAGTAAAGCCAAAGAGCAAATAAACAAAAGAAAAGCCAAGGCAAGAAAACGAAATGGTATGCATCGTCGCTCTGAAAACGTCAGATTGAAGAAGTGTCCATAAGTTTGGCGATTAGCACCTGCAAGTAGTTGTCAGTACTGATCGTAAGTCAAATTAGGGGTTGGATAGGCCCACATTTTGTACTCGCACTCGCCTTGAGCAAACCGGGTCTGGTCTTGTGTCTCGAGGGTGTACGAAAGCTTGATATCCAAGTCGCGCTTGTTCTTGGAGTTGGGCTTGTTTTCAAGGAATCCATGGACGACTTCCTCCTCTTCGACGGTGAGAACGTCGCGCAAGTAGAACACTGTCTGTTTCCAGTGGGTGTATTTGGCGTGTGGGCCAGTGGAGAATGTGATTGGCTTATGACAAGCGGCAAATTGAATATCAAACCAAGCAATAACGGCGTGGACGAAGTCGTTGCGCTTCACGGGCAACGAGTACGGAACCCTAAAGGCAAGGTCGGCCGTTGTGACGGTGTTCAGGTCCAGGGTAAGAACGGCACAAGGGTCGGTAACAACAGCCTTCAACTCAACGGTGTCAACGAGGGGCTCGCTGAGGGCAATGTCCTTCATTGGACTGTAGTTGAAGCCGTAAACGTTATCCCAGACTGGTATTGTTAGGACTGACTATAATCATTCGTGTTCCGGATATACTCACATCCGATCTTATCATCCTTGTACTCGCCGTCCTCAATTGCGGCGACGTAAATGGTGGCCTGGTCTGGGAAGATCTTGCCGCCAGGGGCAAGATATCTATCACGAGCATAAAGGACAGTGTCCAGCATGGACTCGTAGAGAAGGAAGTATCCCATCCACTCCGAAATGATGATATCAACATTAGGGAAGGGAAGAACGACCTCTTCCATCTTGCCCTGCAACAAGGTGATCTTATCGGCCATACCGTTAACTGCAACAATCTCGCGAGCCTTTTCGATGATCGACGACATGTCAACGCCGATAACGTGCTTTGCGCCGGCGCGAATGGCGAACCTGGTTGATGGGAACAAATATCAGCAAGGGACCAAAGTCAAAACGGCGGTGAAATAACTAACATGCTCAGGATACCGGTTCCGCATCCAACGTCAAGAACGACTTTGTCTTTGAAGATGTGCTTGTTCTGATAAATGGCATCGCGATACGATCGAGTACGCACGTCATCTTTCTGTAAAACACAACATTAGTTGGTGAGGTTTTCGTCTGATAAAGAACGGGCCGTACCAGCATTTCTTCATGGATGCCTTTACAACACAAGAAATCTCAATCAGTGGACTGCCTGGGAGAAAAGAACAAAGTGAAAAATACCGTGGTGATCATAGCTAGAAAAAGCAGAACTGTCAGTCTCTCTTCTATACAGTAACCTCCAAAATTCCAATGAAATTGACGAACCTGGTGAAATATCTAACTTCAGCATGGTCAGCGCCGACCATACGATCGGCACTGCTGGTAATGTTTGCAGCAGCTGGATTGGTAGCCATGTTGATGACACGCCGAGAAGGTCTGGAGTCCGCGAAAATGAGATGAATCGGTTATTTCCCCAAAAGCAAGAAGCGGTGCATCCAGCAGCTCTGAATAATGAACAATGAATCTAATGATTTTTTTTGCTGTCGAAACTAATTATCTGGAGCCAGCCCACTTCGGCCCACGTCCCGCTAGCCCTAAACGGGGTGAATTAGTCACGTGATATGCGGGGCTCGTTCTGTATCACCGGCCCAATCAGAGGCCCGGTTTTCGCTGCGCTGTAGAAACACCGAGCCAGGGATCGGTCGTTTGTTTTGAGCAAGAAATATTTGGGTTATATGTGTATACTGATCGTCGATAAGCAGTCTACATTTTTAATTTCTCATGCGCCGGGCCTGATCGTCAGCTGATTCGCTAGTTACTGTATGTAGGATAGGCGCGCCCAGCCTAGCCGCGACCACCCGCACGCGACTAATGAAGCACTCCTTCTTCCCTCTTGCGATTTGGCACGCCCCTTTCGAGACGTCAATATCACCAAGAACATGGCAATCCTACGGTCTCCCATCTTGGTATTGATTGCGGCCCTTCTGGCGGGTCAGGCATTGGCCTCGCTGGGAGACCGATTACCGGATTTCAAAGAATGCGTCCAGGTAAATACACACTCCTGTCCCTAACTCGCCGGTGATTTTAACGTTAGTAGGTTTGCAAAGATGCGAATTGTCAAAATGGGGAGCCTGTCTTGCGTGAGTCGATAATCCGATCTCTCTTTTGGCGTTTAAGTACTGACGTCCTTGTGTGCGAAGCACTCCACCTTCGTCTGATGCTGTGGACTTGTCCAGCAGAATGCGACTACACCTGTCAACATGTCATTACAGACGCCAGACTCAACCGAGAGTTTCCAATGCTACAACCGGTCGTCCAATTCCATGGGAAATGGCCATTTTACAGAGTGCTGGGCATGCAAGAGATTTTCTCCGTTTTCTTCTCGTTTCTCAACTTTCTCGCCCATTACTACGGCTTGAAGAAAGTGACCGAGCGCATCCCAGCTTCATACCCGCTGCGAAAATACTACGTTGGCTTCGGCTATTTCGGAATGTCGAGCTGGGTTTTCAGCATGATATTCCATGCACGAGACTTTCCGATAACAGAGAAGTTTGACTATTGGGGCGCCGGCGCAAGCATTCTGTACGGGCTTTTTCTTGTGGTCATCCGGGTCTTTCGCTTGGACGATCGCAAAGATCGGACGAAATCAGCTGTCCGCCGGCTGTGGACCTTTACCTGCATCGTCTTGTACGTTGCACACGTATCTTACCTCACCTTCTGGTCATGGGACTATACCTACAACATGATTGCCAACGTTGTTATTGGCAGCATTCAAAATTTAATGTGGATAGCATTCAGCATATATCGGTACAGGAAGGAGCCCAAAAAGTCATGGACTTTATGGCCCGGCATGGTGGTTACGTGGATCATGGTGGCGATGAGTCTGGAGCTATTCGATTTCCCTCCGTGGTGGGGATTAGTCGATGCCCACAGTCTTTGGCATCTGGGCACAGTGATTCCGGCGGCTTGGTGGTATGCGTAAGTATTTTTCTGATCCATCCTAAATGAGTTTTGCTGAGAAATGACTTGCAGGTTTATCATCAAGGATGCGCAGGACGACATGAATATGCAGAGGCTTAAAGCCTGAGTGTAATAATAATCTACTTTGGTATCTGGATACCATTTATCTCTGTGTATTTTACTGAAGACACTGCGAGTTAATCACAATTCGACTTAAATGCCCAGCAATCTGTAACAACTCACAGGTTGAATGGCGTACCGGCCGGAACCATTTCACTGTTTCGTTCAAGGAAAGTCTGCATCTGGTGAACCCATTATCACATGTGCATCTGTAGCCATCAATCCTTGTCCAGAATCGGGTGTATAATCCCCGTTGGATCTTTCATTTTCCACCTCAATCGATAAGCAGTATCAATGAAGTCTCGGAAAATGGACCGCCGCGGGAATACATTGATTCTTGGCATCAGCATTGGCACATGCATTACTTTGGATGTCAAAGAATTCTTACGAAGTTATATGATTTAGTGTCTCATAAAATACCTCTAAATAACAATTGAACCTCATGGGGGGTAACTAGCGACTTGCTTGGCCTTGTTTGATAACCCCCGCAGACCCCTCGCGGAGATACATCCTCCGACAAGAATTATCTCCACTCAGCTTATATCTTAGTCACCAAAACTGTAAACTAAATATCCTTGAACATAAAGCTGTTGAAAACTCTTGAAATTTTCTGACTCGATAAAAGTGCCCCAGATCATCCAGCTTGCTAGGTCGTCCTATACCAGTTGACATAATATCGAGCAAGATTCAGATACAATGGCTACTTCCGACGGCTCAGTGCAGCTCTCGGTATCGTCATTGCACGACTTTGCTACATCAATACTGCAAGCCGCTGGCGTTTCTTCCGATCACTCAAAAGTGATTGCGGATGCCCTCGTACTCGCGGATCTCCGAGGAGTAGACACCCATGGCATCAATCGCATCCCAGCATACCTGACGCGGGTGAAAGCCGGCGTGCTGAACCCGACACCAAACCTCGAATTTGTCTCCAAAACGCCTGTCATGGCACAGCTAGATGCTCAAAACACCTTTGGCTTCTTGGCTGCCAACCTTGCTGTCGAAAAAGCCGCGGAAATGGCCAGTGTCTTCGGCGTCGGCATCGTGGGAGTCAAGTCGAGCGGTCATTTTGGAATGGCGGCGACGTATCTCCTCAAGGCTATTGACAAGGGTCTGGGAGCAATGGTTTTCACGAATGCGTCGCGAAGCATGCCGGCGTGGGGAAGTAAGGAGCCTCTTCTGGGTACCAGTCCTTTCGCCGTCGGTTTGCCGGGCAGAAATGGAGATCACTGGACGTTGGACATGAGTCCGTCTGTGGTGGCTAGAGTGAGCAATCCATCTCCCCCTTTGATAGCTACAGACGGTTAATTTTGTTTTCTTCTAGGGCAAAATCCGCAAAGCTCTGCGCCGCGGGGAGAAGATCCCCGAGGGCTGGGCTCTGGATGCCGAAGGAAATTCAACCACCGACCCTGAAGCAGCCATGGGCGGCGTGGTGCTCCCCATAGGAGGTCCCAAGGGCTCCGGTCTTGCGATGATGATGGACATTTTCGGCGGTCTTCTCACTGGGGCATCCTTTGGCGGAAACGTGCACGACGCGTACAAGGTACTCGACCGTCCGCAGGGCGTGGGCCATTGGATCTTTGTGTTCAAGCCAGATGCGTTTTTGGATAGCATGGATGAGTATTACGATCGTATGGAGGTTGAGTTGAAGACGGTGCGAGAGAGTGCCAAAGCGGCGGGTGTTGATCGGATATACACCTCGGGAGAGATTGAGATTCTTAGAGAACGAGATCTTCGGTCCAAGGGTGTCTCGTTTACTGCGTCGGAGGTTGAAGAATTGAACAAGACGGCGGAAGAATGGGGCTCTTCTACTAGACTATGAGATTTAGGAGTTTAGATAATTGTAGGTTTATGAATAGAATAGATCTGTGAATATGGGCTTTCAATGTTTCAAATGTATCAAGTCAACACCAAGGTATTCAATTTCATAGATTATTGGTCTTCAAGAGAATAGGCAACCACCGTCAGACAAACCATGCCAAGTTATTAGAACACCTCCGAATATAACTCAACATGTGAAGGCTAATTTCTCTTATTTGCCGCGGACATTGTGCCCCGCGGCGAGACGGAGGATGAACCTCCGCAACTAAAGCACGACAGCATCACGGCCAACAATCGACTTATTCTCCGAATTGACGTAACTAGAACTTATATTTAGCCGTAGGTTAATGTTCCTATCATTTATTTAAAGAACCGAATTTCTCGCTGCCTACGTACTGGGTTTAGTAACCCTTCTCAAGAGCTGCTTCAAACTCAATATGACGAAAATCAAAGTCAAAAATCCAGTTGTCGAACTGGATGGTGATGAGTTGACACGAATCATCTGGAAAGACATCAAGGATCGATTCATTCTTCCTTACCTCGACATTGATATTAAGTACTACGACTTGGCCCTCGAATACCGCGATGCGACAAACAACCAAGTCACAACCGACGCAGCCGAAGCAATCAAGAAATACTCTGTTGGCATCAAGTGCGCCACTATTACACCCGACCAGACTCGTGTGAAGGAATTCAACTTGAAGCAAATGTGGCCCTCACCCAACGTTGCTGTGCGAACCGCCGTGGGCGGCACTATATTTCGAGAGCCGGTGATTATTCCTCGTATCCCTCGTTTGGTGCAGGGCTGGAAGAAGCCAATCGTTATTGGGCGACACGCCTTTGGTGACCAGTACCGAGCAAAGGAGCGCAAGTTTGAGTCGGCTGGGAAGCTCGAGATGGTGTTTACGCCTCATGATGGTGGCACTCCAGAGACCATAGAGGTCTACCAATACCCGAAGAACGGTGGTGTTGGTCTTACCATGTACAACACCACCGAGTCGATTCAGGACTTTGCGCATTCTTGCTTTCAATTTGCCCTGTCCAAAAAGATGCCGCTGTTTCTGAGCACGAAGAACACCGTTCTCAAACAATATGATGGCCATTTCAAGGAGATATTTGCCGACATTTTCGCTACGCAGTATCGTCAGGCTTATGAAGAGGCGGGAATTTCATACGAGCATCGACTGATTGATGACATGGTTGCGCAAATGATCAAGAGTGACGGCGGCATGGTCATTGCTCTGAAGAGTAGGTTATAAAACGACCAACAGTCTGAAAGACCAACTAACAAAAATCCCAGACTACGACGGTGACATCCAATCAGACATCGTAGCGCAGGGATTTGGATCTCTGGGCCTGATGACCTCAATCCTGGTCTCCCCGGATGGCCGCACGTTCCAAACAGAAGCAGCACACGGCACGATTACACGGCATTACCGCGAGCATCAACAGGGCAAGGAGACCTCGACGAACCCGATAGCATCCATATTTGCGTGGACGCGTGGACTGATCAGACGTGGCGAGCTTGACGAGACCCCTGACGTGGTTGAGTTTGCCCAGACGGTGGAAAAGGCCTGTATTGATACCGTTGATATTGACGGTATCATGACCAAGGACTTGGCTTTTGCGTGTGGCAAGACAGATCGGGCATCCTGGGTGATTACGCGGGAGTATATGGAAGCGGTGGAAAAGAGGCTTCAGAATATGCTTGCTACAAGAACATAGACTTGTCGTTGAAGACAGAAGTAGAAGGAGAAGATGGAATAATGACATAAGCAGGGGAGACAAAACATGGTGCCAAGACATTCTAACCAAATACAGTTAGCAAATATCTATCCCCCTACACGAAATACTATTGGTCAATCTCTTACAGGACTGTATCGTTTTGTGTCTTTTATTCTCCAAATAAACACGTTGGTAAACAATCACTGTAATACAGAATAATAATAATCTCACCCTACATTCTTAGGGACAGGTGTTAGACAGTGCTCGACCAGTTCTATACAAATGTGACGACACCTTTCAGCGAGAAAATGCAAATGCCCCAATTGCGGAATACTATCAATAGCACTTATTCTGCATACTGAATGCAAAGAGAGAGAAACAAAATATCTTATTGATACAATCTACCACTCTCATACGGCGAATACAGCCACGCTGCATAGACCCCGCGATGCCAAGACGGGCAACGGCGAGGGCGCGCCTTTCCCCGTTTGGCGCGGTTGCAGCTGCCCCTCTGCCCTTGCCCTGCCCTGCCCTGTCTTGCCCTGTCTTGCCCTGCCCTGTCCTCCCAGTCTCACTGTCTCACTTTAGCTACCGACTTCTCGTCGTCCTTTTTCCAAACTTCTCCTCTCACACTCTCTCGTCCCGTCACCCCAAGCCCTTCCTCGCTCCTGTGCTCGAAAATCAGCTGTGCTCGCAAAGCAATTGAACTCGCGCCGCAATGGCGTCTCCAGCTGTCCACCAGGCCATCGAAGAGGCCGCTTCGAAGTACCAGATCCCAGAAGGTCGCGTTTTTGAGTATGGAACTGCAGGAGTATGTGCCCCAATGCCGTTTTTACCAAACAATTAATACTGACTGTGCTCGTCAAGTTTCGCATGAAAGCGTGAGCATCTCCTAGTCGACATCTTCCCCGCGATTCCTCCCTGCGGTAGCTAACCTTGCCCCACGTTTCTCAACAGAGATCTGCTCAACACAGTTGTTTTTGCTGTCGGTCTCCTCGCAGGCCTTCGCTCCAAGAAGCTCAACGGCCAATGGATTGGTGTCATGGTCACCGCCAGTCACAACCCCGCCGAGGACAATGGCGTGAAGCTGGTCGACCCTATGGTAAGAAACCTTGTCCCTGGAACACTGTGATTTCAAGCTAACGTGATCTCATTATAGGGCGAGATGCTCGAGGTCAGGAACCAGCAAACTCTCTCATATTTGTTGTTACTGACCGTGTGGCTAGGCCGAGTGGGAAGCATATGCAACGAAGCTTGCGAACTCGCCCCTTGACAAAATCGCAGACGTCTACGACCAGTTGATCAAGGAGATTGATATCAACACGGCCAACCCTGCTCGCGTCGTTTTTGCCCGCGACACGCGCGCATCGGGTTCTCGACTTGTTGGAATCCTGGGTGCAGCACTGACTGCTACCGAAGTTGAATTCACCGACTTCAAATTTATGACTACACCTCAGCTGCACTACGTCGTCCGCTGCAAGAACACCCTTGGAACACAGTACGAATACGGCGAACCCACGGAAAAGGGCTACTATGAGAAGCTGAGCGAGGCCTTTAAGAAGGTCATGAAGAATGTCAAAATCCAGGGGCCACTCACTGTCGACTGCGCGAATGGCGTCGGCGGACCCAAGCTACAAGAGCTCATCAAATTTCTTACACCGCCAAGCCAAGGGGGCCTCGACATCAAGGTTGTCAACGACAACGTGATCAACCCAGACAGTCTGAACTTTGAGGTGAGTATTTGGTATTTCTTGGTAATGGCAGCATGCATTGACAGAAAACCCTCAACCAGTGCGGTGCCGATTATGTCAAGACGAAACAGCGTGCCCCTCCTTCCTCCAAAGCGGCGCCTCTTGAACGGTGTGCGTCCCTTGATGGTGATGCCGACCGTCTAGTCTACTATTTCCTCGACGAGAACAACGTATTCCGGCTCCTTGACGGCGACCGCATCGCGACGCTTGCCGCATCTTTCATCGGTGACTTGGCGCGAAATGCAGGAATCGCGCAAAAGCTCAAAATCGGCGTCATCCAGACTGCGTATGCCAACGGAGCTAGCACTGACTATATCGAAAAAGTGTTGAAGCTTCCAGCCGTCTGCACAAAGACCGGAGTAAAGCACCTCCACCACGCTGCTATGCGATACGATGTCGGTGTTTACTTCGAGGCGAACGGACACGGAACGGTGACCTTCTCTGAGGAGGCACTCAGGACTATCAAGAACACAGAGCCTCAGTCGCCGGCACAGCAGCAAGCTCTAGAATCGCTCAACGGGTTGACAGACTTGATCAACCAAGCAGTCGGAGATGCCCTTTCAGACATGCTCCTCGTCGAGGCTATTTTGGCGCACAAAGGATGGACCACCAAGGAGTGGCTTGGTACTTACACCGACCTGCCTTCTCGCCTTGTGCGCGTTGAAGTGGCCGACCGCTCGATTTTCAAAGCCGTTGACGCCGAACGCAAGCTTGAATCGCCGGCAGGGCTGCAGGACAAGATTGACGCCTTGCAGTCTCGCTACAACAAGGGCCGTAGCTTTGCGCGGGCCAGCGGGACAGAAGACGCCGTGCGGGTTTACGCAGAAGCTGCCAGCAGATCCGAGACAGACGACCTGGCGACTCGTGTTGCCAACGCTGTCAAAGAAGCGGGTTCTGGCGGCGAAGCCTAGTCCAACAGAATGCTTCGAAACTCGCACTATTTTCGGTTTGATCGGTAATTATCTATCTGGATTGAAGACATACAGCATTAGCCCGAGGCAATGGGGTGCTGTCGTGGAGGAAAAAGTTGGTGTTTTTTCTCAATTCTGGAAGATTGCGCATGTGGATACGCATGAAATAGTAGTGGATGCAAGCTGTAACGCCGTAACGAATCATTATCGTTTTTGAAGACCAGAAGATACTTGAATAAAGCATTCTAGACAGTCAGTTCTACTGTAAGCTGTGACAATATTGAAGGACCCGCAAAAACAACGTTAGCGCCGCAAAATCAACGGGCCGGCAGCCTCTTCCCCGTTTTTATCTTATCGCAGACATCACCGGCAGGAAAAAAAAAAAAAAAAGAGGAACGTTGAGATTTCTTCTACATACTCTGCTTTTGCAAAAATCCACACAATGGCAAAACGCCGCACGAAGAAGCGCACCCAGGTGCAGGGCAAGAATGATTCGGCTAAGCCCAAGAATGGCGCCTCAGCGTCGAGCCAGACCCCCAAGTCGATGGTGATTCGCATTGGCGCTGGAGAAGTCGGATCGAGCGTGAGCCAGCTGGTCAAGGATTTCCGGACAATGATGGAGCCTGATACAGCTAGTCGTTTGAGAGTGAGTCTTTCTTCTTCGAGATGTGGGAGAGAAAAAAAAAACCCCGAGTGTGCTAATTGCAAGAAAAACAGGAACGAAGAGCCAACAAACTCAAAGATTACACTTCGATGGCCGGCCCATTGGGCGTCACGCATTTGATCCTGTTCTCCAGATCAAGCACCGGAAACACAAACATGCGCCTGGCCCTCACCCCGCGAGGCCCGACTCTGCACTTCAAAGTCGAGAACTACTCTCTATGCAAGGACGTCGCAAAAGCCCTCAAGCACCCGCGCGCCGGCGGCCAGACCCATCGAACGCCGCCGCTCTTGGTGATGAACAACTTCAACACCCCGGACGCCGACGAGAACTCGCGGATCCCCAAGCGGCTCGAGTCGCTCTCAACCACCATTTTCCAATCGCTGTTCCCTCCCATCAACCCTCAAGCCACTCCTCTGACTTCGATCCGCCGTGTTATGATGTTGAACAGAGAGAAGTCATCATCAGGTGGAGGCGATGAGGACGGATACGTTATTAGTCTCCGCCACTATGCGATAGCTACCAGGAAAACAGGCGTCTCCAAGCGAATCCGCCGATTAGATCCCACAGAACAGCGCAACACGGACAGGAAGAAGGGTCTCCCGAACCTTGGAAAACTGGAAGATGTTGCTGATTATCTGCTGGACCCTACGGGTGGCGGTTATACATCAGCCAGCGAAACTGAGCTCGATACAGATGCCGAAGTCGAAATCACGGAAAACACCACTAAAAAGGTGCTCAACCGGCGTGAAATGCAGCGCATCAAAAATGCCGAGAAAGGCGAGAAAGGCACAGAAAAGCAGGCGGCAAGCAAGCCAAATGTGGAGAAGCGAGCGGTGAAACTGGTCGAGCTGGGCCCCCGTATGAAGCTGAAGTTGATGAAGGTTGAGGAAGGGCTATGTGGTGGCAGAGTCATGTGGCACAATTTCATTTCCAAGTCTGAAAAGGATATCAAGAAAATGGACGACGAGTGGAATCGTCGGAAGAGAGAGAAGGAAGCCCGGAAAAAGCAGCAAAAGGCAAATATTGAGAAGAAAAAGGAGGAGAAAGCGAAAGCCAAGGCTAATGGACAAGCTGTTGATAATGAGGACGACGAAGACATCAGCATGGATGACGATGATTACGATGATGAATGGGAAAGTGATGAGTTCGACCAAGACGCAGAGGTTGAGCAGGACGAAGGAGGTGAAGATGACGAGTCTATGGAGGAATAGAAGCATGCACTTTACTAGTCTATAGAAGGTTACTGTCTAAAAAAAACTTTTAATTCATCGTCTCATTTATTTCATGTCGTAGAATAGAAACATTTAAGCCTTGGACTGCTGGAGTTTTTCCTCCACAATCCGGCCCACGATCTTCTCCAGTATAGCAAAGTCGCCTCCGGTGCCTTGGTTGAAATATGCTTGCACGCTCTTCTCCACATATTTTCCAACCATGTCGATTTCGACGTTGACCTCGTCGCCGGGCTTCTTCGCGGCCGTGACAACCTTCTCCTGCGTGTAAGCAATAAGCATGACTTCCCAATACCCATCCTCGCCATCGACGACCTTGGTGATGGTCAGACTGGCTCCATCCAGCGTTATGAAGCCTTTCTCAACGACATATCTCAGAATACTCCTATCCCTCGGCTGCAGCCGGAACGTGAGCGCGTTTCCATCCGGCGTGACAGAGAGCACCTTGGCGACTGTGTCCACATGGCCCTGTACAAAATGTCCGCCCATGCGCGTCTCTGACGACACGGCCCGTTCAAGGTTGACTTTGGAGTTTGTCTGCAGAGATCCGAGATTGGTGCGACGAAGCGTCTCGGGGGCAACGCCCACTTTGAACCAATCCTTGTCGAAAGCGGTGACGGTCAGGCATGTTCCTGCAATAAAAAAAAAGAAATGAGTTCGACCCTAAATTATATAGCGGAGAGAAAGACCACACCATTGACGCTAATGCTGTCTCCCAAGTGCGCGTCTCCAAGAATCTCCGCGCAGTCGCCGATGGTGAGCGACGTTCCCCCGCCCCCGCTTGCGCTGGTGTCGAGAGGCTCGAGGGACGTCACCGCTGCAGTTGTGTTCAGTTCATGTTGCTTAGCATGACGGGCATGAGCGACTCACTCCCAATGGTTTCGACGAGGCCAGTAAACATGGTCGCGCTGTGTTGTGGATGAAGATGTGTGTGATCCGCTCAGATGGTTGTCGAGGGAATAATTATGGGTAAGCCCGGCCGGCCTCGGCTTTCCTCCGCACCGTTCTCCGCATCTATCTACGCAGCACTGAAAATGATAGGTAGTCAAAGGTGAAAAAGACTAAATGGGAGAATGAGCGAACTGTGCAAGATTCCGGATGCCTTCAAAATTTCCTTTTTGGGACACCGCGGTGAGCATCTTCTACCTGCCTTCATCTGGTTGGCTGGTAGCTAGTTGAGGGCAGAGAGCAGGCAAATCTGAGTTAGACTAATAAAGGAATAAAGATTGATGTGATAACAGAAGTTCTCGCTCCTTGCTTTTTTCTAATTAGATTTGGTTTCAAATACGAAAATTCGCACCCTCCTCCCAACCAGGCTCTTCATCGCGGAACGCAGTGTGGCGATTATGTATATGATTCTTCAGCCCAAGTGGCTTTGTCTTGCTCATATCGTGCCACCTTGCACTGTGTTATTAAGAAATGGGCCTGAACTTCAGGTATTGCAGTCAAAAGAGGAAGCTGCGTGCCAGGGACCCCTATCTTGCTCGCTAACCGTTGTCTGATAAACAAGATAAAAAATAATGCCAAAACAGACAACTGGAGAAAAAAGATAGACGTTTGCAAGCTAAAAAGTAGAAAAGTAAATAGTTATTTTATAAAATACGGGTGTCTTTAGCAAATTTGAGAATGTCCGTAGCAATTAATAACTAACTAGGATAAGCGACAAAGTATACTGATTCTGGACTACGAAGTAGTCTCTCACTTCACCAACACAGTTGGATCGGCCAAAGGCTCGTTCTTGTGATTTAACAATAGCAGCTTGGAATAATCATCGCCGAAGACAGCGCGCCACAGGTGCTCATAAGAATGGTCTGTTCTGATGTTAGTGACATGACAGGAATCAAAGATATAAACAAAGCACAGAGTAAGACCACATATCACGGGGCGGCATAGAAGTTGAGCAGTCAATAACGATCCAATCCTGAAGGTTACCAGCTTCGATCCACGAATAATATCGGCCGCCTTTTTTTAAATCGATCGCAATGTTCATCGACGCGGTCATGGTCCCTGAGCAACTCAATCCCCCATTTCTTCTGTGGGATCCAGAAATCAATTCTGCCATCTCCTGTCTCGGACTATTCGCTGGAAATAGGGACCCCAAATGGTACTATGGTGCTGAATGCTCTGTAAAATTCGTCCTGGTATTGAGCCTCTAGAGGCCGAGGTCATTCTGTAGTGGATATCTTGCCTTTTACGCAGAGGCGGAGGTTTTTTGCGGGGAAACGTTCGAGAACAGCCTTACATAGGCTTTGAAGGGTAGGAAACTTGTGGTCTGGGAACGGTGTTTCATCTTCCCCAATCAAGTACTCAATGTACCTAAACAATGGTAGAGTATAATGAAGAAAAGGCACGGGTAATGGGGATCAAACATACTTTTCGTGCAACCGTGATGTCAAAATACCGACATTAAGATGAGAAGAATCCTGTTCTGTGAAGTCGGGCAGAACTGACCTATGGATCTAACCCATTCGATAGCAGTTACGAGTAGACCGCACAGGGCCCGCGCCCTTCTTCGAACTGCCTGAATTACCAGTTTCTATAGTCATTTCATCATCAATTAGTCGATTGAACTCAAGGCCTGACATCAAGCGTTCTTCAGGGAAATATTGTTCAACGGGTTCCATACCTGGGTTCCTATCATCCTGTTCATTATGGTCACTGTCAAGAAGCATGTCGCTGTCATGGACTATACTGGCGTCACGGACTGGGTCGTACTAGGGAGTTGGATCCTTCTGAAGAATCTGAGCCTCTTCGTCCTCATCGCTGTCAAACTCTCCGTTATCGTCCCCACCAGCCTCTCCGCCTACACCCTCTCCTTCATCGGATGATTGTTCGGAATACTCATCAGAGGTGTCGTCGATTGGTAGGTCGGATCCGGACTTTATAGGTTCATACTCCATTTCTTCTTCCACCTCTTCTCGGTCAGAAGGCACGTCATTCCACATGCTGAAAGATTTTTCGCCGTAAAGGTTCTGTTCTGCGGCTTTGAGGAGGGAGAATTGCTGACGGATCAGGAGGCCGGCCATGTTGCGCCAATTCTCGATGTATGCTCGCGGTCATGACGATATGCCATAAAGTACATGGGGAGACCGCCCGAATGGGTAAACTTTGCCGATCATCCTGGTTAATACTATAAATTTTAATTTGCGAATGAATGCCACAGTGTGAAAACTATAACTATCATTTTTTAACATGGATGAAGATGCCGATCAGATGGTCGTTACGCCGGGCCGACCTCGGCTCCCCCGCACCGCTGCTTCTCCGCATCGCGCCTGCCGTGACGCTTTGTTTCTTCACCTTCATCTGCCAACTTGTATATATAAGAAATGGCATCACGCACATTTCTGTCCGGGGGCCTGTCCCGGCTGCGGACGTCTTGTGTATCGCAGTTCACAAGGCATGCAGTTCAATGGCGGCACATGTCAACAGCCCTTCCGGCAGCAGGAATCCTGCCCTTGGAGGGTGTGCGGGTTCTTGACATGACCAGAGTCCTCGCAGGAGTGAGTATCGGCAAGTCAATTGCTGTCGTATGCCTGCGCTAATCATTTAGACAGCCTTATTGCACGCAGATTCTAGCAGACCTTGGGTATTCCCAGCCAATACTGGCACCATTTCTAGCCATTGCTGACTTGGCCGCAGAGCAGATGTCATAAAAGTCGAGCACCCGCTGCGAGGCGATGATACCAGGGCGTGGGGCCCCCCATTCGCCAAGTATCAGGACGAGTCCAAAGAAGGTCCCGGTGAAAGCGCATATTATCTAGCGGTACGGTCGATTAGTGGTGTCATGGTTTTTGTTCTAACATTATTTTCCTCCAGGTCAACCGAAACAAAAAGTCAATCGGCTTGTCATTCCAACACCCCTCCGGTGTGGACATTCTGCATAATCTTGCGAAACAATGCGACGTCCTCGTGGAAAACTATCTCCCTGGAAGTTTAAAGAAATACGCCATGGACTATGAGACCCTCAGCCAGATAAATCCAAAGCTGATCTACGCAAGCATAACCGGATACGGTCAAACGGGACCATACAGTAATCGGGCTGGGTACGACGTCATGGTAGAGGCGGAATTTGGGTTGATGCATATAACAGGCTCTCGAGACGGGCCTCCGGTGAAAGTGGGCGTTGCAGTGACTGATCTTACCACCGGACTTTACACGTCAAATGCTATCATGGCAGCTATTATCGCACGGGGACGCACTGGCAAGGGCCAGCACATTGACGCTTGCCTTAGTGATGTCCAAGTCGCTACACTCGCTAACCTGGCGAGCTCGGCCCTGATCAGCGGCGAGAAGGATTCTGGGCGCTGGGGAACGGCACATCGTAGGTTGAAATCAACTTTTTTTCCACTAAATATACTGACCCTGCTGCAGCTTCTATTGTCCCGTATCGAAGCTACAAGACTCTGGATGGCGATATCCTCTTCGGTGGTGGAAATGACCGGCTCTTCGGTGTTCTTAGCGATCGGTTACAGCGTCCCGAGTGGAAGGCGGACGATCGATTTGTAACAAATAGTGCCAGAGTGAAAAACCGACTCGAAATCGATGGTATGATTGAGGAGATCACGAAGCAAAAGACCACAAAAGAATGGCTCGACATCTTTGAAGGCAGCGGCATGCCCTATGCTGCTGTGAACGATATCCAAGGCACACTTAACCATGAACACGGTGAGTTGAATAATCCTAGACTCGGACAACCAAAACCTAATCTCTGTCATTCTTGCAGTCCGAGCCCGAAACATGATGACCGAGGTCGATCACTCAGAATGTGGCCCTATCAAGGTCGTCAACACCCCCATCAAGTACTCTCACGCCAAACCCGGTGTTAGGACACCACCGCCAACTTTGGGTCAACACACTGATGAGATTCTCCGCGACCTTTTGAATTATCGAGAGGAAGATATCGCGTCATTGAAGCAAGATGGTGTCGTCTCATAGAGTGGCCGCCCAACTCGGTATATAGACATGGACCGAGGAATTCCTGTGGCGTACAAAATGGCCCAAATTCTATTTCTAATACAAAATTCTTAGACTTTTTGTCTTTTGGAGAAACCATCAAGATATGTATCTGAAGATATGCTAGATATAAGGACTGGCCAATCAGCTACTAGCTTTTGGTTGGTGGTTAACATTTGAGGACAGCCAAATAAAAAAAGGGAAAATTATACAATTAATTTATTAGTTTGTATAATATAGTCTAATTTTAATTTTAATTGATCTTTTTGTAAAAAAATAGTATCTAAATGCTGGACCTGGATTGCTTAATGTCAGTATTGGTGAGTCGCATAGGGAATGCTTATTAATCGGCAATTTGAAGTCAACGTGAAGACCAGATTTCCATTTCCATTACCTGCAAAGCGACTCCTGCGCGTCAAAGCAGCTCATAGTTTGTCGAACCCGAATCCCACTCCAGCGCACAGGATGGATTCGCAGCACAATAGGGTTTCGCAGGTGGCGGAATCTTCCACGTCAGAGACTGCAGGTGATACATCAAGTCCGCATCCACCAGCCACGGCACTGCTGCAGGCAACCCAAAACAGCACCCCTTCAAGTCAGCCCCAGGGGCCTGAAGTTGGTGATACCGATATCATTAAATCATCTCATTCTCAAGCCACGCCGATTCCAAAATTATCCGAATCCACCATCCAGTTGCTCGCTGCCATTGGCGCTTCGTCCCCGCAGACAAAGGCAGAAGAGCCAGGCAGAGCATTGAGTGATGCTCCTGCAATAACGACCCAAAATTCATCTTGGAATCCTACTCCTGACACGGAATCTTCATTAAATCCAATGCCAGTCTTGCGCAACAGAACTATTGCGCCTCGTCCTTTGGCGCCTGTGCCCGTGCCTTCTCCTTCTCACAACCATGTTGCTGCTGCGTTGGATGCACCAATAGAGGCTACACAAGAATTCAAAACACCGCTCCAGCCGAGACCGCTGGCTCCAGCTTTCATCAATCTTGCACCGAAACCCGATAACTTGCCCGTTGCACAGCGGCCTGTTGTAGGAGAACAGCCTCCATCATCGTCCGCTGTTGTCCCGCCGCTTTCAACATTACCAGCAGATCAATTGACCCCATTGAAATCGGCTATACGTAAAACTCCCGTCAAGTCGAATCCGCGCTCAAGGAAGCGGAAGCGTGTCCGGGGCAGCGAAGATGAGATCAAAGCCGGGGACTCGAGTTCGGATGATTCGTCGGACGACATGGTGCCCATGGCAAGGCAAACAAAATCCGGCCGACAGGTAAACCGGCCTACATTCTTCGCACCTTTGCCCGAGGAAAAAATATTGTCGCCATCAGGCAGTCCGAATGCCGCTGGCACTCCCGTTGTCAAGCGACGGAGAAAAGTATATAGAAAGAACGGGAAAGACATCAATATCACCTGCAAGCACTGCCAGAGGGGTCATAGCCCTTCTACCAACATGATTGTCTTTTGTGATGAATGCAACGTTGCATGGCACCAGTTCTGCCACAATCCCCCAATAGGCAAAGAGCTCATCGAGGTTGAAGAAGCACAATGGTTCTGCGCTGAATGCCGCCCAGCAAAACCGGTCGCGCTGATAAAGCTCAAACTACGCCGAAATGACATCTCACCCTCGCCAACTCTATCGAGGCCTCTTGTTGGAGGAGGGCTTTTTACAACTGAACAGCAACGTGGCTATTTGTCTAGTCTTTCTCATAACGCTCTCGTGGATATGTTGGTGAATCTCTCGCAGTCGAATCCAGCTTTACAACTCTTTCCGGAAAATCTCAGTGATTTAGCAGCATCAAAGTTTGCCATGTCATCGTTAAACCAGACGATGCCGCGGCAAGCTCCCCAGGAATTACCACCGCCCGATGTCCCTGCAGAAGAGGCTGCGAAGGAGCAAGCAATAGAGGTTGAGTCGAATAAATCCAAAAAGCGTCATGGAAAGAAAAGTCGCACCGAAGATTCTGATGACTCTGGCTCTGAATACGAAGTTGAAGAACACCGTCTGTATCCCCAGCCAGGAAACGGATTCTGTTTGCCACCTGAAGAAGACGATCTTGATATCTTGTTGGACGACCCTACTTGTCCTACATTTAGTCACATCATTCACAGTTATGCTAAAGGAAACCCACTCGCCAAAAGCTCTATTCCTATCTCAGTCACAGCTTAACAGCCTACTCCTATAAGTATTTGTCGTTTATCATACAAGAATGCTTCACCGACGGGGATTCATTCAGCTGCCCTGGATTGACTCGACGGCTATACTGGCAAGTCGGTTCATTGTCGTATTTTTCAAAAGGAGTCTACCATTCGATATGACTTCTCGGGCGGACACTGCAGGCGGATCCCATACAACCTCCGCTACAGTCTGCTTGGGCCGAGTTTGCCCAAACCCTGTTTGGTCTGCATTTGGCAGTATCAAGAGATCTCTGTGGTGGCTGTTTTTCAAACCGATGTCAACAGAAGACTCAGCTAGACCAATAGCGGCACGCGCTCGAGTTGAGATACATTCATACAGCATCTCCACGTCTGTCGTTTTTCCTCCGTGATATATACCAACGCCCAGACAGGCCAAGGATATTGGGTCTACGCTACCCCATGGCGTGAACGCGTTTCCAACATTGTTAACCCCAATCACGGTATCTAGGCCAAGGTCCTGGATCATATGCAAAACTTGCAATGTGCCCCTTGAGCGGACATGAGGTCTTTTAACACTTTCACCAACCGGCAACGGAGCCATGTACAAATCACTTGTTGGCAAAGCGACAAAGCTGAGAGGCAAATCGTTGTCGTGAATCGTCGAGGCCAGTCTGCTCCATTCGTCGTCTGAAAATAGCGTTAGTCGAGTGCAATGTCCCAGCATGACTCGGGCCTTTGTTTCTGATGCCGTCCACCCGGTCTTTTTCAGTGTCTCGAGGACATGCCAAACCATGGCCTCGCTGTTCTCGTTGAGATTATAGTCGATATGAAAGTCAACATGTTTCTGCAATTCCCATGCACGAGAAATAGCCCATTCTATATTTTCCCGTGACGCTTCGGCAGTTGCCTCGACATATGGCGTTGTGCCGATAACGTCGACTTCGGGGTCTCTGACTGCGTCTTCCATACGCCTCCGGTTTTCCTCTGCATGTTCCCCTGAAAATATTGGATCCTGTGCAAACGAAACAAGCTGTATCTGGCAAATGTCTTTCCATTCCTTTTTAAGCTGTTTCCCCACCTCCAAGCATGTCATTTTAACAGTCGAGTCCACTTCTACAAACCCTCTCATCGCGGTGACCCCGGTGGCAACAGATTCAGTGACTAATTGGTTGCCACGCTTCATTAAATCGGAATAGTGAAACCGCTTCTTGGCCAGCGTAGTAAAATGCAGTGCTTCCTCAAATGTGCCGTTCACAGGTAGAAGATCGGAATATTCTGTTGACCCGTGTATAAATGCTTTGTCCAGGTGAATGTGAGGATGGACCAGTGCCGGAAGAACCAGGGGAGCGCTACTGTCTTCTTCCTCTTGTTCCTCTGTCGTGACTGACTTTGAGAGGCTTATCATGGTTCCGCTATTTCGTGTAAAGGAAATATCCCACCGCGAAGAGGGGTCTTTATCGTGGATACGCACGGATTTTAATGCATCAATCGACGAGGTGCGAATGTTTACAGCCATTTTTCACTCGTACGAAGTTCAATATGGAGAATATAAATGATGAGAATATTCAAGGCAACATGTTCAATCTGTTTGGGCTGGGACATTCAAAGTTAATTGATATGCTCGAGCCTTCGTTCTCCACTCGGAACCCCGCTCGGAGATACAGGGCAAAAGATGAAGTTACAAGAGACTGTTGGTTCAGATGTATAATTCGTTTCCTTGTAACAGAAAATGAAAAAAAAAAATCCAATTTCCATAACTAAAAATTCAGGTAGATGTTTGATTTTAATACATTTTCAACATTTTTCGGCTTTTTTCACTCCTCTCCGACTCAATACAAGACAAATAATAGTACCAAAATAGACAACTGGAGAGAGAGAAAAAAGATAGACTTTTGCAAGCTTCCGTGGCCGGTTCCCTCCTCAAAGTTCAATCATCGTCCGAATCATCGCCATCTTCATTTTGTTCCTTAACTTCAATGTCTATCCTCGTGGACTGCTGTCCATGCGGAGCACTATCCTTCATCAGTTGACAAGTGACAGTGTAGGTCTCCTTAGCGGTCACCGCAGGCGTGACACCAGCTTTCATTCTGATCATGCCTTCATCTTGTCCGGTAGTGGTTACCAATTCAAAGACACTCGAAGAGCCAAACTCCGGATCGATAGACCATTTGTATCCGGTACTGGTCGCCAGAGACTCCTCAAATCGAACAACATTACGTTCATTCTGTACATGGTTAGCTTCAAAGTAGCATAGCTAGGTTACTGCGCTCACCTTTTGATTCGTGTAAGCTGTCCATGGGTTTTTCTGGTACGTAAAAGGTACAGGCATGGAAAACTCTCGGCCAAAGTTCTAGTAAAGGCGAAACCATCCGTCTGATACTCATGCGGTCCTTTTGGTACACTCTTTGCATTTTCTTGGTCCCAAAGAAAATCTTCATGATGTATCATTGGCGGGGTCGACCAGAGGATTTAAAATCCGATTATTATTAAACGAAGAGTGTCTCGCAACGAAAGTAGTTGACGGTGAACAAAAAGGGTGGCAGACCTTTGAGATATACCAGTCTTTGGACCTCCGCTCCTGGCCGCCATATATAACCAAGGATGGCACAAAGATGTGGAAGATCGGTCTGGAGATTGTTGATTCGCTGGATGAAGCAGCATACCGCGGCCTTGGTGTCTTATATGACGGTAGACACACAACAGTTGGATTGCGAGAAGCAAAGGGGGGTCACCAGGCCATTCTAGATCTAAGGATCACGCATGTCAGTCAGGACGTTATAGATACTGAGGCTACATGGGACGAGGGTATGAACTTTAAATTTGCACGCGCCTTGGGAGCTGCGTTTGCTACGCAGCTTAAGAAGGGGCTCACACAAGTACCAGATGACTCTGTGCTTCAGATCTCCTAAAACTTCTATTGCAGTGACACTATCACAAGTAAAAGTTGGGGCTATGCGCACCTACGTTTACATGTATCTTTACGTTATATTCTCTATTCCATGACTGTTGCTATTGTGAGTGAACATACAACCCTCCCGGCTAGGGCTAGGGCTGGGTCGAGGAGTAGAGGGATCAGGCTGTCAGGCATCAAAATGGGTACGGTGTCATAATGGAATCGTAACCGCTTGTCTGGTCTCCAAAAGCCGTAGATAATGAGCTATTGATATAGAAATCAGCGATTGACACCGGAAAGTAAGGGACGCTACTCACTGGCTGCTCGCCATCTCTGACTGACAGTTTGTAGGGCTTCTTTTAGCTCCTCCATTTCTTTATTCCATTTGGGTGATGGTTCAGCATTATTATTATTATGAGCAAGGAAGACGTGCGCCACGGCAGTTCGATAAAGCCAATCTAGTGCAAGCGGGGGAAACCTTTCTAGGCTTCCCCATCCGTTCCGATATTTCTCAAAATGGCCCAGTGTCTTCACCAAAATCTCTTGAATTGAATTTTGCGACTTTTTCCTGCCATCCTCGGTCAAGACCTCGTGGGGCTCGGATAAGTACGCTGTGCGGAGGAGTAAGATCGAACTTTTTTTATTTTTTTTTCCAAAAGTCAGCCAGGGTACTCTGCCCAGTTACATGAAAGACTCAAACCTGTAGCAAATAGCAATTGAAGAGAGGCAGCAGATGTGTCGTTCTCGTTCTTCGAACGAGGCAAGATTCTCCAATGCGAATATTGTTCTCTCTAACTGTGCAATGTTGTCCAGGTCCAGGCGCAATACCTCTTCACGACTTGAGATGTGTCGGAATACCTGGCTGAGTAGGTTGACAGCTTGGGCTAAGCGGGCGTATCGACCATTTTTCAGACTCGGGATTGACAGGACATTCAGCGATTGGTTTTCGGGCAGTACCTGGAGAGTAAACAACGGCTTTCAGCCAAATCCCCACTCGCATATAAATGTTGAGGGGGGAAAAAGAACAATGTCACCTACCCCTTGGTCCCAAGCATCATCATCCACCGGTAGTATGGAGTTTGCATTGGGATCAGGTCTGCAGAGATGGCGTCCCCGGAAGCTGATGTTTATTGAACTAGGCTGCTCAGTCATTTTTTCTCGGGAGGGGGGGTTCACAGAATCACACGCCATACTTACCGGTCCAGGATGAGAATCGCCCACCATATGCGGTTTCGCTCCTCCTGCTCAATCCATGCTTTACCTTGAACTGGCAGTGGCTCATTAATGCTCAGAGTAGTCGCATGGCGCGCACAGGTAGAGATGGAAGTGAAGGCGCCAGGGAAAATGGCGTGGCCCATCTCGTACATGGCGATCAAGATTGCCGACTGAAGAGTGTAGATGCTTACGTATCCTGCCATTTCCAGACGAAGCTGGAATTCCTTGAGAACGACATATATCTCGGAGCACGCGTTTGCCTCTGGGGGGCACGAGAGGGCCAGCTTCATGGCCAGGAGGATAGATGTGACGCCATGGTCAGTGTGCTGTAAAGAGTTTATCAACGATCCATATAAGCGGATTCGAGAGATGATTGGCATCCAGCGGTGAGCTGTTTTGAAATACTCTGCAGCCAACGCTTTTTTGGAATCATCGTCGCCCAAACAAGCCTCTACTTGGGGAGGAATAGGTAGTTGACAACGGGGTGTGCTCAGCGGCGCGCAGCAGTTGGAGAGGACTGGGTCAAGGAAAAAGGCCACGGGGAAGTCGTTTTTCAGGGCTTGCTTGCTAGAATCGGTTTCTGAATGTTGTTTGTTGTCACTATTATAAGAACATGAACGGCGTGCACTGCGCGTCGACGGGTCAGCACTGGTTCTGATGGACGACGCATACAAGACCGGAACACACCGAATACAAAGGCGGCACTCTGGCAGCTCTCGTGTACATTTCCTCTTTCTAAGCTTGCATGCCTCACAAGACCGCATCGCCAGCGGAAGATTCGAATTGCGCCGTGCTGTTGTCATCGCTGTGTTGCATGTAGGTTGAGTAGAGCCCGCAAAATGCGGATGATTTCCCTGTGGTGCCGCAACTCGGAAGTTACCCGCAATCCCCGCATTTGCGGCCGCACATGCGGTCTTAGGACCGAACATCCACCATTGATCTACATAGAATATATAATTCAATGATTCCAGCATGAGCCGTTCTGGTATATATACCTCGTAGTACTCTCTTCATTCATGGTTCTAATTTTTCGCTTTAAACCTTCTCTCAATTCCAATCTCATCATAATTGGTAGCAAATTGTTCGAATCCTTTCAGCTAATAGTGCAAAATATGCCCGTTTACGAAGTGCGTATCGCTATTTAAACGCAAGCCCTGGCTTACATTCTTTCAAGATTTCCCATTGTATCCCGCTCTCAAGAGAGCAGAAGGATGCCCTCGCCGAATTCATCACAGACTTGCATGCGACCACCTTTGTGACCCCGAGACTGTTTGTCAATGTTGCCTTTGACCAACCTGGGCCAATAGGTGATATCTACTCGGGAGGAAAGTCTCGTGGGCAAATCGTCCCGAATCACATCCGTGGTACAGTGCGTGTCGGTCCGACGAGGCCCAAGGAAACTTACGACGACGTGGCTACGAAAATCCAGAGCCGCTGGGATGAGGTGGTGAATGATGCAACGCTGGGTGCCCAATCGTTTGGCAATCTTTCAGCGAAGGATGAGAGACGCTTCAAGAAATTGCATGGCATCGTCTTTTCTCCCATGGTGGCCGCCCTTGAAGGCGGACTCGTTGTCCCTGGGGTATGTCGGATCTATCTTTCGCCCAAAATATTTAAGCCTCTTGCTAACAATCAACCTAATCACCAGCCTGGAGGCGAAGGCAAATGGCTGAAGGATAACATGACCTATTTCAAGGAGCAGGTCGATGTACACGATGACAATGATATAAGGGACATGTTGAAAGAGATCAGTGAGCGAAAGGATATGCAAAGGCTCGTTGAGTAGGAGGTGCATTTACAAAATAGAGCATTGTGAATTTAAATGTATAAGCATCAGCCTATATAATCTCCAATCACCTACTATGGCCTTTGATCTTCTGCTATTGGCTGTGCATGCTTATATAAGTCATGGTTGGACCGCGTGCCTAACCTAATCGGAACTTCATGTTTGGATCATCAACATTGAACGAATCTATTAGGCAGTTAATTCCTCAGTCACTCGGCCTTCTCCGTGGCCTGCGAATATGGCAGTGCTGTAGGCCTTCCTCGGAGTTTTGCCTGGTAGGACCTGCTGTGCCTAAGCTTGCTCATATTGACGCGCAACAATCTTGAAATATTTCGGCCACCAGGTTGCGCCTTCTTGCATATCGACGCGGATTATTCGTCGATCACAAATTAGATTGCATCTTTGGATTATACAGTCAAAAGACTAGATCCTAATCTTAGGCATATTTCTTTGCTCGCCGACTTTTGTGTCACACCAAACAAGTGTTACTCGGCACACTTGTGTATACCTAAACACATCAGTCAACATGAACCAGCCAGCTGCCATGCGCAAAATAACAACAACACCACGCATCCTCAAGCCTCAAACGGCCAAAACGTGGTACCAACATATAACCATCGACCTCCTCATCAAAGTCCTCAACCAAACGTTCCTGCACCCGTTCATAGCATGGATCATCGTCCTCTGTCTCCGCGCCCAAGTGACGCCCATCGACCACCCGGCGTGGATCATCGCGCTCGGATATGCGATCTTTCTGACTCTCTGGACTGCAGCTACCATGCTCAACCGCCGCATTGCGTACGGCTTGCCGCGCGAAGTTGAGCCGAGCCATGAGATTATCGTGATTACGGGTGGTGGGAGCGGGCTTGGCCAGCTTATTGCCCAGATCTACGGTATGAGGGGCGCAGGTGTTGCGGTTTTGGATGTCAAGGAGGTGAGCGAGGTGGAAGGGTGGGATGAGCTTTCTGGGGTAGACTACTATCAGTGTGACGTGGGTGATCGGAAGGCTCTAGAGATGACGGCTAAGAGGATTGAAAACGATGTACGTGGCAATCTTCATCTTGATTGGAATGTTTCTGATTATAGTGTCGCTATGCTAATCATATCTCATATAGTTGGGAAAGCCCACAGTGCTCATAAACTGCGCCGCCGCAGGAATACATGGATTACCGCTCCTTTCACTAACCCCGGAAGCGATGAAGAAAACAATTCAGACCAATTTATTCGCCCCCTTTCATGTGTTGCAGGTGTTCTTGCCCGGCATGATGGAAGCAGAAAACGGCGGGGTCGTGGTCAATGTCAGCTCAGTTCTCGGGCAGCTCACGGCCGCTGGCTTGTCCGATTACTCTGCTAGTAAAGCCGGCCTGAGTGCGATGCATAGGTCGTTAGAAGCCGAACTCCGAGCCTCCGGCCATGACGACAAAATAAAAACCCTGCTGGTAGAAACGGGACAACTCTCCACCCCTTTATTTGATGGAATCCAAACCCCAAGCCAATTCTTTGCGCCTGTTGTCGAGCCTATCCAAGTTGCATATGATATTGTCTCGGCCATTGACAACGGTGACAACGGTGTTATCAGAATGCCTGCTTTTGCGAAGTTGGTGAATTGGTATGCCGTGCTGCCTGCTTCCATTCAGAGGCTGGCCCGCTATGTGAGTGGGATAGATTCAGCGGTCGCAAAAGCATATAGTGGCCAGATCCCCGTGCCGGATAATTCGACGTCAAGTGATTCAGAGAGCGAAGCCGATGCATTTCGCATGAAATAAGCTTAGGAAATGCCCTCATTGGATTGGAACTATGCCGGATATTCTCCTTTTGGCCAAGATAATGTCGAGTTTTTATTTTTCAGTTGTCAGAACAACCTTCTCGCGCTCGGCACGATGAGGCATGCTGCCTTTCTTGCTGTGTTTGCGAACGTTATCTTCCCTCCGCTTGATTGCTGCAAGCTCCTCTTTCTTGATTTCACCAGCCTTCTTGATAGCCTTTGGCACATGGCGATGGTTCTTGATCCGTCGAATCTCAGGCATGTGAGAGTATCTACGGACAAGAGCCTGATCGTATTCAAGCTTGTGACGCTGCTTAGCACTCTTCACTCCAGCACGTGAGGAGGCGTTGGTGCGCCATATACGGATGTTTCCGTCGTCGGATCCAGAAAGAACGTAGTTGTTATCAGGAGTGAACATGGCGGAGAAGACCCTGAGCGAAGAGCATAGGTGAGTAAAAAATGGAGCTGATAAAGTGGTACGAAATTGCAGTCTACATACCTTTGCATTCTCTGCATGTGATAGACATCTCTAGAGCGCCCCTGGGCTCGGTTAAACAAACGTATCGTACGATCGTAAGATGCGGTAACCAATTCCTCGCCAGTAGGACTGAACTCGACATCCATGACAGCAGCGACGTGGTCTTTGTAAATATTCAAGGCTCGGTCCATCTTCCTCATGTCAAACATGTAGGCATTGTGGTCTTCATTGGCGACGGCGAAGTTGAAAGCTTCCATTGGGTTCCAGGAGATAGCATTAGAAGCCAGGTTCAAAATCACCTTGGATACTGGCGACGAAGTCCGAAGATCGTACATGACAATTGATCGGTCGGTTGCAGTAGAGCCGAGAATTGAAGTCTCTGTTTGGTTAAAGGCAAGAGATGTGATAGTGTCGGTGCTAGTTGGCCAGTGAAGAGTTTGAGATGCAGTCGAAGACGGACGTGACAAATCGTAAATGGAGATGACAGACGACGAAGCCGCGAATGCAGACTCATGACGGTGATGCGAGAGCCCGGTGAAGGGGGTCTGTCCAAGAAATGTTGCAAGCGGAGGAGCCTCGGGGGAGGAGTTGTAAGGATCGAAAAGTTTGATGGTCTTGTCGCTGGCACAAGACAGCAGTTTGCGATCTGGAGTCCAGCATATACCCTTAACGATATTCTCGTGTGCCTGCGTATTCCACACCTCTTCTCGAGTTTGCATGTCCCACACTTTCACGATTCCATCGCCTGAACCGCTTGCAATTCGTTCCAGAGAACCAGGGTCCTTGGCCATAGTGTACACCCCGTCGATGTGTCCACTGCCCAGTTGGCCAATAAACGGCGCAGCAAACATCCGGTCCATTTTGATCGCATTCAGCGCTCGTGTGTACTCTCGTGCTCGTTCGAACGGATGCTGTGATGGATCGAGATTTCTCTGCTGCTTGGCCACTGTAGAGCCTGGCGCCTGCTGCGAGGCAGCGGAGCGCGACAAAGCCTTTATTTTCTATTTGCTATCAGCATCATACCTTACTAAAAATAAAAGACAACGTACCATTTTGGCCGTTTTGTTTAAAAAAGTATTCGTGGAGGAGAAAGTGAACTTTTTTCCCAGGTGGAGACTAAAACTTTTGGGAAGGAGCCACCGACCAACGGTGATTCGCCGGCCCGCCGCAGGGCAAGAGAGCTCGTTAGCCCCGGCGACGTGACGCTCGGTCTGCCTAAAGCTGCCGTTGACCTCGAGCTTCCCACCCCAACAGCATCAAACGTAAGCCAGAATCCCATACCCCTCATCAAGAGATCCAACCCATCTCCTTCTGTCGCCAACCCGCTTTTGACTTGATTGTGTACGCCCAGGATACGCTGCTCACCATGGCTTCCACGCCCGCCGCTCAGCGGATTGAAGAAGCCAAGGCCATCGCGCCCAAAGACCCTGCCAAAGCAGAGCAGATATACAAGGACATCCTGTCTTCGGGTATTGGAAAGACCGAGTCTGCCTCGAGAGACTACGAGGGAGCTTTAGTGGGACTGGGAGAGCTCTATCGCGATAACAAAAAGGCTCATGAGCTGGCTGACCTGATCAAGACGAGCCGCGATGCGTTCTCTTCTTTCGCGAAGGCAAAGACAGCCAAACTTGGTAAGAAGAATTAAAGAGGCCGCAGATCTACTTTACTGACTGGTTATTCGTGTGCTGTAGTGCGGCAATTGTTGGATCAGCTCAGTGAGATCCCCAACACCGTTGAGATCCAGGTCGCTGTCATCAAGTCTTCCATAGACTGGGCAGTATCGGAACGACGTTCTTTCCTTCGACAGAGCCTCGAAACTCGCTTAGTGACCATTTACATGCAAAAACAATCCTATTACGATGCCTTGACTTTGATCAATTCCTTGCTCAAAGAGTTGAAGCGGCTGGATGACAAGGTCGTGTTGGTGGAAATCCAGCTCCTCGAATCTCGTGTCTACCATGCTCTTGGTAACCAGCCCAAGGCTCGCGCTGCCCTTACGTCCGCTCGAACCTCCGCTTCCGCTGTCTACACACCACCCATCCTCCAAGCTGGCCTTGACATGCAAAGCGGAATGTTGCATGCCGAAGACAAGGACTTCAACACGGCGTATTCATACTTTATCGAAGCTCTGGAAGGATACAGTTCTCTCGATGATTCCGAGAAAGCCACCGCAGCGCTACAGTATATGCTTCTGTGCAAAATCATGCTCAATCTTGTTGACGATGTGACGAACCTGCTCAGCTCAAAGCAGGCACTCAAATACGCCAGCACACGCCTTGAAGCCATGAAGGCTGTGGCTCGCGCTCATGCAAACCGATCACTAGAGGAATATGAAAAAGCCCTTTCTGACTACCGATACGAACTCGGCGGCGATGTCTTCATCCGTAACCATCTTCGTCGGCTTTATGACGCCATGTTGGAGCAGAATCTGATCAAGGTGATCGAGCCATTTAGCCGGGTGGAGATCGAACATATTGCAAAGATGGTTGGCTTGGACACGCAGCAGGTGGAAAGGAAGCTGTCGCAAATGATTCTGGATAAGGTCATAATCGGCGTGCTGGACCAGGGTGCGGGCTGTCTCATCGTTTTTGAAGAGACAGAGAGGGACAAGGGCTACGACGCAGCACTACAGACGCTTGAGAAACTCAACAATGTAGTGGAGGTGCTGTATGCTAATCAGGCGTCGATGCTGGAGTAAAGTTCATACATGTCAACCCAAGGTTGACGTGCTATTCTCTCCATTCGAACCCATCTTGGAATATGTAATGTAGCACTACCAAATACTACGCAACACTTATATTCGCACTTATTCCCAGAAAACATTTAAGATAATGTATGTACATTCGACAATAGTTGATTATATGGCTTTCCACAGATCTTACGCTAGTGGCCGAATCGGGTTAGCGCAATGCCGTCGCGAATTTGTCAGATATAATTGGTGGATTTTACCCGCCAACTATACAATAATAATAAGCGAAATTTATACAAATAATAAACTTAATTATTATATAATTTTTTGTAATTTAAAGCAAAATCAAGTATTAGATGGGGATAGGTATCAGGCGGTGAAGGACAGTACTGATTAGTTAACTTTACGTTAATCTTTGCTTATGTAACTGGCGTCCACTGTCACATTTATTGGTTGAGCGTTAACTATCGATTCTTATGACAAGTATAGATAATTAGAAAAATATCTTTCTTCTAGATTGTTTATCTTCGCCCAGCCTTTTTGTGAGGAGCTCTTGCGGTTCCACTCCCTTTAGTCGTTTCTGCTTGAGCTCCTACCCTGCTATCCCAGCTCAAAGAACTTCGAATTTTGCGCTGCTGGGCTCACCCCCGTTACAAGCGCTCAAATCCATCGGACAAGCACTCATGACCACCATACATTCTTGCTCCGCCTTTAATACGATATAGTCTCCCGCCTTGCTTTCAGGGTTTAAAGATTGCAAATTGGCGCCATCAATATCGACCTTCATGAACACATTCAGTGGGTCCGGCATCCAGCCACTCTCAAGAAACTTTGTAATGTGGCCAAATGACGGCTCTCCGCTTTGTTGCATAGCATTGTGAAGATTATTAGCGCAGTTATCGTGATCTTTGTCGGCACCTAGTTGGAGATAGCGTTCTGGAGAGCACGCAGCGTAGAGGACGTCGTGTATGCCAGGGGATGTGTCCTCGATAATTGTCAGAATAGGATCCCGTTTGTTATCGAGGAAAGACTCGTGAATAGACGGAAGAAGTTTATGTAAGGTTGACCGAGTGTGTGTCATTGACATGTATGTTGGAAAGGCGGCCGTTGGTGGAACAGAGAAGGCCCAGGTGTCGATGACCTGGCCTCCTGAGGAGTCTATGATCTTGATCGACTGGCCGACGTGCAGTCGCTGTATCGCAAACCCACGAGCGGAGATAGTAGGCATCTCGCTAGTCACTTTCATAAAATGTGTCTATAACAGTAAACTGTTTGAAAAGGAAGTTAATAGAATAAAACATCTGTGTGATTTTGAACCTTAAGTACTGACGAGAAATGGTAGGTCAAAGCTACTACAAAACCCGTATATGCAACCTACAGTGGGAAAAATGGGGTTGACACCCCGCGATATCCGTAATACCCGCACGGAATCCTGTATATTGCATTCTTACTGGCCTGCGGCGCCCCACATGAAACTTATATGGAATATCACATCCACCACCAAGCTCAAGCACTCTGGGGGACACGGCTAACCCCTAGTTAGTTATTTGATTGCCAAGCTGATAATGCTATTTACTGCAAAAATTGACGACACGGCTCACCAACAATTATCTAATAAGCCTCTATGGATAGGAACGCCGCAGTCTCGACGAGAAGCAAAGACAGCGGCAGCTGACAAAATGGACTGTGAGACAGCTGGATCGCTGACAGGGCGGCATAACAGTGGGAACAAATGGCTTAAGTATCATTGAGTTGCCCCGCAGAAGTCCAGGCTATCTTCTAATGGTTGAGGTATAGGATCTTTATGTCAATGTAGGAGATGACTGTAGTGAGAACAAGTTTCCCACAAGAACTACAAACACCTGTCTTGGAAGGAGTCGTCATGTAGTCATTGTACCTACTAATAGCCGCCCGAACATGTGCAGAGGTAATTTTGGGGGGATATTCCTCCACCTTCAACTCTTTACAATAACTTCCGCCATGCGCTTATTTCGGCTAATCCAACACGGCCTTCCTCAATCCTTCTTTCCTCGTCAGCCTTGATATAGAGAAAGGGACCTCTCTCCTCCCCCAGGAAGCCCTGGCTTCTCTAAGAGCTTCTTCTCTCGCAATTGCCCTTGTGTCTGAGCATAATGACTGTCACGACACGAATTTCTATCAACCAAATGCTAAACTCGCCACAAGAGACACAGGCGGAAATTCTGCCTGGAAGCCCTCATACTTTGGTTCATATTTGCTATGTGATTCACAAAGCATTTCACTAGGACGCTCACGCCCACATTTCCTCTAAAGAATGTGCTTCCAGTTTTTGAGGTGATCTTTTGAGGGTTCTTCGCCAAGGAAAACTAGAATAACATTCCCACGATATTCATAGGGCCGGGCTTGTGTTTCCATGGCTTTAATTGAATTTCTGTGGATGGTGTGTTTGTTCTTGTAGGCCCTGGTGTTATTTGTAATGTCCGTGAAAAAGGTAGTCATCTGGTCCCATTTATTATCTGGTAAAAGCGAGCAATTTCTCATGAACTGTTCAAAGTAACCGGATCCTAATGCGTCGAAGATACTTGAATCTGAGGCATCCGGAAGATAATCGGCATTTCTACCGCCAGCTACCACCTTGGTCATTGGCAAAGGTATTTATTCTCAATTCTGAGAGTTCATGGATGTGAAAGTCCTCAGCTATACCAGGAAATTCTTTGTCCACTATAGTGAAAAAATGCCCAACAATGGAATTCTTATGTCTATCATTTCGGTCCTTGGTGTGTCTTTGAACCGCATCTCGATGACCACTCGCCATCCAACATATCGGTAAGGGTCCCACGTGAGACAATGGAACTTTGAAATTCCCATTCATCCAGTATTAGTAAGGTTTATAGGCCAATGAGAAATAGGCACATACCACCAGACCATCGGAGAGTGGTTCGAAATTTATGGGAAAAAGCAATTTTAGTTAAACAAGCGGATGAGGGTTATGAAAATGTAAAAAAAAAAAAAAAGAGCGAAGTCTCCAAAACGGGGAATCGAACCCCGGTCTCCCGCGCTTGTAATGCAAATAAGGCAAGATGACAAGCGGAAATCATGACCTATTACTTGTTAGTTAAAGAATTTACCAATGAGAAGGGAGATCCTACCACTAGACCATTTCGGATGATGACATAATCTTCATAATTTGATTACATATACAGCCCCAAGTTATAACATAGTTTCATATATATCACTAAGCAAGAGATTATAGTAGGGAGGTTCTGCAACTACGTATGTGCAATATGCAATGTGCAACTAACCATTAAAGGATTTCTGCCTGTAGTGTCCTAATTGGGTTTAGTGGCTTAAGAATAATCTTGCTTGAGGCCTCTATCCCCTGGGATAGGGTCTCAAGCTTGGAGTCATCTAGTGCACTGCTCTATTTCCTAATTGGGTAGCAACAAACGAGAAGAGGGGAAATGTGACAACCGGCAAAAGCAAGAAAAACTAATGGTGTTGTATTGATAAAATCTAAAGCATAAAGAAAGAAGGTTTAGATATAAATACTTTATATAGTAAATAATATATAATATATATTCTAGGAATGTTGCTCTGGTCGTATCCTATGGCTGTTAAGTAAGTGTTAGTAAGTTGTTCATTCTTCCACCAATACTGGCGGGGGTGACTGACAAATATATATACACGTTTCCACTCCCTGCAACACTGTTTCAGCCACCGGGATATTCAACAAGCCCCACCGCTTTACTCCGATACCTCGTTGACCACCGCCGACGTGCGAGAACCGTCGGTGCATCCTCGTAACAGAATTAGACCTTGGTCAGAACCTAGCAAACATGAGTGTTTGCATTGTATCCACTGCTGGCAAGGGAAGACGAAATTGACACAAAGCAAAGTACAAAGCACCAATCACAACTTCATAGAACAGCCATGCCATGGATTTGAACAGTCCGCATCGCAGGGGAATATTCCACTGCTGGTCACTGGCAACATTCCGCTTTCAAGGTAATTTCGAATCACTGAAATGGTGCAGTTGCTTGGGGCTGCAAACGTGGCACTGTGGCCATAAGAATTTTGCGATACAACCACGGCATGAGGATGCCCACGAGCCATCTCGACGGAATTCTGCAGTGGTGTGACCGGATCGAATTTGCTAGAGAGGAACAGAAATGGTGCTTCAGGAGAAAGGGAACTTGAATTCGCGAGGGGCGTCGTAAATGGGCCAGAGAACTGCCAGCGAGCACGGACTGGCCAGCCGCTGCACAAAATGCGCCAGGTCGCCCATTTTCGACCGATACTGGGAGATTGTGCATGCAAGTGTTTCACATAGGCCTGCAACTGCGCTGTACTTGTATTGGAAAGGTTATCAAAAGCGTCTCCGCACATCACGCCGACACTGGTGTCCTGGTTATAAGCCCAGTAACTAGCCAAGGTCTCCGACGTGGTGTTCCCTCCCCGCTCCGCAGGTTGCTGTGAGGGCCTTCTGGGAGTGATATTCTCGTTCATGATGCCGTCAAACTTATTTTCTGAGATATCAGCCAGCATGCTGGCTAGACGGGGAAAGCCAGATAGTGGCGAATACCACGATGAAAAGAGTATTTCGGTCAGATCAGTCCAGGTAAACAACGTCAAGTTACCGCCTTGGATGACGGGCAGCGGGTTGTCGTGGATCTTCTCGAACATGACGAAGAGTCTGTCCTTGATATTCTCGGCCACCTGGTCATCATCCCTGTATAAAGGACACTTATTTTTAGCTTCAAAGCAGGCCTGGAAGAAACGCCCGACTACAGTTTCCGTATCTATAAGGCTCTTCTCCCATTTCTACAGATGGATTACATAATTAGCTGTTTTTTTCGTCCATGTAACAAAAATATTGAAATAACAAGAGAAAGGGGAAGGAAGTACCGCGTTTGAGAAATCATAACTGTCCACCACTCCATCTAGGATAAGACGTCGTACACGGTGTGGCCAAATCGATGCAAACGTATTCCCTAGGTGAGTCCCATAAGAGAACCCCCAGTACTGCAGTTTGGCCGTTGCTGGATGGGAATCCATTTTCCATGGAAGTAGAGGCGTTTGCTGCGCATGTGGTCTAGTTTCTGCTGCATTGACGGCCAGTTTCTGATCCTTTTCCATTGCAATTTTCTCCGTAATTTCAAGCAGATCTCTAGCCACCACGGCGGTGGAGAGATGCTCCATGATACTGTCACCACCTTGATTAGCATAGGCTTGGCCACAGAATGTACCAAACGCATGCGCCGTGACTTGACGTTGACGGATCTTGAACGTCTCATCCGAGTCAAATAATCCCATGCGACTGGTCTCGAAATCCCAAACCTGACGTGCATATGGATCTCTATAGAAGCAGTCTAGCGGCGGGGTTGTCTGCCACACACCACGCGGGTCGAAAGATAGGATCTCGTATTTGGTAGAATCAGTATCGGCAATGTTTTGTAAATACCGGCCGGCCCTAAGTAAGAACTGGATTCCGGAGATGCCTGGCCCTCCAGGATTCGTTACGATGGTTCCTCCAAACCGGGCATCGTCATACTGTACCGTCGCCGGGAGCTTGATAATAGCGATCGCAACCGATTGACGGTTGGTGGCGTTCTGCCAGTCCATGGGCACTTGCAGCCGGGCACATTGGAATCCATCGTAACACGGATGGTATTCCAGCTCCGTGATAGGTCGAATCGTCGTCCAGTTGAATTGTGGGAAAGAGTCTATCCCAGATGCTTTGTAAAATGAAGTCGGGAGTAGCGGGCTGCTAGAAGCGCTCCTGCTGTGTTGCCAGAGCAGCAGCAGCAAAAGACAGAGAATGTTCAGCATTGCCAATGCCTGCGTAGAACCAGCAATGCGTGTGGTCAGACCAACAAAAATCTCGGATTTCTTATTGAAGGGGTCACTTGAAAGCTGAAAGATAGGAAGTGAAAGCGAGTTTATCTTTTCACTAAAGCGACGATCCGTGATGCCGCCACGGCCCTAAAAGCGCACCCTCTAGATCCCGGCCATGCATTTAATCTTAAATACTAAGTTACGTGATTAACCTTTATTGATTTGCTACTCATTTGCATTGATTCTTGCCGTTCTACCGATGTTTATTTTGACGTTGAACATGACCTCGAGATAACTGTGCTTTTTTTATATTATCACGACGAAAGATGCTCTAGTAAATTCACCTTCCCACAGCCTCAAATTATCGGATTGTGAAGTATACTATGGAACCACAAAAGTTTTTTCAACACGCCATGATCTTGAAAGAGGAAAAACCACAAACTGAGGTTCAAGGTACAGCAAGTAACTCTTTCACGCCCTCTGGCTTGCTGGGAAAAATACCATTTTCACGAACCCGGCGATCTAGACCATATTGTAGAATACTGTCAAAGTCTCTGCATTGGTGGACAACATTGAAGTTTGGATAAGGCTTTGGGTGTTCTTTCACCCACTGGCTGGGGAACAGGTTCACATCAGCATGGCACATGATGGCTTGTCGCAACATCTCAATGCAATGATCTAAAAAATATTCGCAGATCAGTCTACATAGTGTCTCTCATTTTCTTCTGATGGTACTCCACAATAGGACATCAATCGAAACAGGACTGCCGCGTACCTAGATGAGTTCGCATGAGCTCGTGACCCTGTCGGAATTCTATGCGTTGCGACTGATAGTAATCAAAATGCGTGGCCATCCGCAACAGATCCTATCGGCATCCATGTATAAGTTGGAAATACTACGTAAGCGACAATGGAAGATTAATTTCGATTTCTTTGCTTACCAGACAATGTAGTTGATGACTGAATTCAAGCTCAACCATATAGACTCCGTTTGGGTATCGTACCACCGTATCCGGATCGACACCCAACTTCTGAATGTCATTCCGGTCAAGACCTAGATCTACGGGGCCAACTATTCTCCATACTCGAGTTAAAAGAGCTCCCTTTGTTTTCAAGGAAAGGAGGCACATGTGAACTTGAGAAATACCAATAACATACCGTGGGTGGTCCAGTTCCAGGCAGCGTCTACTTGTTCTGATGGGCGGCCTCGGTATTGAGAGGGAGCTTCGAGAGAGCCGTTGAACTGAACAGTCTGGTTAAATTGCGTGGGCACGCCGTTCAGCCAAGCTGTAGAGTCAGTTGAAAAGCACCAATTGACGAAAGTACCATGGTCACTCACTCATTACATGATCTTCGGACCCGTTGTGCGGAAACACGGTGAGATAGGAGCCGAGGAAAACCCCAAACACAAAGACCGTGAAGCAGATCACGATCCAGAAAGCATGGAGAAGTAACTTCCGCGACAGAGGCTCTTTTAAAAGGTCTCTGTCATTTTCGTCAAGAGCCGAATTCGTTTTCGACTCCAGCGCACAATACTTAATTTGATCGGAGGCGAGCATACCCGTGGGTTGTTTGAACAAAGGCACTGGTGTATGTAAGAAGGGCCGATTAAATCAATACAAAGCATATTATCTATTGGGAAAAAAAAGGGAAAAGAAGTACACAATGCTAGTGATTGATTAAGTTACATCCAAAAACTAGACTAATAAAACCCCCAAAATGCTTGACGGCCAATTATTGCCTGTATAGGAGTTTAGGTCTACGGGTGGCATACACTGCGGGGCCACAATCGACGACAATCCAGATCTTGCAATAGTGGGGGCTTGAATGATAAGCGATCGGTGAACAATAAAGTCCGATTAGCTCATGCCCATCTTATCAAGGTGGGGGGGCCTTGGTATGGTTCCATTCGGGTTCCTTGAAGGACGGGCCTATATCAATTGAGTGGGTCGTCAGTCTCGCTTAGTTATGAGGCTAAATCCATCACTTACCTAAAGTCGGATGTACTAGAAGTGATAGGTCGTTGATGTCCAGAGATCTCTCTCTCGACCACTCCACTAATGAGTCCCAATTACGACATTCGTGCTCGATTTGGAAAGAAGGGAACGGCATCTGAGTATCAGGACGCCACTCAAATGACATCAAGCTCGTATCTGCCTTGCACATGATAACCTGGCGAAGCATTTCGACGCAATGGTCTAAACGTTCCATCGTCCGTCAGCAATAATTAAAACCTGCTCGCGCCGTATTGGGTAACTCACCGACATGAACGATAAAGGGCACATCCGTCGGTTTCAAGCTGTAGTACTCTTGATGAATATATTCGTGAATGTATTTCTAAGACGATATTCAGACTCGGGCAGATATAGATTATGTCTCAAGGCAGGTAGCTTACCACGCAATGTAATTGATGAAACACGTCTACAAGCCGGAAGTTAGTCAATGCGTAATGTGGACAGTAAAGATAGGACAAGCAAAACACCCCTTACCTAAAGTACCAAAATAATCACCGGAACCATCCGACAGTAAGACGGAAGATCGATTTGCTCGCTCTAATTCTGCCGCAGTCACGCGGATATTCGCATCTAAGCCAGTTTCAGAACTTGTAATATTTTAGTCGTACGACATGACTTGCATTGGAAAAGACTCGTCCAAGCCGCATCATTCTCGGCATTTGGCTTTCCAGTGAAATTGTTTCTCGCTCCTAGAGTAGCCTCCAGGAGTCGAACTTCAGGGACTATAGCTGAATCCGCTGGTGCTAAACAAATGGCGGGGAGCTCCGTCAGTGAATCTTCAAAAAATGAGCCGGGGGAATGGTGGGATAGTACAGTAAAGCAGTGGCCCCGTCCGGCATGACCTGTCTTGCACCAGAACCAAGGTGACCAAGGCATACAAGATCAATACTGCAACTTGTATGCTGAACCAGTAGATCACTTGCGAACGTGGATAAGGAGAGACCTCAATCACCTCCTCATTCAGCAGAGGGTCTTCAACATCGTCTGATTTATCGTTCCTCATTTTTCTTTGTTGTCCCTCCTCGCGTATCTGAAGGTAAGAGGCGTCACTGTACTGAAAAGTAGGTGGGATATTTATGCACACTAGCGCCTATTATATCAGACTAGATTCACACTTTTACCGGGCCAACCATCCAAGGTTACATTTTGGAATGCAAATATGCAACTTATATTACTCTATCATATTGCCGAGGTTTCGGTCTCTGAAGCCACCCCCAGTAAGGCGTGATTGACGACTCGACTGATAGCAAATCTTAGATATGGTAGTAATTGTAAGCCCTAATGGCACCACTTCTGGTTGTTCTCCAGTGTTTTCTCCACTGTTTACGTACAAAAATGTACTAGAGACAGATAAACAATCTAGAGTGTGACTGAGCAACTTGAGGTATATAAGAGTCCATCCACCTACTTCCCTCTCTATCTTTTTTTGGTTATTTACTTAGCAAAAAAACCAGTTACTATCCGCCGGACTTTCTTCACCCGTCGTTTATTTTTATCATTTATTATACCCCCTTCGCCACCATCAATATTCGAGACATCAGTTTGTCTACCCACGTTAAAAATGACCAGGGTATCATTGATGGCCTCTGCGGCCCTTCTCCTCTCCATCAGCATGGCTGCCGCCATCCCTATCCAGAAAATTGCTGATGCCGAGGCCCCGGCTGGCAACTACGTGGTGTCTGCCAGCTATGATAAGCGTACTGGTGCTGATTCCGAGGCCCCAGCTGGCAATTACGTGGTGTCTGCCAGCTATGATAAGCGTACTGGTGCTGATGCTGAAGCCCCAGCTGGCAATTATGTGGTGTCTGCCAGCTATGATAAGCGTAACGATGCTGATGCTGAAGCCCCAGCTGGCAATTATGTGGTGTCTGCCAGCTATGATAAGCGTAACGATGCTGATGCTGAAGCCCCAGCTGGCAACTACGTGGTCTCTGCTAGCTACGATAAGCGTAACGATGCTGATGCTGAGGCCCCAGCTGGCAACTACGTGGTCTCTGCTAGCTACGATAAGCGTAACGATGCTGATGCTGAAGCCCCAGCTGGCAACTACGTGGTCTCTGCTAGCTACGATAAGCGTAACGATGCTGATGCTGAGGCCCCAGCTGGCAACTACGTGGTCTCTGCCAGCTACGATAAGCGTAACGATGCTGATGCTGAGGCCCCAGCTGGCAACTACGTGGTCTCTGCTAGCTACGACGCTTGAATTGTTTACGGCATCTGTCAGTGAAGCCCATGCCCCAAGAGAGTTGCAGGCGTGGATGACGGGCTGCGAAGTTGGTATCAACGCATGAAGAAAACATGTAAACACAGGGGTGGGGAGTGCCTGGCGCCTTCGGGGATACTACAGTATGACAAATGAGTGTTTAAATAGCAGGCAGACATCGGTTACAGTTAAGATACATATAGGACGCGCGACAATTATGTATCCATGTAGCTATTTCCACTGTAGCTTCGGACTAGGAAAGACAAGTATTTCTGTTTTAAATTATTCTGGGACACGAACAGTTTTCTCTAACCATACATTTGAACACTGCATCGCCGCATCAATTTGCGTAAGAAAACTGCAAGAAAAACTCTTCACGATAGACAACCTTGACTGGAAGACCAACCCGGCTTGTAATAAGATTGGTCCACTGGGAAAGGCTAATATAAATGATCTTAATCAGTCGTTTTTTAAACGATGCCACACTACATGACGTCCAGTCGAACATTGTCTCGTATATGACAGTTAATGAATGCCTTGTTTCGGTTTTGTTCAAATTAACTTTGTAGCCGTGCCTTAAATGTGGCGAAAAATAAATATTTCGTGCTTCATTATAACTAGCGTAGAAGGATGTAAACATGCTTCCCGTTCGACATTGTAGATTCTCCAAGCAGGTCGGATGGCCCACTTGTATTTCCCCCACTATAACTATGCATGTGGATGCCCAAGACTTTTGCTTTTCTATTGATAGACACGAACACCGTGATCTATTCTTAACATGTATTAAGTCATGTGGACACAGCAAAGCAAAACTGATGGTGGTAACGTTAAAAGTAGAGATAGACTAGCGCAGCCTGACCTTTAGTTTTATACTACCAAATTAGGTTAGCGTGCCAAGCCCGTAGGTCACATGACCAACCGTTGGATGCCTTCCTCGCGAGGCCATCCATGAACCAACAGGCTGAAGCAACCGCTGATCTTCCTCATCGCCAGCGACGAGCGCCCTGAAAAATACCTGACCAGGCGATCTGTGTTTGACGATTTATCGAAACTGTCGCCACCATGGCTATGAACGCTCCAATGCAACCGAATTTTCCTCGCGGCTACCCCCAGGGCGCGCAGCGTTCGCCTGCCACGCCTCGTCGCGGTGGTCCTGGAGGTAGGGACAACCCTTTAACTTGATAAACGACCTTGAACGGTTTTATGTGGTGGTTACTAACATATCGCCCATACGTGACAGGACCCGTTATGCAAATGGGCCATCCCCAACAAGTCGCTCATTCCCAGTACATGGCTGCCGCTCAACAGCGTATGCCGGCAGTCAACGAAGCTGCTATACGGCGCAGTCGAAAGCCCACGGATAAGAACATCCCAGACGACATTGAGGATCTCATCATCGGCAATGGAGTGCAAGAGTACAAGAAGCTGCGGGAACTCGAGAAGCGTCTGGATTCATCCATGGTTAGGAAGAGGCTAGACATTCAAGATTCCCTCAGCCGAACAGTGAAGCGATACAGGACTCTCCGTATTTGGATCTCGAATACAGTTGAGGGTCAGCCCTGGCAGAAGGGCGAGCAGACCGAGGAGCCGCAGGCCGACCCTGCCAATCCGGGATCTGGACGGTACAAGGTCCGTATTGAGGGCAGGCTGCTCGACGATTACACCGACCCCACGCTTCCATCAGAAGAGAGTGAAGATGAAGAGGAAAATGATGCAGACGCCATGCAGGAGGACGGCCAGAATGCGGGAGGATCAAAGCAATCAAAGCAACAGCGCTCTCGGCAGAGATTGTCGCATTTCTTCAAATCCATCACGGTTGATTTCGACAAGACACCTAACTTGAAAAAGGTCGAAGATGTCTCTCCTATTGTCTGGGAAAAACCTCAGGTCCCACCAAATGCTGGCGCGGTGCCTGAGAATGCTGACTTTGACTCGATACAATTCGCCCGCGGAGCCCAGGAAAACGTTAACATTACCGTTAGCTTGATCAGAGATGAGGCACCAGAGCGATTCAGGCTAAACAAAGACCTCGCCGAGATTCTCGATGTCGAGGAAGAATCCAGGAGCGGGGTCATCTTGGGAATCTGGGACTACATCCGGGCCATGGGTCTCCAAGAGGACCACGAGAAACGCCAAGTGCGCTGTGACCACCGCTTGAAAAGGGTATTTTGCAGATTGAATTACATTTTCAAGATATCCATTGATTAACTTTGTCTAGATCTTCGGCCGTGACATCATCTTCTTCCCTCAAATCCCAGAAATCGTGAATACTCACACGACGCCTCTCGAGCCTATCAAGCTTCCATACACCATCCGAGTCGACCAGAGTTTCCACGAGGAGTCAACGCCAACCATTTACGACATCCGCGTAGCGGTCGATGACCCCCTCCGGCAGAAAATGCTTGCTTTGACCTCAAATCACCAGTACGCAGCCTCTCTACGCCAAATCGGCGTGCTCGACGACCAGCTCGCCCTCATCATCCAGGCTACCATGCACTCCAAGGCACGCCACTCCTTCTACACTGCTTTGAGCAAAGACCCTGCCACTTTCATCCGCCGCTGGCTCAAGTCTCAGCGCCGAGATCTCGAGACCATCCTCGGAGAAGCCACACGCGGCGGCGGCGAGGACGGCAGTGGACCTGAATTCAGACGTGGTGGTACTGATAGTGCTTGGAATGCTCCTGTGGCGAGAGAAGCCGTTCGTTACATGCTTGCAAAGCCTGACCGTACACATCGATGAAAACACTACTCGGGGGGTTTTTTTTTTCGGCCTTTTACTCTAGAACGGAGGCTAGATTCATGCTATTTTCCCTTTCATTGTAATACTTTTTCTTTTCTTGTATTGGCTGGGAAGTTTGGGCGCGTAGATGCAGGGTACTTTGAATGATTTCTTTTTTTGTTCTTTCTGTTTTTTTGAATGTTTCAAACTAATTTCTAAACAATTCTATGAGTGTAAATTAAAAAAAATACACGTTGTATTCAGACTTCCGAAAAATCATTTCAAGAAGTTTAGGTGATTTGTGCGGTCGTCGTGTTCAATCAATCAATAGAAGCCACTTACTCTCAATTTATTCGTCCTTGGAACAAATAAGGTGTGCGTTACGCAATGTTTATTCCATGCCGACAGGGTCTCTCTCCTACCTGTTGCTTGTCACAAAGCTGTAACACGCGCTAAGGCGCAGTCATCAATTCCGCTTAGTCAATGAATCACCGCCCTCAGTTGCCTGTGCGCCTGTTGAGACCACCTGCTCAGCCCTATCTCCTGTTTCGAAATAGCCCTGCTCTTGTTTCAACTTCTCGGCGGCATCCAGAACGAGATCTGGCTCTGAAGGTTCAGTCGTCTTAGGCGGGACTTTGACCTTAGCCGCTGGTTCTCGGAATCGCTTCATCACAGCATCGATCATCTGTGAGAGCCAGTACCAGTTCAAGAAATTAAGAACCAGATTTGCTGCGACATATACCAGGGGCAGCCAGTATGGGAGCCCGCTGTCGATGAAATGATTCGCGAATCGGGCGATCTCTGCGTTTGCCTGAAGGCAGTCCTCGTTTGTGCACAGTGCTCCGTCTCTGACTTCAAAGATGGGTGCGTTGGTAGGGACGCCATCCAAGAATGGCGAACTCGACATAGAGCGAGAGTGCTTCCAGCCGAGCCACATGTCCTTGTATACGACAAAGGATTGCCAGGTTCCCCATACCAGACGGCAGGAAATGAAAACTCCAATCAACAACATTCCGTTATACCACTGCAGCTTGCTACCGGTCATGTTGAGTTTGTCCAAAAACCAGTGGATATTGAGGAACGGGCTTGAAAGTTCGTAGAGGATGAACGTTGGTGCATAGAAGTTGACGAACGGTCTCTGTTGACATACAAAGGTTAGGAAAAAGGTCCAGATGGGCAAAGGTATATGATAATACTAACAAATCCAAGAATATAGACGCAGAAAGCGCTAATGCCATGAAGCAACATGCCTGGGCCAAACAGATTGACATGTACCGTACAGACGATCACGTCATAGAGGAAGTAACCCGTCGCGAGAGCCTGCATCAGGCCGAGGGCGCCCGTATATCCATGAATACGCTCATGAAGGGTCATTTCTTTCCTCTCTCCATCTGCGAACATAACCCATAGAGCAACCCCGTTGACCAAAAGACTCTGAACGAGCGAGACGACATGGATGTCCCAGTTCAGCTGGGTGCGGGCCGGTAACTGCGTATACTGTCGAGGGAAGATCGCCCGTGATAGACGCGGCGAGATATAAGAGTGAAGGGTTTGGTAAAACACAAAGGCAAATATAATCTCATGCACATGGTATGGCAGAGAGTATAGGTGCAATGACTCCGCCCAAGGCGTCACCAAGTCCTGCAGCCATCGAGGCGGCGGAAACGGGTCCAACATGCTGTCCGCTCAAAGCTCCTCCTCCCTTATTGCGCTATCGGAAGCGAAGCGGATGTTTGCGAAAGTGGTTCAGGCCGAGAATAGACCTGGAATTAATGATTTTACTGTGCCCAGCAAGAAACTATGACGAGGCCGAAGACATGTCCGCGATGCGGGATAACGGCAGGCAGCAGTAGTGTTGTAAGGGGATCGATCGTAGAAGGATCCAAGGGATATCACAGCATTAAAGCAACACCAGGAGCTGCAGGGTTCACGTTCAGCACGCTGGCTGTTGTCTGAGTGACAAGGTCATTGAGATGCGAGTCCTGACCGGTGACGGTGACGAGGTCAACTGTCAACCGATCTGTTGGGGCGCGCGCTCCCCGTTCCGCTTGTGCATGTGACCTCTTACCCACTTTAAAGGCCGAGGTGTCGATCAGTTGACCAGCTCTGCCCTAACTGGTGACTCTCTGCCACTGTTTAGTAGTTACGGATCACTTCGCACGGATTACACTATACAGAGTATTTCTTTATCGGTAAAAGGTTGGGGTTTGAAATATGTCATGTGGTTTCATTGTCATTCGTTACAGCATCTGTAAAACTAAACACATACAAAGGTAGGAAAATACAACAAACGATAAAAAATAAAAAAAATAAAAGTGCAAAAAAAGGAAACAAGAGAATACACCCGAACTTGAATATTTACGAGAAGTGAAAAATCAACAGGAGCCAACGTAGCCAAAAACCTTCAATACCAGCCGAGCGGCCTCTAAGCAACGCTGAGAGGATTGTGTATATCGCTTCCTATTCCGCTGTCGGCAGGGCCCGGATGTTTGAATCCAGGAGGAGGCTCAAGGTCTGATAGATCACCAATATTAGCGTGGTCTTCTTGTTCATCCACTGTAGTTTGATAATCTTCGACGTCGTCTGGGTCCTGGTCTTCATGGTCTTCGGAGCGCTCGGATTCACTTTCGGAGAGGTCGGAGTCGCGTCCTTCATGTTCATCTTCGTCATCTTCTTCAAGAATCGACCCCGCATGCTCAGAAACTAGGCCGTTGATAGAGCTCGCAAAGCTAGCTTGGCGGTTTCCTGATACCGTGCTTCCAGTTCCGTAAGACATGCTGTCCGTGTAAGTTCCACTGTAGCTTGTCCGTCTTTCGGTCCCAGTGTCGCTTTCGGCACCGCTATTGTGCTCCTCCTCTTCTGCAAAGGTCTCGTTCTCCTTGTTGGCGCTATAGTCTCGCGTGGTCCAAGAAGTCTTGCGCGACGGCAAGTTAGACCGAACTGAATGACTTCGTTTGAGGTTAGACAGTCCTCCAGTACTAACTGGGGCGGTGACTTGACGATCGACAGATCCTCTATTGCCAGTTACATGACTGAGACTCAGGATCCTTCGTTCCTTGCCAATGCTAGATGGGGCAACCGATCCATCACGGCTTGGAGGTTTGGCAGGGGTTCGTCGTTTCAATGCCATCTCCACGCCATTGCTAACCAGCCCGCGAGCGTCTCTAGCAGTACTAGTAGTGCTAGCGCGACTCGTTTTTGTAGCGGTGCTCGCATAACTGGATACCCGCTTGAGGCTCATGCCATTTTTGTTGCTGTTGCGACCAGTTTCCTTCAAAATCATAGTTCGAGCATGGTCGAAAACTCCAGCTAGGATTCGCTTTTCCAAGCCTTGTGCGCGTTCTTCAAACAACTCCATCTCGCGCTGCCGTAACTCTAGCGCAGTTGCCAGGCCAGAAAGCTCATTGCTCGTTCTCATATTTTGTTGCGTTAATTCTTCCTTCTCATGCTTCAGCGACTGAATCATGCGGAGGAGAGACTCTTTCTCGTCAGTCAAGTTCAGAATTTCCGTCTCAACCTTCTCTTTCTGGGCAAGTCGTTTCTCAAGAGCATAACCCGCTTCTTCAGTCTCTCGCTTCTTGCGCTCATAGTCTTCAATCACGAGGCGTGACTGGCTAGCGACCATCTCAGTAATTTCTCGTGACGTGCCCATGACTTGCGCATGAATCTCATCAAGCTTGTCCATGCTTGACATCGTCTTGCTTGCAGTTTCCGTGTGACCCATAATCAAGTCCAGCTTGCTATGAAGTTCCTTATCATCGTATTTTTCAGGTACAATGATTTCCCTAGGCTCAGCAGGAGCAGGCAAAGCAGGGAGTAGTTGCGGGATAGCGGAAGGAATAGCGGAAAGATTCGACTTGAGCTCTTCACTGGTTTGCTGGGAGTGCATATAATGTTGGCTGACAATTTCAAAAATATCCTTGATAGAAGAGAGAATTTGAGGGTGGTATTCAAGGATCTGGTTTTCAACACGATCTGTTGCTGCAGATGTCTTTTCCAGCTCAGCCTTTGACAAATCCCCTTGTTCTTTGAGCTCGGTGTGCATTGCCTCAATCTTGGAGCATGACTCGTGGACTTGGGTGAAGAAGGTTTTTGTGTCGTCGCTCATTCGCTCGCAGGCCTCGGTGACGCTATTTCCCATCTCGCCAATGATCAGCCTGATATCCTCAGCGATACTCTTCGTGTCCGTCACATGGTCCGTGTGGGCTACATCTCGCGATTCGCTTTCAGAGAACTTTGCGTCGATGCATGTCTGTAGCTCGTCGTACTTGCTGAGGATCTCACCAATCTTCTCATCCATCTTGGAGCCGATGTCTGCAACGACGGCTGCACGGTTTTCATCTTGCTTGATCAGCGCCGCTGCATCTCGCTCCTCGGTCTCAAGTTTGCCGGTCTCTTGTTCGCCGCGTGCACGCTCAAACTCCCTGCTGATGAGTTCGTTGATTTCCTTGATGCTCTCGACGGTAGTGAAAGTTTCCGAGGCAATGGCCAGTCCCTCGAGGAGAGTCTTCAGCTCTGATAAGCCTTCTTGACTTCCATCTAGCTTTGTCTTTAGTTCATCACCCAAGTCGGCAACAACATTCCTCGCTTCTTCGATCTTCTCAGCGAGGCCTCCATGTTCAATTTTGCGTGCGTCGAAGGCTTGGGCAGTAAGCTCAGCCTCGGAGTCCACTTTCTCCTTGAAAGAAGTAACGAGAGCAGAGAGCTCTTCGATTTCAGATTTTGTGGGCAGTGTCTCGACATCGGGGAGTTTGAGTTCTTCGATGGTAGTTTTGACGTCGAATACCATGGCCTCAACCGTCTGTAGATCACTCTTCGATACTGGCTCCGAGCCTTCTTCCGCTCCTTCTTCAGAGTCCTTTGCTGGGTTTTTAATCTCATCGACAGCGACCCATAGGTCCTTCAAAAGAGTTTCCAGAGTTCCGATTTCAGATTTTGTAGGACCTTCGGTTTCTAGGCGCATGGAAACTTCTGCAACAGCATCTTTCAACTCCGATACCAGAGCTTCCAACGCTACCATCTGTTCTGACTTGGCGAGATCTTCAGCAGCAGAAGAAATATCGATATTTTCAATCCTAGCAGCTGTGTCCCGAACGAGAGCTTCGATAGCATCGGTATCTGTTTTGCGAACAATGTCGGGATCGACCGGGATGTCACGAGTGTTAACTTCGGCAACAGAGCCATGGACTTCCCGAACAGCGGCCAAGACTTCGTCAAGGTGTTCTCTTTTCAAAACATCTTCTGGGTTGGAGGCAGGATGTGGGTTGGATTCTATCGCTTCCACCTTGATCTGAAGCTGCGTGATCAGGGCCTTCAAGCCTTCAATGTCACCACCCATGGAGTTTTCATTGGAAAGCATCAACTCTCGACCTCGGACGGTAGAGGTCTCTTCGAATTCCTTCTGCGACTCTCGTAGTGCTTCCATTTCTTGTCTAATGGATGCCAAGCCTTCTTGTAAAACATCGAGGAGTTGGGTGTTGCTTTGCTCGTCTGACTTGCTCAACAGCGTGTCCAGGTCGGCTCGAATAGTATCAATACCGTCATTGAATGCTTCAAGTAGTTCGCTAGTGTTTGACAAAACACTTTCGTTTCCATCGCGCTTCTGTGCTGTCTCCGTTTGAAGATTGTCAAAGCTTTCTCGAAGGGCAGCTATGATTTCATCTTTGTCAGTAGGGCCTGACGGGACAACGCTCATGCCGATGCTTTCGCGAATGTTTTCAAACTCGTCTCTTACAGCTTGGACAATGTTGGAAGTGTCCAGGTCTTGAGTCTTAGTCGAGTTCATTTCATGGATAGCGTCAATGATTTCATCCTTGTCACCCGAGCCTTCGTTGCGAACGAGGAGAGTGCTAAGAGTTGATCGAAGATGTTCGAATTCCTTTTCCATAGCATCGAGAAGCTCTGGTGTATCTGGATTGCCACGGGGTGAGGAAGAGCTGGCTGCTGCTTCGTTGATAGTGTTTTCCAAATCTGCCTGTAGCAGTCTGAAGCCCTCCTTCACAGTTACAATGATCTCCTCTTTTCCAGTAACATCCGATGCTCTGTCAACGTACGACTCAATCTCACCGCGTAGATCCTGGAGTCCGTCTTTCATAGCATCAAGTACCTGTTCGGTATCCTTGCCATTTGCAGCAGAGTACTGTTTGAATTCGTCTTTCATGCCTTCAACAAGTTGTCCAAGGCGTTCAAGAACTTGTTCGCCGACGTTAAAGTTGGATGATGCGGCTGCTTCTTGCAAACCAGACGTTACAGCGTCGAACAAATCGTCCTTGTTCAATTCGATCTCCCGACTGATGGAATTTTGACTCGTCAAGCCTTCTGCAACTGCACTCAAGACTTCTTCCCTTGTGATTCCTGGTTCCAGACCGTTGGCAAAACTGGGATGAGAAGCGAGAGCTTCGCTGACGGCAGCGAATACGTCCTCCCGAGAGATATTAGATTCGCCCGCTTCCTTGGCGGCACTATGATAAGCCGCCAGGCTATCGGACACGGCTTCGAAAATATCTTGGCGGTTGATTTCAGGATTGGCTGCGGGGGTCAGTTCATACGGTGGAAGTGCTCGCTGGCTGCCGTCCATTGCTTCCATTACGGCACTGTGAATGTCATCGCGCGTGATATTAGAGCTTGGCTCTTCCCGTGGTATGTTTTGCTGGCCGATAGCCTCCATGACCGCTTCAAAGACATCTTCACGGCTGATGCTTGGCTCAACTTCTGATCGACTTCGTTGTCCTTCCATCGCTTCAATCACAGCACCCAGCACTTCTTCGCGGGTGATTCCGGTAGTAGGATCTGAAGATTCGCGGTGGCTCATTGCGTCTAATACGGCCTCAAACACGTCTTCACGAGTGATGTTGGTTGGAGAATCGTTCTCAGTCAACTGTTTCTGACCAGAGATTGCTTCTTGCACAGCCGCGAAAACATCGTCCTTGGTGACATTCGGTTCCGGGATTGTCAGTTCAAACGACTCGAGACATTCTTTGACAGCGGCAATCATTTCTTCACGGGTAATGCCTGGAGGGCCTTCAACCGGAGGTGGAACGAAGCTTTGCATTCCAGCCTGGACTGCAGCGAGAACTTGATCGTAGGTGACAGCCTCCTCATTCTGAGGTTGATAGTCCTTAAGGCCTTGGCTCAAACATTCAAGGATTTCCTCTCGCTCAAGTCCAAAGTTCTGCAGCTCGATCTCCGGCTTGTACGTTTCCCATGCCTCGCGAACAGCATCTAGGATGTCTTCCTTTTTCATGCCATCGTTGGTAGGGTCGGCAACGGGTTGTTGGGGTTGAGGAAACTCCTCAAAGGCGGATCTAACAGCGCTGTACACGTGGGATGGATCGGTATTGGCGGCCGTGACAGATGTGGAAATAGAGCGTCCATGGTCATGAATCATAGATTCCATTTGCTCTTTCAATTCCGCAAGTCCACTTTGAACAATTTCCTCAACCTCGTCAGCTGCCAAGGGGCGTTCGTTGTTTTCATCAGACTTGGCGGCTGCGGCCTCATCTAATTTCCTGCCAATTTCTCGTCCCATTCCTAGTACTTCACCTCGTAGCTCCCGAACGAGAGCTTTAATCTCGTTTGTCAAGCCTCCTCCTTCGGCAACGCTATTCTTCACTCGACGGAGAAGATCCATGATATCTTCACTGACCACGCTTTTCTGACCGGTAGATTGAAGCTCAGTCGAAGAATCGTAGCCTAAGATAATAGGACCAGATCGGGTGCGTTCTATAGTAGGTCTCTCCTCCGAAGGCTGAGGACTAGATCGCACCAAGGCCCGAGCTGTCGGGTTCTCTTTGACGACGTTTAAAATTTCTTCCAACATCTTGGTGACAGTTTGGTCGGCGTCCTTGTCAGATCCATCCTTGGCTGGGCGCTTCTTCACTTCATCGACGAGCTCCAGAAGCTTTTCTTGCGCGTCTTTGGTAGCCATCTCTCGCAACACTTTCTCCAACAAAGCAATGCTTGCAGACCCATCACTAAGGGGGGCAGGAGATCCAGATAGGTCTTTTTCAAAGGCGGCAGCAAAACTTCCGGGGCTGGGTATTCGTGGGAGGGTATAGGATTTGCGAGAACTGGGTGAACTATCGTATGGTTTGCTGTCAATACTATATCCACTCCTAGTCGAGGCAAAAGTTGCGGACCTTGTGCTTGCGCTATCGGTGTCGAAGAGTTTTGAGCTCAAGTTGGTAGCCAGGTCTCTGATGCTCTTTCGGATATCCTCGTCACGACTGTTTGTCGCTGCCTTGAGGCTAAGCAAATCGGTTGCATTGTCTTTACTGCGCCTGCTCAGCTGAGACATTTCTTTTTGCAGGCTAGTTGCAATAGCGGTAAGGCTGTGGATTTGCTCAGAGATACCATCGAAACTCGGGTTGGCAGGGGGTGCAGGTGCTGGTCCTTGCACTGGTCCTTGCAAAGCTTTGAGATCGTCACCTGGTAACTGCATATTCTGGATTGCGCGCATCGTGGCGGATGGTGGAGTGCTTTCGCCAAGTAGCGGCTTCATGAGATAACGACTAGAGACATAAAGAGATGACGGAGACTCGCGACCAGAGTCATGACTTGATGATGTTCCGGTCCTGGTCGGGCTTTTCTCGGGAGACCTTTCACCAGCCTCAAAAGTTGGTGTTTGTGTACGTCGCTCAGGCGACTTATTTTCGAGATAATTGCGGAATTCTGAACGTGTATCACTGGTTGGCTGCAATGACTGCATACGTCTATGCACTCCTTTTACCAGAGACTTGTCTGAGGATGACTTGGTTGGCATTGGGTTTATCGTGTATGCGCTGGGGGCATTTTCGCGCATCTTTTCGGCAAGGCTCGCAGTAGCAGCCTGAATGGCCGGAGAAGCGCTGGCTCTTGTTTTCGGGCTGCCTGTACCGGGATTCAAGGGCAGTGGGGGAGGAGCGCGTTCAGGATCCGAGCTATCCCACCTGCAATCCCCAATCGTTCAAGTCAGCTTCACTCAATTCTCGCTGTGAAAATTCACCACCTGGGCGGTTATCCAAAGGCGGAGGTCACATACATTGGAATGGTTAATAATTTCCCGAGTTCGGGATTCGATTGATGTTGTTGACTCTTGAGAGTATGGTCAATGTTCTGGTGGGACCCCTCAGAGTCGCTGGAGGCCATGATGATAAGGTATTCGCGAAAGGTGAACTGTACACAGATTGAGGAATGTAGGAAGAGTGAAGAATGCGCAGGCTCCTATCGGAGACCAACGAGCATGACCAGCAGGGAATCAGTGAAAAGACAACAGCAATGCTAAATTCAAATCAACAGCAACAAAAAGATACGCTGGTTTGATGTTCGTCTCAGACGAAGCAAAAGAGGGAGGGTTTCTCTTTGTCACCAAAAAGCTTCGGGAGAGTAACGAAGCTGACAAGCAGTTTATCTAGCTCTGGTGGATCAAAACAATGGAGCCCAATCGAGCGAACAATGGTAGCTAGTGGAGCAAGTAGTGCGCTGCCACATCATCTGAGCCTGCGGTTGTGTCGGGCCTTGTGTGTTGTCGAGGTTCTCTGTAGCAACGGGGCCTCCGCCTGGCAACGGTAAACAAACATGCGTCACGGGCTGCGGGTCACGCGGGCACTAAGCCGGATTTGGATGATGGCCTGGGCCACGATCACGTGGACAGTCTAGCTGTATCAGGCGTAGCGCACAGGCGGGAGCCGGTCGTTAAACGAGCCAATCAGGGCAGGCACACAATGGGCGGCGCTGGCCTTGCCCTAGAGCCCTGCCGTGCACCGTCTTTCTAAGCGAAAAAAAGAAGTCTAACGCGGTGTCGACTTTCACTTCGTCCCGATCGCCCAGCTTCGACAACACCACCCATCGACCCTAGATACCGCTCACAGGACTTTCGCCATGAAGTGTGAGTATCCTCAATTTATTTATATTCTCGTTTCGCCAAACTGACAATGAGCAACAGTCATGAAAGTGGGCCGTGTGGCCATCATCACCCGAGGCCGTTACGCCGGAAAGAAGGTACGACTACATTTGTTTTTCATCGGATGGAATGTTTGAATTGTGTGGGGAGAATCAGCATTGGATAGAGGAAGAGGCGGAACTCGACAATTCGTGGAATGAATGAACGCATGAACGGTCAATGGTCAAAGCCGCTGACATGGAATCCAATGTTTAGGTTGTCATCATCCAGCCTCAGGACTCCGGCTCCAAGGCTCACCCTTTCTCCTACGCGCTCGTCGCCGGTATTGAGCGTTACCCCCAGAAGGTCACCCGCCGCATGGGCGCCAAGAAGGTTGAGAAGCGCAGCCGCATCAAGCCTTTCATCAAGGTCGTCAACTACAACCACCTGATGCCCACCCGTTACACACTCGAGCTCGAGGGCCTCAAGGCTGTCATTTCGAACGACACTTTCAAGGAGGTTTCCCAGCGCGAGGACGCCAAGAAGACCGTCAAGAAGGCCCTGGAGGAGCGATACACCAGCGGCAAGAACAGATGGTTCTTCACTCCCCTGCGTAAGTGGACCATGGTTCGGGTTTTTGTTTGGGCATCTGGCTAACATTCTATGTGCAGGTTTCTAAATTCGTCAATTTACGGTTGTTATGAGGTGTCTGGTGCATGGATCGACATAGCCAAAAGAGTGGAGGTGGCATGGAAATCTTCATCCCTCAGTCAAAATTCGCCGGCAGAAGAGCATCGACGGTTTGTCTGAAAGAGAAATGGGATGTGTCTGAATATACAGTCCACGATTAATGGACTCATGTTGAAAAGACAAAAACTACTTTTTTCCTTTAAATTATTTATTACGAGGGAAGCCGTTACCATTTTGGCGTCAGTATTCTTATGAATGAAAAGTCACCGTGCATTTCCAAATGTCCACTAGTGATTACAGTGACTGTAGACAGGACGTAAACTTTATTTCTATCAACGCTTGTATCAGTACAAGTTGAGGCCATGATGGACATCTTCACCCAATCGGATACCTTGGAACATGCCAAAGCACGGTTCCAACATGCGCCTTTAATACGCTTGCCTTTGCACCTAGCGTCGACTTAACTGCGCGTTGGGTGATATTGTCCAATGTGCTGCTCCTTCAAGGCTCGTACCCTACAAGAATGATGATCCAAGGTCACTATATCGCAAGTGTTACTAGATTCGGATGCGCTAGCCACTACAACTAGGTTCAAGAATGAACGACGAACTTTAATAGTTAATCATTCAGGCATATTCACCGCCTCTCCATTGACCAGGTACGGCGTAGAGTGTCCTATGGAAAGCAAGGCCCTGGTTGTATCAACCCAGTCATCCTGGTCCTTGATGGCTTCATTCCAGTCTGGGTCTGCTATGATATCCCTGATGGTTTGCATGCTCGGCACCGTATACTCGATGAACAAGTCAAAGTCGGCAAAGTCCCAGCTGGGGCGAATTTTGGAGATTTCTTCTTTCAGTGTGTTATTAACTGGAGCCGGGGTGACGAACTATAAAACACGTTAGAGGGTAGGAATAACACGGTGTTGTTGATAGAAGCACTCACGAGCGAGTACCCAGTGGCGCCGTGCTTTTTCAGAACTGGTATGGCAAGGGGGATATGCTTCTCGACGATCCACTTGATGAACGCTTCATGAGTGTGTTCTGGCTTGCGGTAGTGGGTGATTGTGTATTTTAGAGGCTGGTCTCCTTGAACATCAGCCATGTTTGTAATATTGGGATAGTGGCCACTGCTTCAAGTGTTTTTGATAGTCTTTCGGTGATTGATAACATTTGAAAATGCCTCTGGGGACTCTTTTCTATTTATGTCTAGTCGATAGTTTCTGACATCAACTGGTCACCTGCGTAATCGTATATTCAATACGCTACAAGGTGGGGCGAAGCACTACCTTTATGACGCATGAGCGCCAACAACACGCAGCGTAAAGGTTATGTATAGTGTTGGATAATAAAAACTATCTAAACTGCTGAAGGTTTTCTGGTATAACAGCTAACATGCTGAGATATAGGGGGGTTAACGGTCTAGATGTGATCTAAAAAGCTGATTTGACCGGATTAAAGAAAACCCAGTGAGACCAGATTATACCTATATTGGCAACTCACATGTAAGGGAGATTTATTCTGAAAAAAGAAATCTACTCATCTAAGGTACCAACACTGAATACATTTGATTTTTTTTATTTTGAAAAGTGTTTCGTACTAATAATCGCGGAATGCAGTGTAGCGATTAAACGCGTCTATCAACTAGAAATTTTAGCGGGGATCTCAGGAAGGATCGTATAATTAGTGTTACTTACGAGACAGCAAAGAGTGTCAAGTCGGAAATATAAACATTGCATATACGTACTATTGCTGTCAAACTCTGTCATCTGTTGCTTTATGCTCAACTCGGGGGCCCCGGGATCCGGGAGCACATCAATATTTGACGGAGCCCGAAACAGGGTCCTGGGATCAACCGCTGGGGAGAAGAACTGCACAGCCATTGATGACCCTATAGTACAACATCTCACTTCCAAGCTCTGGAATTAGACTTTTCTTTGTGACGAAGTTGTCTTATAGAGAACAAGCAAGTGGACACCTGTGCTATAGCTATATATTGCTATAGAATCAAACTGATTGCTGGTTCTTCCAGCTTTCCCTCCTGTGCGCGAAGATAAATCCCCTGCAGCCTAGATTAGAATTATATTAGATCTATTGATGTTGCCAACCTATGTATATTAGTAGCAGTGCCAGTTCCAAAATTTTTAGTGCGGCTTATTCATGGACAGTATGTATCTTAAAAATTAGACACGAGGTTGTATTGGGGGCTGAAAAATGTGCTTCATGCATCCAAGCTAATTGGCATTCAGGCTTTTTCCGCCGATAAAAATATGTTTCCACGATAGAGGAATGAAGGGGGAACCCAATTCTTATTGCAAAGTCTGAGATGGACCTCTACTCATTGTTCTGGTTTGTTACAGCGTGCTGACCCAGCAGAGGCAGCCGCACATCGCTTTTACGTTTATCAAACATATGTATCCTTTTATACCACTAGTCGACAGTGCTAACCAAGCCAATCATATCATCTGGTCTCAGTATTATTTGAATTATGTACAAAATACTTGAATCATTTTGAAAAAGCAGCCCCTGCATAGCAAAAAAACGCCACAAGATCTACCGCAGGTGCAAGTTCGGGGATCTCTTCAGATATTTCATTGCCCACGTGCTCAACCTTTTCACAAATTCCAAAGATGTTTGGAATTGTCTCTTTCCAAGCATAATGCACGATAAAGGCTTGCGTATACTGGGTGAAACCCGGATCGTACCACTTCAGCTCCGAAGAGTTGCTCGAGTACATCGTGATATTGCCATACTCTACCTCTGCCGCTATCCCACCCCCTTGTGTTCTAAAAGATATGTTTTGGCCATTCGAACTCGCAGCTCTTGCAATGAAATGGGCAGATACATCTACCAGGTATTGGAGATTGGCTGGATCAAAGTAGTTTTTGTCCGCTGTTACCAGAACCTCGCCCGATTCTTTAAGATAGTGTCCACGTACTTCATCGGTAGGCCCATCTATACCCTTAATAGTCATGGTCTTGGGGTTACAGGCACTCATGGTGGTGGTCCAGCTCTTAGGTGACCACGGCGGTTGTTTAGTTAATATATCATCTTCCGGGACCATTACCACCTCGGTCGGTACCGCAGATGCGCCACACGCATCCATTAATACCGAAGAAACAGATGTGTAGATGTCTGTTGACGACATTGTGCCCCAATTGCACGGAGTTGCGCCGTTATGTATAGTCACCACTGGCTTCGAAGAAGTGATTGTGGTGCTTGGAGGTAGACAAGACGTGGCATGGTATTCCATACCTATACTTATTTGGCGTATAACAGTAGATCTATCGCACACTACCACGTGCCAGTCTGACATGGTTGATGTGAACGGTGTATGCGACGAGGTTCTGGTCACAGTGACCACTGTTCGCTGTGACGTGGTAGTATGATGCGTGGTGATGGCCACCTCTTTGGTGATAGCTTTTGCATCGTCTATCAACTGCTGGAGGTTATACCCAGGAATATAGTCTGGTCCAATTATTGTGCCAACATCACTTGGTGCGTTGCCTGAAAGTTCCGGGCAGTCGGATAAATGCGAGCAATAATGGCGAGATTCCGGTGGAGGAAGGATGGCAATGGCGCTGGGTTCTACGGAATAGGACTTGTCCATTAAGTTGTAGGTGAGGCCTTCAATGAAGTTGATATAGTCTTTCTCGCTTTTGGATGTTGGAAGAGGCGGTACAGAGACCGAGGTTATAGGGGCTATGGACTCGGCATAGCAATATCCAACAAAAAGCAAACAGCATGAGAGAATTGCCTGGAGTGAGGTAGGATTCATGGTGACAGTTCCAAATGGTTTCTGTGCTTGAAATGGGAGTGGCAGAATATCAGTCAAAATAAGACCTCAACTTGTAGATGCCATTCTCGTAGCCAATATCTTGCGATGGCCCCAAATGAATCCTCCACATTACCACCCCGTTACTCAAATATTAATCATTATAGTAGAGTCGGAATATAAACGCATTTCCGAATAGTACTGTACAGCTCGGCTAAAGACAAAGAAAGAAGCTCACATTCCAATTGATAATGTGTAACTACTTCTTTGTATGCTCGGGAAGATGAAACAGATGGCTGAAAACGCGATGTTTCAAGTGTTAAGAGCTTAATTTCGCAAATTTGACACCAGCCTCGTTATTCGTGCTTATCCACCGACGGATGGAATTTCTTTGTGAAAGCTGGTAGACTGGTGGCTTGTCGGCGAGGTATACTGAACTTTGCATGCGTAGGTGATGGATTGAATTTCTCATACGATTAATTGATCTGGATATCCTCTCAATTTGTTGAATTGATATGTCAATTGATATTTCTGAAAATATCCATGGGTTTATATGTTTTTCTATATTTCATGCGTTTGTTATCCGACATGGTGGCCATCCACCAGGTATGTTTCCTTTTGATATTCTTGCAAATAACCACAATCACCCATGGACTTCCCTCGAGAATACTAGCCTCGAGGTCCGTTTCAAAAAGAGCATTTGTATGGCACAACAACTGCCCACCGGAGTATTACTACCTTATCGATAATACCTATGCTACGGCTCTCAAAATTGTTAGTGCAAACACTCTGCCATGCTTATGAGCTAAGCTAAGAACAGCGACAGGCATCAAAAATGGCAAACAAGTTGTTGGCTTTGCAAAAGTTTCTGGGCTCTGTGCCCGAAAGACAAGATGTAACCCAGTCCGAGCGTGTCATCCTCGAGACATTTGAGGCCATCTATGGCAAAGCGCTGTGGGATCCAACCGAGCCGGACCACAAGGCCAACAACGATGCCGGGTATAAAAGAGTCACACATATACTCCGTGAGTGTTCTACTGATATCGAATATTCCTCGAAGCCGTGGGTTAATTGAAACCTGGTTTCTCAGAAATCGCACAGAAAATTGTCAGTCTTCCTCGTGATGCTAAGCTCAACAGCCAGCTTGCTATAATGTGCGAGGAGACGTTTTGGAAGTACCGGTTTACTATAGATGTGAGAAGTATGAATTCTTCTTAGACAAGTGCAATGCCAGACATTTACTGATATACCCCGCAGATTACTACATGGATACTCGGCCAGAAGAGTCCGGCGGTGGTCGGTACATGGCACTCATCAACGGTATTGGATGCAATGGCGCCGTTGCGGGCTATTCATGGTCGAGCAAGACCCGCCCTTTTGACAATATTGTGCTCTGCCCAGAGCCATTGGCGCAATGGGAATCGATGAAGGATTTCACGATTGAACAATTCAGTCAACTACGCTTGGGCCCCGACAGTTATAACACAATGAGTCTGGACGGCATGATGGGGATATGGGGCGAAGGTACAATGCTTCATGAACTAACACATGGACATTATACATTTAACAGGTCGAATCTAATCACAGGTACCTTTTTTTTCCTGCTGTGAAGGATTTCTTGCTGACTACTTGTTGAAAAGCCGACGTGCCGTGTCCATCAAAACCGCAAAAGGCTGCTTATGGATGGCCCTGTATTACTGAGCTTGGTAGAGAGCAGCCAGAAGACTCGATACGGAATGCTGGTAAGTCTGAGTTGAATCGGCATAGAGTCGTCAGCTTATAGTATTGTATAGACAGTTTCGCCTATTTTGCATTAGGTATATTATACCTCTCTTTCCCATGGTAGAATATGCTAACCCCAGCAGCAATGTACCTGGACATGGCCGATTGGCATACCGGGTTTTGTGGGCCTCTGTCAGGCAAAGGTGGTATTCCAAGTCCTCCAAAACAGGCCCCAACCCCAAGCCCTAAGCCAAAGAGTTCGCCCACTCCGACTCCAAAAGGTTCTTAAGGGCTTGTATATTGGGCAGTATAAGGGCAAGTGGTCCTTCGCTCCACCTTATACATGTAGCGCATGAACGCTAGGGAGCACAGAACGCAGTGTAGAGATCATATAGGGGAAAGAGATTGAAGTTTGATTTATAAAGCTAATTAACCAGATTAAAGAAGATCTAATAAAGTCTAATTATACCAATATTATTGGTATCTTATATATCAGAAGGATTTATTCTAAGAAAGGAAATTCTAATCTTGTAAGGCACCAGTACATTTATTTCATCTTTTTTTTTTTTTTTTTTTTTTTTTTTTTTGAAAATTAACTCGTACTAATACTCGCTATACTGCATTCCGCGATAGAGGTACTTGTTAGAGGAGTATATAATCAATGATTAGCTGTCAATATCGACATTCGCATTTAATCTATATGCAAATATCAATTGATCATGATAAGCAGGGATCGGCCCGTTGTTCTATAAATTGATACAAACTCGCCACCATCACATGAAGATGCTGACCAGTTAGAGAAGATAACTCACCAACAATAATTTCTCAAATTTTCTTTCTTCCTGCAACCTCGGATTTTGTTATCGATGTTGTATGTGGCAAACCAAAGACCGTATCAGATGTTTTTCATCAAATGTTGAAATAATGTGCTCGGCCTGCCGATGTGGGTCTTGTTAAGAGAACTGAACATGATCTATCAATTGATGCTAATAATAATAAATTTCAATTTAAAACTACACTCAAACCTCTCGCAGCATGCCTATGTTTGAGTACAGTAACCGGATAAGACAAGTGCCTGTTGTCGCCAGAAGCGGGGAATTAATCAATTGCTGCATGCGGACGTTAGCAACAAGCATATGCGGGCGTCGAGCCGTTGACGTGCATCCTTATCAGCAATACCAGCAGAAAATGTCGTGACAACGGTCAATTGTTGATGTCAAAGTTGCCACTAGATAGGTTCATGTGTAAACCAGGCATTTCATCCAGAGTACGCGTGTTCCGAGTATACATGAACCGGGGATGATCGGGCCAGATAAGAGCGCATTGTCCGTTTCCGGCGTGAACCAGTTCAGTTGCATACGAACAGTGCACTGAACGCAGTAGGCAGTATTACTAGGAGCATAAAGAAGGCGAGCAATTAATGAACATTATCCTCGTTTGCGTGGTGAGTCTACACAGTCTAGCCCTGGCTGGCCCCACTGTCACATGCAAATGCGCGAATTGCTCACACCTGAAAAACACAGTAAATAACAATAAAGGAGAGCAGTAACTAGGTAACTGCTGTGCTGTTGATACAGTTGTTCGATAATCAATCAAATAAAATAACAAATGTATATGTATGTCAATATTGTTTATACAAACAGCTCTTCAGCAGCACTCAGGTCCCTTGAGATAGACTTTGGGCCTGCAGAGTCTCGCACGCAAGGCATTAGCTGATGGGGCACCAAGCGGCCAATAACAGGGACAAGCCGGAAAACGCCTGTGATTAGATTTTTTCTACTGCTAGTGTAGTATCCTGGAGTCTTTGTAGCTTTCACATGCAAAAGGCGACGACTCCCGTTCCGCGCCTGCCATTGGCCGGAGCGGGGCAGGCTCGCCTTTTTAAGAGTTTCTTATCATTGACGTTTCAGCACATCATCGCCTCTGCTCGCTTTTTCTCTCTCTTCGTTATTCTTTTCCATCGTACTCTCCCGGACTCGTTCGTCTTCCCATCCTGCTCAGAATAATATCGTTTATTAACTCTTATCAGCTACAATTAGCTTGATGCCTCACGCCGAACGAGACACTATGGGTGAACCTACAGTCAACGGCACGAAGCCTGCTTCGCAATTCCTTTCAGTAAGTTGCCGGCTCATTTGCTTCAAGACAGTACTGATTCCATCTCTGCAGCACCTCACCTCATACCCTCTGGTCTCCGACTCCATCACCACCTTCAAGAACAACAAATACGGCGCCAAGTCGCTCACCTACGCCGACCAGGGATACGCATTCGCAAAGCCCTACCTGCCCTACCTCTCCACTCCTTACTCCTACGTCGCTCCCTACGTGGCCAAGGCCGACTCCCTCGGCGACCAGGGCCTGACCCAGGTGGACACTCGATTCCCCTTCGTCAAGGAAGACACGGAAAAGATCCGCGGCACCATCCTCGACACGGCATACTTCCCCGTGCGTCTGGCCGAGGACGCGCGCCAGCACCTCTACGACACCTATGGCACCGAGTACAAGAAGTGCGGCGGCGCTGGCTACGTCGCCAGCGGCAAGGCCGTGGTGACCACCAGCCTGGTCCTTTCCCAAGAGTCGCTCGCCTGGCTGAGCACTGCGATTGCGGCGCAGAAGGAGCAAGCCAAGGAAGTCGTCAACGAGAAGGTGAACAATTAATAGCGTCGTGTCGTGATACGGGAGCGGAAGATACCAGTAATGATTGTTTTTTTTTTTTTTTTTGTTTTGTTTTTTTTTAATTCTTAAAAGCATGCCACAAGTGGCGAGGCTCTTTTTTTTTTCGTTTGCTTGGGTTTACAGCAGGCCGCTTTGATTCTTTTTATCTCGCGAAGAACACGAGCGCGGGGACGTTCTTTTCAGTGTGATGTTTGATATTGTTACGGATAGACTTATACATTCAACTCTTTTGACACCTTGTGCGTCGTAAACATGATATCACTCCCGATTAGGAAATTCCATGGAACACGAAGCGTCATAGAACGCACGCCAAGATTTGATATCCCGCTAACCGGATGCAGACTAGACGCCCACAAAACTATGACACATACTTTGTAAATCCGTAGAAACATTTATCCGACGAATATTATGCGTGAATAACATTGCAACCACACAGCTGCCAACTTGCCAACTCTCGCCCGAAAAAAATGCCCCCGAAATCAAGCTAAGTATTAAACAGCCTCGCCAAGCAGTCCATCCCAAAAAGTAGGTTAAATCGCGCAGCGATCCACCTGACCGCGTCTAAGCCTCCGCGACAAGCGACGTCACACTCAGAGCTGGTGCGCGTATTACCCGTATAGTCGCCGTGGCCAGCGGATAGTAGAACTATACGGCGTACTGAGCGGGACGCGGCCAATCACACGGCATGCCGTCCCAGCCGAAAAGAGTTACGAGCTACCATAAACAGTTAGTGCAGGTTGCCCGGAGGGGGCTGTGTATGACTCTAATTGGCTGGAGTTGATTCTAAGCCATCCGCCCCAGGAAAGCGATCCACAGCGCTAAACCAGATCAAGCTACAAGCACTGTATCTTCCCCGTAATCTGCCAATCTGGGTGCAACAGCTGAGGAGCATGCGACGTATATAAGACTGTGGTGCAACCAGCTTCGTTCCTTCCTCTGCTTGCTTAGTTCCATCTAATAACAAATATCCCAACGTGCTATCATCAAAACAATAGCTATTCACAATGTCTGGCCCTTCAGAACTATCCACCAGCGTGTCCACCACCGGCAAGACTGCCGCCAGAAGCCCTGAACGCCGCTTCCAAGAGAACCTGGTCCAGGTACAGCCCGCCCGCGTGGAGGATCTGCAGCCGCGATATGCCCAGCAGATCCAGCACTCTGACGACAACCCCGATGCGCACGGCTGGTATGCCGGCTTCAGTGAGTTTTGAGTCTTGTTGTTTTTGTTGTTCATTTGTTTCTGACTTCTTGCGCAGTCCACTCCCTCGGTAATTGTGCCGGTTTCCTGGGCGCTGCTGGATGCTGCATATGCCCCAACCCATTCAAGAACGTCAAGCAGGGTGAAGTCGGCCTGGTGACGAAATTCGGCCGGTATGTAGTAGTACTATGCAGAAGGAATCGGGACTGTTGCTAATCAATCTTCCAGATTCGAACGCTCCGTCGACCCCGGCCTGATCAGAGTAAACCCCTTCAGCGAGAAACTGACCACCGTCGACGTCAAGATCCAAATCGTCGAAGTGCCGCGCCAGGTGTGCATGACCAAGGACAACGTCACCCTGAACCTGACCTCGGTCATCTACTACCACATCACCTCCCCGCACAAGGCCGCCTTTGGCATTGCCGATGTACGCCAGGCCCTGATCGAGCGTACCCAGACCACCCTGCGCCATGTCGTCGGCGCACGTGTGCTGCAAGATGTGATTGAGCGCCGCGAGGAGATTGCGCAGTCGATTGGCGAGATCATTGAAGATGTTGCTGCCGGATGGGGTGTGCAGGTCGAGTCCATGCTTATCAAGGACATTATCTTCAGCAACGATTTGCAGGACTCGCTGTCCATGGCTGCCCAGTCCAAGCGTATTGGTGAGAGCAAGGTCATTGCCGCGCGCGCCGAGGTCGAGTCCGCCAAATTGATGCGCCAGGCTGCGGATATCCTGTCGTCTGCGCCGGCTATGCAGATCCGCTATCTCGAGGCAATGCAGGCCATGGCCAAGTCTGCAAACAGCAAGGTTATTTTCCTGCCTGCCCCGAATCAGTCCATGATGAACCAGCTCTCTGTCGCTGATGCGGTTGGTGAGGGCCCGAGCAAGTACCAGGGTCAGAGCACCTTTGAGACTGGAAATGACCAAGATGAAGGCTTCCAGCGTGCCATCAACGCGCGTGTCGTCGAGAACATTTAGTTTCTTCGAAGAGGACCAGAAACAAAACCGAAACCGAAAAAAAAAAAAAAAATAGTTTACGATCCGCATGCCCTTTAACGATACCCTTTGCTTATTGATGGATATCTTGTTTTACGTTACTCTTAATATTTGACGCTATTTCACGTCTTTACCAATCGAGCTTGCTATTAAGAAGCTTAGCTGAATAATTTGAATACCTGAATTTCTATTGAATAATCCTAAAGTAGATTTTCCCCCCTGTACTCGTCAACTACCAAGCCATGCTGTGAAACTCCTTGGGCACTTCCCATCCATGCGCCCTACAAGCCCGAACATATGCGTTCACCGCGTCGTGCACGCTGTACTCCAGCACATTCTGCCCAGTCTGACCTGACAGCAGACGCGCCGGCTTGGGCTCTGTCGAACACAAAGCAATGCGAATAGAAACAAGGACGGCCTCAATCGAGCAACTGGGCAACCACCCCGAATTCGTCAGCAGTTCCATGCACAGCGCGCCCCCCTGAGTTACGTGTCCGCCACCACCTTGGTTAAACTCGAGCAGTCGCGGCCGCACAACCCGGACAAAGGGTGGTGACATTGGAAAGTCCTTCGGGAAGCGCATCTCGAGAACAATGCTCTGTATCCCGGCCTTTTGCAAGTCCTGGCCCAGTGGAAGCGAGAGCTCAAACGAGTGTAGCTCGACAATCCATTGGTACGGGTTGTTGATGAGTTGCGGATCGATATACCACCCAAGTTCGTCTGACGCGTTCCGGTCTTGCACCTTCAGCGTCTGTAGCAAGTGTTGCTGGAGGGATTTGGTCGCTGTTGTAGTAGCATACGACGGAGGGTCAAGCAATCTTAGCGACGATTCAAATAGCTTGCCCGGCTCAAAGTCTGTCACCGGCGTCGTCTTCACTATCTTCTTCTTCTTTCCACTGTCAACCACATCATCTTCTGCTTCTGAAAACAACGCCGCCAAGTCTTCATCCATTGTCGCCACACTCGCATTATCCCAGTCATTTTCGACGTACCGGCCCTCATCGACATCGTAAACCAGAGGCTCGGTTGGTTTTGATGCTGACTTTGATGCTGACTTTGAAAACGATTTTCGTTTTCTGCCCCTCTTCTTTGTGTCAACCGAGTCAACCGAAGCTTTCGGTAGATTTTCCGGTTTCTGATGCACTATACCTAGAGCTTGATGACGACGTTGGTTCAGGGCCGTCATGGGGATATCGATTGCCGACCCACTAGCTCCATGAGCGACATACGCTTTCTCTTGTGGGTAATACCGTGTTGACTTTGGAGGAGCCTTGTGTGCTTTTGATTCCACTGCCCCCGAAGACGTGAAATTCGCTGTCGCATTTTGTGGTTGACAGTTAACAAAAAGATACCGGGTCTGAATCCATTCAATCTTCTGGACAACGTAGACGCCACTGCTACTATACCGGAATGCCTTTGGCTTGTTGACGACTTCATTGAGTGAAAGCGCCGTGTCGATATGCAGCAAGCTGTTCGGCCACTGGCTCCCCGGTGATCGTGCTGCATAATCAAGCGATGTGCGGAAGTGCTGTGCCATATAAACCCCATCTCCGTGAGCTCGACCGTTTGAAATCTTTTTATACATGAGCCCTTCTCTGATGATTCCGTGCCAGTTATAAAGAGGACTCCCATGCCACGCGTAAAGCGTCGGGTATTGAGATGTCGGGACATTGGCCGTGATGGCGCGAAAAAACTTGTTCTCCTTGTCGGGTGCGCCTTGGGCGAATCTGAACTGCAGGTATCCGTTCATCCCGCTAATCAGGTTAGCATTTGGCTGGACACTTTTCTTGTGTGATATTTCACTGTCCTGCATGATGCAAGACCGGTTGGACGCCACAATCCATCTCAGTATGTCAAAAGCAGGGGGAGAAATCTTATCCCATGGCGCCAGAAGCCTTCTAGAACGGGATGGAATGGACTCTAGGAAGCCCTTCATTTCTATGACATCGGGCAATGTATCCAGAACGTTTTTTATGGCCTGACACTTGTCGTTCTTGTCTGTAAAGTGATCGAAGTTATTTTCATATGCCACAAACCGGACTACACGAGCTTCGGCATCATTTTTCGTTGGCGGCGCTGACTGGGGTTTATGGGTCACGATAGGAATGCAAAGGTCGACCACAGGCCAATTGCTAGTGTTCTGAATGCGGCAATGCCAGTCGCTGCTACAATCACCTTCAGGTCCCATGATCCAAATCCAATTACCAGGTTTAAGGAAGTGCTCATCCTTATCATCGGTACATATGGTCAATTGCATATTGGAGGGATGCAAATTCCCCTTGTATGAGCCGCCATCCACAATTTTAGGGACCATCACGCCAAGCCCATCAGGAAAGTCCTCGAGTGTGTTAGCAGAAGCACTAGCGTAAGTGAAGCTTATGAGTAAATCGACCACGAAGGGCTGCTGGAGAATCTCCCACTCCACGCTATGCCCAATCCCAAGTGCCATGTACTGATACAGACACAGGGGCTTTGAGCACACGTAGGGCTTGAGGGCTTCGAAATCCATGTCCATTTTGCAGTGGCAGACAAGGCAGAACTGTGTGCATTTCACAAAGTGTCGCAGGAGGAATTGGATCGTGATTAATGGGAGGGCCATCTGGTCGGGGCTGGAGGCGGCCTGTAATTGATCTGCTTGGACTATGTCCGGCACAGACGCATCCCAGCCTTCTTGCACCATATAGCTATCGCTCTCTATTGAAATGGAGCTTTGTATCATTCCTTGGACATTGTTGAAATAGAGCTCCGCCCCGGACCATGACAGGGCTAGGTTATGCCTAATTTCCACGATCTTGAGGAACCGCTCATTAAGCAATGTGTTGAGCGGCGTTTCGATAAAAAGGGGCATTAGCTTCTGGTTGTCGTATTCGGATTCAAAGAGAGGAAGTGTCTGCGTAGGGGCGTCGTCGGTAGGTTGGCTAAATGCTTGCACCGCCTCTGCCATGCTTGGCTTGTACGAAGCGCAGAGTCCTACGTGCATTTGGACTAAAGTCGCTCGGTTTGTGGTTTTTGTTTCCAGCACATGGCTCATACTGACATATCCATGTGGAAAGCGCATCAACAACACCAAGTATTGAGAAGGGTTCACTCCCCATGCCTGCATTGCCTCATCTGACAGCCCTAACTTGGCGATGCGGCAAGATATCGACAGGAATAACAGCCCAGTCAAGCTTCCCAAGTAGCCTATTTTGAATCCTGCCGCCTTGACAGCACGCATGTCAGACTTTAGACATGCCGACTTCTTCGTTTGTGCCATTTCAAAGGGTACAGATCCAAAGAACTGCCGGTCCTCGTCAAAGGTATCGTCCTCCCAGGCAGCTTCATTGTCGGGCTCTGCATCCAGGAGACTTTCATAGTCAGAGTGTTGGTGCTCTTCGTCTCGGGCTAAATCCTGGTTGACACTGGACAAAGCATCGCCCACAGTAGTAAAGAGATCATGAACGGGTGCTCTAGCGACGGCCACTCGGACGGTCTCGAGAATGTCCACGACTGCGGGGGGCACAGTAGACGAGAGGGAGAAAATGAGATATTCATGGGATTTCGGATATTCTGAAAGATCTACATCTGCGTCAGTGGGTTGTAGTTACATGATAACGAGCTGCAGTTGCTCACCTGATATGACAGCCTGGAACTCCAGAACGGGATCAAGATGCGAGGGGCCAGAGAAGGAGAAGCATATTGATTCGTCATCATCTCCCAGCCTGATACCGTGGAGACCCGAGAAGAAGCCAGGCGGGTTAGACTTGGCCCTCTCCAGGTCTCTGAGAAAGTCTTTCCGCGGCATCTGTGTTGAGGAAGCGTCACGAGCTGGGTTCGAGTTGCTTCTGAGACGAAGATCAAGCGTCGTCTATGCGAACGGCTGTCCAGGCGAGCAGGCAGCAGAGACGTCAGTGATGATCTGGGAATGACACGACGACCAAGGCATTTATTGATTTAGCGGTCTTACATCACGATGTGAGGCGGGAGTTTCCGTCTCCGTCCACAATCAGCAAACGGGCCATGACGCAGAAACCGCACATTTGGTTTCTTTGTCTGCTGGGAGAGTTGGCGCCCACGACGTCTCTGCCCAGCATTGCTTGGTCTGGAAGGCTGCAGCGGCGATGATCTGCCAGCGCCAAAGCCCTTAATTAGTAGACTCAACTAGCGGGCGGGCTCAGCGGGAAGGCAGGCAGGCGGGGCGGGGGAGCCCCACCCGGCGGCAGGCACGACAGTCGGCAGTTTCCTTCTTTCAGCTTCAGCTTCAGCTTCGGCCTCAGCAATCGCAATGTCGCCGGCAGCTGTGCAGCCCACGTCCCAGCTGGACTCATCGCTGCAGCACTTTACAGATCCCTCGTTCGACCCGGCCGATTTCCTGAACGATTCGCTGCCGCCGTTGACCCTGTCCAACTCGCAGCCCCATGCTTCACGGGCTCCAGCCGCCGTGCCATTGACCGACCTCTCCTCACGCATTCAACCCCTCCTCTCCCAAATAGGCTCCCAGAATGTTCGCCTTTCGAGCCTCCTAACCCAAATCACAGACGAAATCTTGCGGAGTGGCGGCAGGCTCGCATACGAAGTCGAAGTCCTGCGCGGCGAGTCGATCGCCCTCTCAGACGCTTTGGCTGAGAATTTATCAGCCGACACTGCCAAATTTGCTATCGCAAAAGAGCCCGCTGAAGAGCTCGGGAAAGAAACCGGGAAAGAGGCCGCAGAGACTACAAAAACTACAGAGGAGGCTACAGAGGAGAGTATAGAAGAAAGCGAAGAAAAGGTCGACGCTGAAGAGGATGCTGTTGAAGAAGATACCCAAGAAGATGCCACGAGAGAGCCGCTATTCATTACGCAGCTACGGACGTTGAGCAAGGTGCGCGCACGGCTGGAAGAAGTCGTCCAGGCCTTTGGCGATGCAATGGAATGGCCACTGCCTCCATCTGAGCTATCATTAACCTCGTCTTTCATTTCGGTTTCGGCACCGGAGCCTGGATCAGAGAGTTACAGCCGCGAGGAGCGAGGGCAAGAAGTCGCCAAAAAGCTGCGCACCGAGATCACTGAGCTCCTCGATAGCAAGGGAGGCGGCGAGGATGGGCTGGCCGCCGCCACCGAGCGACTGCAAGTGCTGCGCACCCTGGGACAAGTGTGGAAAGGGACCTCGGAAGAAAAGGCTCGCAATCGCTTCCTCGACAGCCTTGCGAAAAGTGTCGACGACCGACGCAAAGCCTTAGACGCGCAACAAACAAAGAAGGGCCGCGTAGCGACGACGCAAGCAGCGAACGAGTCGTCGAATAGCGACACCGGGGGGCCGGGAGGAGGGCTGTTTCGCAACCTGCAACGAATCCGCGACGAAATCTATCTGGAGTAGATGTACATATATAATAATACCCGCGTTGCATATAATTGCGTGACTATACTCCGTATTGATAGTCCCTTAGTAGGAAGTACAGTAATTAATACTCGGAGGTGAACCACGGGCCCCATGATCTGGCCCGACGCAGGGCAGGCCGGCGATCCACCACACCACGCAAGACACCAGGGCCCAGACCCACCGCCCTGCAAAGCCACGCCGCTTCTCCGCAAGCAGCAACTCCTGAACTGTTTTCTTCGCTCTCTGTTCCTGGCATCTGCAAACCACTCACGACTCGCTCTCGCGCCAGCCAGGTCGTCCCCCTTTTTTCCTCGTCCGCTCCGCGCAGGAAAATGTTCATTCATTGTGTCGAATAAACCACGCGGCATTGGCCTGTCTGTCACTCTCTTCGCTCCTGCAACGTTTCACCATGGTCAAGATCGACTGGGAGGCCCAGCATGTCGTCGTCGGCCGTGCGAGGGCCCTGTGGGAAAAGGCAACACAAGAAGCACAAAAGCTATCGATCCCTCCGCGTTTCCGTCCCTCGAGAATCATCTCCTACGCCATCGGCGTTTTCTGTTTGTTTCTAGCTTTTGTCATCTTTGCATTCATTAAGGTATGTTGGACCAATGGCCCGACCTGCTCGTTCTCAACTAATGCTCTCTACCTATACAGCGAGGCTCTATCATCACCTACACGGGGTCCGGCCAGTATTCAACTCCCAAATATCAGGATGGAGAGCTGCCGAAGGATTTCAACTTTCACATTCTGGTGGCCGCGCAGCCAAAGAACGCTGCTTTGTGCCGTACAATCACTTCCGCTATGATCAACGACTATCCTTCCTTAACCCTCCTCAAACATCGCCCCGAGATTGCGGCGAAACCTCCATCGAAAACCTCCGCCACGGGCGAGACCCGCATCGAGAAGGTGAAATCAATCCTCACTTTCCTCACTACCAACGGCCGCATATACGACCACGATCTTGTCTTGATTGTCGATAGCGACGATACTCTGTTCCAGTTACCGCCAGATATCCTCCTTCAGCGCTACAAGGACATACACAAAAAGAACAACGCTCGCTTGAGAAGAAAATATGGCACCAAGTGGATTGGAGAGGGGAAAAATCTTCAAGAAGTTCCAAAGTACACTCAAAGGGTGCTCTTTGCGGCCAGAAAGGACTGCTCGTCCAACGTCACCGATAGCGCAGCATGCGCCAGTGTACCCGAGTCGCCACTGCCTCCAGACATTTATGGCGCAAAGACTGATAAAAAGCGCGATGGTACCCGGAACCGTCCGCGATGGCTGGATTCGGGCGTCGTCATGGGTCAGGTCAACGACCTGGTGCCTCTGTATGAGAAAGTCTTGAAGGATTTAAAGAAGCAGCCCATACATTCCAGCGATCAGATGATACTTACTCAGCTGTTCGGAAACCAAGAGTATTCCAGAGAAGTCGAAAGACGCAGGTCGAGTAGTGTGTTCAAAGAGTGGCTCTGGGATTCGATCGGCATCGCAGAATACTCCAACATCACCAACGTGCGCTCTCGCATACAACCAGGGGACTGGCATGAATACGGCATGGGACTCGACTATGAGGGGCAGTTGTTCATCAATTCGGGGAAGACTGCAGGTGATATAGAATGGCTGAAATATCGGGATGTTCGAAAGGTGTCTTTGGTGCAGATGCAACACGGGGTTCCCCGCGAAGTACGACTGAACTTGCCCCTGGACATCGAACAAAGCGAGTTGAATCCGTTTAAACAATACAAGTCATCCGGTACGCACCTTGTAAAGCCTGCGCTCAACACAAGTATCGATGTGCTCCCTCCCTCCTGGAACTTTACGTGGAATGACATTCCACTGGCAACATATATCCAAACTGCTGCGGTACCGGCCATTGTACATACGAACGGCGACCAAGCACTGCGCCAGGACTACTGGAACATCGCGTGGTTCCATCCATGGGCGCGAGCTTTACTTCGCAGACATGTGCGGTCTGCCCAAGCCGAACCCAAGCAGATTGCTGCACTGGGCGCTTCCGATGTGCTGAAAGAGCCTGGTAGGAAGGGAGGAATGTGGACCGACAACGACCAGTGGATGAGCTTCGCAGAACTCTGCTCTGGCCACGAAGAGTTTGTGTTTGGCGACGGCTTGGGACCTTGGGGCGACGAGAAGCCGAATACGCGACCAGTATACAACTTATGGGGCAAACTGATGGCAGGCAAAGGTCCCAAGTTCAAGAACCTAGGTGAAGCCAGAACAGAAGCCGAAGAAATAGAAAGGCTCGAACTTGGCATAGACGATGATGATGATGAATAAGCGCTACCCCAAGGTTTCGCACATTTCCTTTTTTTTTTCCCTTTCGCTCGCTCTTCAGCTTACTGTCCATCTCATTTCTATGTATACTATGCATTGCTATTGTCTTTGGAACAGCTCTCTAGCTGTTCAGTCGCCAGATACCCTTACCACAAAACAAGGTCTACGTTTGAGGCTTGAATGTATATACTCTTATGGCCTAAAAATCACATAAAAATAAGTATGCAAATATCTTAAATTTTCTTCTCTCGTGGTGATAATCGGAGACTATGTATCAAAGTGCCTCGCTCGATGCTCACCGCCCGTTCTCCCCACGTAACGAATATATTGCCGGCAAAAAAACCTAACATCATGATCCCCGCGAGGAACGACAGGAAATAAACTTCTCTTGATTTTTTTCTTCAAGACCTGAACTAAAGGACGATCAAACACAATGAAGGTTCGCTTCCCGATTCTTCCAGCCTTTCTAAAAACGAACTTTGCTAAAACCACACAACACTAGATCGTCGACCCCCAAACCGCGACTTTGACCAACATCGAGGTCCTGTCCTATTTAACAGCGAATCCACCTCGCAAATCTGCTGCAGCGCCTCCCGGAGTGAAGAATTTCGTGCCGAAGCCAGATCTGCGAGATCATTGCACCGTTGTCACTGAGGTTTGCTCTCTCCCTCTCCCCACTCTTTTCTCCCGGAACGAGACTTACAAAATCTCAACATATTAGATACACAACTACGTCGACCGAGTCTCTCCCCATCTACTAGACTATCCTCGCTACACACAGGAAGGCCAGCGGCCATCAACGCATACTTTCCAACAACCCTCTACAGACCAACAAGAGCCATACATCCAACCCACCGAACCCACGCCGCTAGACAACGCGATCCGAAACCTGATCAAAGACCTGGCACCATATGGCCTGACCAAGGCAGAAGTCATGATGTTCATTAACCTTGGCATCGGACTGAAAAGAAGGAAACCGGCCACGGATGCAATGGACACGGACCAGCAAGAGGAAGAAGGGGAGCAAGAGGATGATGATCTTTACAAGGATCAAGCAATAATCGATACCTTGATTGAAGAGTTTGGCCAGAGAATGAACGAGGAGGAGAGTGTTTTGGGTCTTGTGGAGATTATGAGGAAAAACTTGGGAAAACCAGAAGAAGAATCTTCTTGACGAAAGTTTCCTGTTCTTTTTATCTTGCATGGCACAAGGAGTTGGGATTCCCCTAGTTTTTTTTAAGTTTAATTTTATGTATCAGACCTGAAGAATAGTTTTGAACTGAATTCCAGATTTTATTCCGGCTAAGTACTTTTTCACCTATGCCATAAGAAAAGAAAAACCTTTTTACGCCAAATATAAACCTCGAAATCTCGCCGCAAATGCCACCCAAACATAGCAAAAAAGAATATCACAAGGAAACAGAAGGAAAGAAAAAAAAAGAGACAAAAAACGAGGTGCAGATATCATACAATAATAAAATCACACTTCGATCTATTCCTTGCTCTTCTTCTTCTTCTTTTTCTCGGACTTGTCGTCACCCTCATCTCGGTCCCTCTTTCGCTTCTTGGTCTCGTCCTTGGCGGCCTTCTTGGCTTCCTTCTTGGCCTTCTTCAGGTCCTTCTTGCTGATGGCAGTTGGGTTTCCATCGGCATCAAACGAGATCTCGCCCCGTTCGAGCTTGCGTTGGTATCTCTTGACACTGAGGCCGGCCTTCTCGGCCAACTTCTCCAAATCGGACTTGCTGCTCTTCTTGTCTTTCTTGGATGACTTCTTGGTTTCTTCTTCGCTAGATTCTTCGGCATCTTCCATGTCCTCATCAGAGTCTTCGTCAGACTCGGGTTCTTGGATCGCTTTCTTCTCTTTCTTGGACTTCTTTTCCGCGGCTGGCTCTTCGTTGCCCGTCAGACCGTCAGCGTCGGCATTGTATTTGCGAGCCTCGTTGATTTCAAACTTCTGGGGCTGCCCATTGGGAGCAATGTTAACGCCCCGGGGCTTCAACGGCTTGCCTTCCATGGCAGCCAGCTTGCGCTCAAGGTTGAATCTGGCTTCGGTACCCAGAGCAGCCTTGTCTTCTTCGGTGACATCTTCTTCCCATTCGGCGAGGGCATCCACACGGAGACCAAGAGAAGCCTTGGCGGCCAGAATACGAGCCATCTTACCCTTGTTCTTGCCAGTTGCCTGTCCAATCAAGGAAGCGTGGTAGATGAGACCGTACTTGGGTGTGTCGTGCTTGGTCTTGAGGGCACGGAAGAGAGCCTTCTCAGCACCCAAGATCTGAATCGTAGAAGCCGGGCTCTTGGAGAGGTTCATCAAGCTTCCAGCATGGGCAATCAGTCTAGCACCAACAAGTTCACCAACGAGCGCAGTCAGGTTAGGAGCGATGGCAGTCATACGAGCCGTCAAGTAGCTCGAGAGCTGCTGGCGGTATTCGGCGAACCCAACAACCTGCTCAGCCAAAGCTTGGATGTTGTCCAAATCCTCGGGGCTGATCTCTGTACCCATTGATCGATCGGCGGCATTCTTCACGGCACCCTCGATCTCCTCGGGGAGAATCTCGCTAAGGTCTGTAGTTTCAAAATCCGTTCGCATTCCCATCTTCAAGACTACACGGGCGTACGCGATGTTGTCGTTGATGATCTTGGCCATCTCAGGGAAGTGCCAGCCATACCATTCCTTGACGCGCATGGCGTATGTGTTCAACTCCTTGTCCAGGTCATCCAGAAGGGCAATAGCCTGAACAATCATGGTATCGATCTTGTCAGGGGAGAACTTGAGCTTGTGGCGAGCCAAAGAGTGCGAAAGACCAAGGGCCATAGCCGACAAATCCTCAGGGACCAGACCAGGGATCAGGGTAGGAATGTGTTCGCGAATAGCGCGGTAAATGTCGTGGGTAGAAGAGTCCGCGATCGGCTGAATATCAAGGCCGGGAAGCTTTCCGATAGCATTTCCTGAGAGGCGTTAGAAAACCACCTTGTAGAATAGCGTTGCCAAATCCAACTTACCAAGCTTCGGGTCGGCGACAGCGAGAGAAACTTTCTTCTCATCCTTGATCTCGTCCAGGAGGCCTGCGAGACGGGGGGTAACCTTTCCTTCAATAATAGCAGTCACTTCCTCAAGGGCAGTGGTGGCACTGTCGAATTTCTGGAAGTTTTTCAACTTCAATCTGCACGGCTATTAGGATTCTGCTGCACAAACGACACATCCCAAAATCTCCCCCTGAGACCAAAACTCACAAATTCGAAATCCCTTCAGGAGTGGCGGCCTCGGTAGCGATATCATCACGCTTGAGGAGTTTCTTGTCCTTGGCTTTCAGCAGGGCATAACCCGCGCTGGTTTCGGTAAGAATGAAGAGCGTCATTTTATACAATTGCGACCCCCGGGCATTCAAAGAATTTTTGGCTGAATTAAAAATACACCACAGCCAGGAACCGTGTCGTCGGGGTGGGAGCGCAACAACGGGGGGGGGTTGTGGAAACTTGAAAGAGCTTGACTTTTTTTTTTTGGCGCTCAAAAATTTCAAGTCGAGGCGGTAAAAAGCAGCGCGAGTTGTGAGTGGCCGGTGCAGGCGGTTAGTGTGGGCTTATGTAAGCGGGCTCGGAGCTCCACGTTTGGACGTGCTGCTTGAGCTCCAAACGACATACGCAGGGCATCTACAAGCAATATCTTTGGAAATCCAGCCTGTCGCGATGGAGGGCCTGTTCTTTAATGTCAATGGCGGGTAAGCACACTTCCCCTTAACTGAGAACCGTGGTCTTGGATCCTGACTTCGCTAGGTACCTCGAAGGGATCGTTCGTGGCTACCGCAACAGCCTACTTACGGGCCAGCATTATGCCAACTTGACTCAGTGCGAGACGGTCGACGGTAAGTCTTCCCTATAGGTTCATGTTGCGAGTCCCATAGCAGACCTGACTGTGCCCTGAGCAGATGTGAAACTTCAGCTTGGCCCCGCATACGGAGACTTCCTGGCCTCGCTGCCTCCGAACCCCTCTACCTCCGCTCTTGCGGGCAAGATGACTGAAAAGCTGGTCGCCGAGTTTCGCTATCTCCAAGCGCAAGCAACGGGTTCCTTTGCCAAGTTTATGGAATACCTGACCTATGGGTACATGATCGACAACGTCGCATTGTTAATCACCGGCACATTACACGAAAGAGATACTCGTGAGCTGCTCGAGCGCTGCCATCCTCTGGGCTGGTTCGAGACCATGCCTGTCCTGTGTGTTGCAACCAATATCGAAGAGCTATACAACTCGGTGCTTGTAGAGACACCATTAGCGCCATACTTCAAGGGCAGCCTAAGCCACCAGGACCTGGACGAACTGAACATTGAAATTGTTCGAAACACATTATACAAGAACTACTTGGAAGACTTTTATAATTTTGTCAGCACGCATCCGGATTTCAAGGGCTCCCCGACACAAGAAGCCATGTCGGAGATTCTTGAATTCGAGGCTGATCGCCGAGCAATCAACATTACCCTGAACTCGTTTGGAACCGAGCTCTCAAAGCAAGAGCGAAAGAAACTCTACCCAGAGTTTGGAAAACTGTACCCGGAGGGTTCGTTGATGCTTTCGAGGGCGGATGATGTAGAGGGCGTCACCCTCGCTGTCAGCGGGGTTGGAGACTACAAGACATTTTTCGATGCCGTCGGACTGGCCCAGGGTGGTGCTGGCATGTCTGGTGGAGCAGGCTCTGATGGAAAGAGCCTGGAAGACTTGTTCTACCAGAAAGAGATGGAGCTGTCCAAGATTGTCTTTACGCGGCAATTCACGGTTTCTATTGTATACTGTTGGGTAAAACTACGAGAGCAGGTAAGTCGATTCTCAGCAAAACAAGCCTTGTACCAATCTCTCGGGACTTGCTGACATTCTCTATAGGAAATCCGTAACATCACCTGGATTTCCGAGTGTATTGCGCAACACCAAAAGGACAGGATAGGAAACTACATTTCTGTTCTCTAGTTTTGATGGACAGCTTCCCAAGTTTTCCCCCTTTTTCCTTTATTCGTCCACTTTCATGTTAAGCACGTTGATTCCGTGATGCTTCTGGGAATCGCTATGAGTCATCGTATGTATCTTGGCGTTACAATTGAGGTCTTTTTTTTCAAATGTATTTACATTCTTATTCGTTTTTTCTCATCATTCGATGTTTCAAAGGACCACGACAACTAGATGTTAATACATCGTCAATAAATACAAAGGGTCAATCAACATTGAAATAAGCAAGCCCCACCAAAAACACAATCTTTCAACATACATTGATGCAACATGAGAAATGAGAAGGAAAAAAAACAAATGTTCTAATAGCTATTAATCACTAGAACTCTCTAAAAATTATACCAGTCCATTTTATGCCACGCCATCTCAACAAAAGGCGTTGTTTAATAACATTCAAATACTGTACATGGATAGCAAGCTCGTTTGGGAAATTTCGTTATAGGTGAAGCAACCAAAAAAAAGGGTGAAAATCGTGCAGACGCATAGATGAAAAAATCAAATCTCAAGTTTGAAAAAGAAGACAAAAAGAAAATTGACACCTGCATTGTTTTGCCATTTTTCTGGTCGGGATATCGTAGAGAATGGAAACGGTGGACTCATGTTTCATATTCTACCAAAAAACGGATTCGACCTTGCCGGAGAGGTAAATGCAGGATTAGTCGTATTGGAACAGTACACTAATACTCTCTCCGTGGTGGACACGTCGTATAGCCTGTGGTTTAGCTGTTAGAAATCCTTTCAAGACATTATACATTGGCAGTCTTACCTCCGCAAACACGTTGCCAACTTCGAGAACTTCAAGCTTGGGGCAACGCCGACAGTGATCATCTTGGTCCACCGTGTTGGTGACAACGACTTTGTCCAAAGCGCTTGCGTTGATGCGATCAATAGCATCACCGCTAAGAATGCCGTGAGTGACCAGCGCATATACTCTTGCGGCGCCTTCCTTTTTGAGCAACTTCGCAGCTCGAGTGATCGTGTTTGAAGTATCGGCCAAGTCGTCAATGAGAATGGCGGTGCGATTGCGTACGTCTCCAACAAGCATCATGGTAGCGTTTTGTCTGTCGGCGATTTTCGTCGGGCGTCGTTCCTAGGACAGTCAATCTCAAATCCAAAAAAAAAAAAAATCATGTTGAAGGTCGGCAACTCACCTTGTGAATCAATGCGAATTCGACCCCCATCGAGTCTGCAATAGCTGTGGCTCTCTTAGCACCACCAGCGTCAGGACTGACGATGATAGAATTCTTGAAATCTGGGATGTGGCGCTGGATATATCTCTTGAGCAATGGTCGTCCGTAGAGATTGTCTACCGGAATGTCAAAGAACCCTTGGTACTGAGGATCATGCAAGTCCATCGTGATAATGTGGTCAGCTCCAGCACTGGTCAGGAGGTCTGCAATGAGAGTCCCAGCCTGAGCAACCCATTGTCGGTATCCGGGTCGGGGCTCAAAGGTTAGGCCCTTGTTCGAGGTGCTCGCAGTGTCATCGTTAGACACGCCATTCGGTAGGCTAACATCTGACCGAACCGAATCGAGGGTGTCACTCCGCTTTCCATTGGCAATGGGACGGCGCTTGACAGGCGACCCGTTGACATCTGACTCTATCTGAGCCTTTGCGAGGCTCTTCTGTAGGTTGTCGACACTGTTGGAAACGCCTGGGCTTTCCGGCTTGTTCGGGTGTGGTGTCGAAGGCGTGCTATCGAAGGTGAAGTTGTTCTGAGTGGATGACTTGACCAGCGGAGCCCCGGTTTTGTTGTATGGTATGTCGCTTTGACGAGAGTACGGGAACAACGGGAGAACAGCTGTGACTCTCTTCGCAGATGCAGTTTTGCAAGCGGAAATTGTGATCAGAAGCTCAACCAGGTGGTCATTGACCTTCCCGCCGCCGGACTGGATGATGTAGACGTCTTTTTCTCGAACGGACTCTTGGATTTCGACCCGAGTCTCGCCGACGGCAAATTTCGAAAGAAGGACATTGGCTTCGGGAATGCCCAGGTGGTTGCAGATGGTGCGAGTCAGCTGTGGGTGGGAGGTTCCCCCGATGATGACGATATTTCTAACCATTTTCTGGTGTCTTGATGATGCACGTGAGGAAGGGAAAAAAAAAAGTTCAACGGTCGGTGACGAAAGATTTTTGACGGAACCGGGCACGACCAAGCGACCAGAAAATTTTCCGAAGGACGTCGGGTCAATAGATCTTCATGGCTGAGTATTGCGAGAGGTAACAGGCAGACGAGGGGAGGGAGAGAAGTGATAATCCAGAGACCTCAAGATTGCGAGGATTGCGACTTCGGTCGTGAGTGGAACGGTCGGTCAGTCTTGGCTCATAAAAAGAGCCCCAATGCGGTAAGGCGCGGCGAGGAACCGGAAGTACCCCGCGTTTTTCTGCATCCGACATGACGAAGAATAAAAAAAATAACTGAAACAAGGAATCCAAAGAGAATCCAAGTAATGGTCAGCAACCAGCAAACAAATCCGACGGGTTGGTCCTGCAGGTCCGGGTGGCAGCAGGGCCGAGCAGGAAAACACCCGGCGTTACGGCACAGTTTGCGCTGCTACGTACAAGCAAGAAGAGGAGAATATGGATTCCAGAGGCATGTCATAGCAGATAGTGGTACATGAAATAAACCGAAGGGTCCTAATACACTTTTGGGAAGGGGAGTCCGGCTGTTTCAGTTGGTGGTTCAGTAGCCATGCAGCATCTCATCGACCTTTCTCAGTCAGCTAGCTGCATTGGCTGTTTGGTAACAAGAATCCGGGGTGTGTATGAAAAAACAGAATAAACGCCCGCTGCATAAGACCGATGATCGGCTCAGTCGCCCGTATCGACTTCCCTATACGCATGCAATTAGTTTGTGTTCGACCTGTCATGTGTTGTAATACACTCGAAGCGAGGGCTGTGGAGAAAGGGAAGATGAATCGCGCTTACAAGTCGATTTGTACACCATTGGAAACACCGTAGTCCTTCAAAATGTCAGTATCTTCAGAAGCCATAGGTTTTGCCTTTCCGGGGTTTACTTACTTGGAGCGTCAACTGATCCTTGAAAGGCCGTTCGCCCTGACGTTTAAGCAGGATCTCGTGTGGTTCACGACCAATTCTAGCAGCCACCTGGGCCTTGAATAGCTCTGTTGTAGCTTTGTTAGCCTGGGATGTCATTCAAACAGGGGTTGCGCGGGGATGCGGACTTATCGGGTCTGAGGCGAGACAGGGAATGGCGGCTTTGGTACCCAAACGATCATTGACATGCACAATGATCATTTCTTCAGTTGACTGGGGCACAGGAGGTTTCTTTTCCTTCGTCTTGGGCTTGCGATCCGCCTTGCTGTCGCCCTTGGTAGCTGTCTCATCAGGCGCGCGCCTTCTGTCCCGGTCACCATCTCTGTTTCGATTATCGTATCTGTCGCGATTGCGATCAGGAGATCGCGGACGGCCTTGATCTCGATATCCTCTTTCTAGCCTGCGGTCTCCATCGCGGTGTCTGTCGTCTCGGTATCCCTCATCGCGCGGTTTCTTATCCTTCCAGCGGAATCCGCCTGAATTCTTCGGGCGCGAATCTCGACGCCGATCGGGGGATCTGCTTCGTCTCCGATTTTCCGGGCGGGGAGACCGTGAACGTGAGCTTGCCATGATGGGCTGAGCGTCAAGAGGAAGAAGCTGTTGTCGACCTTGGGCACAATCGGACAAGCCCAAAGCTTCGCGCACCACACGTGACACGCGCAGCTCCCCGCTTTAGTGTAACTCGAGATTCTAGACTCAACTCGGGTTTGGTCGATTCTATAACAACAATAACGATCCGATGCCACGCAAACTGAACATTTCTTAATACTGGCCCGCTTCAATGCCAACTCGACTCGCCGTACGGCGCCCGTCCCCTACCACGGCCTCGTTCACCGTCTCGAATGCGCCTTCACGTCGGACATGGCCAGCGAAGCTCGCGTTTGGAGTCGAGATCATCATACGCGTCTTAGGATTCGTATCAATTCTCCTGGTCAATGTTGCTACGCTTCGCCACTCTATATTATTTGAATACCAGGGCCTAGGCATTCCACCCGAGGTGTGGTTGACCAATGTCGGCGCCCTAGCTTGTCAGATCGCGGACCGCTACCCTTACTCAATCGTGGCCGGTGCGAGCACCGTTTTGATGTATTTGGTCTGGAGAAAGGGATATACTGGTACGCATCAATATGGAATGGTCAAAAAAACGAGCCTGGGATCTAATTGCCTTCGCAGAAGAGTCCCTTCTCGTGATTCGGGGGCTGGGTATTCAGACGTCAACCTCCTCGTCGATGTACTGGTCCAGTGCCGCAACGAGGTTCATTCCGACCACACAGATTCAAGATATTGTCATCCACGAGGCATTCAAGGGATTCGAAGTTCGTTTCTACCTAGCCATAATCGTTGAGGGTGAAAGCGACGTAGTTGTTGTCTTTCCTGTGAGCCCAGGAAACCGCATCGCATCATACCAAAGGCATACTAATAAGACATTTCTAGAATATGTTACCAAAGCGCATGATCCTCGAAGAAGTCTGGCGTGGTGCCCGTCATTGTCTCTACGAATCCAAACCGGGGTCATCTCCGGGATAGCCTGCCACTGATGATATACACGTGTTTAAAGAGCAAAGAAATAGGAAAACATGGGCGCCAATTGATTTATATGTTATGATATAAATGCTACCATCATACATCGGTGGGGGCGTCTTTTTGTAATCTCAGAGCCCTGCGTTCTTGGGTCTCAAGGTACCTTGCGTTTTGCACTTCCACGGTGGCCGTCCTTTTCTTTTGCATGACAGGCACATAGACGCCACCAAGTTTCCCTTCGTTGCCTCCTTGGAAAATCTTCTGGCTCTTAAAGGGCTTTTTCGGAGGCTCGTTCTGGACGAAACTAGCGTCACCCTGACTCACTGTTAGGTCGAGCAGTGCCCCCGCGAGGATCTCGTCCATCTTGCGCTTGCTCCATGTTGTCCAGAGGCTGTCAACCAGCCCAAGTGGAGAGAATTTGCTGTCACCTTTACCAGACGTTGGATTTGTCTGTCTAGGGTCGCCACAATAGATCCAGTCTACTGCATCGGCTCTGCTACCGCTTTGCAGGTCAGGGAAAGAGCAGTCCCATAACACAAGGGGTGCATCCGATGCCATCTCGTATGTTGGTTTACATGGGTTCTTTGACACATCAAGTAACTCCGGGATAATCGACGGGGACTCGACACCTTGACCGATGAGAAACAACATTGCGACCATGTGACGAACTTGATGCCATAAAAATGCCGATCCGCTTAGCGTGAATGTATATACCAACGGTTTGGATGGCCAGTCTTCATTTACGGCCGTTTTATGCTCGGCATCTGGCGTATTTTCTGATGGCCGGAATTCAGGGCTGCCGAGATAGCCAACAGAGTCGGGTTTTGGGTCAGCCAGGTCGATACTCGCATGGTATATGATACGCTCAAAGTTGTTGATTTGTTTGCTGGTATCGACTTTGCAGAAATTCCTGAAGTCGTGTGTTCCCACAAAGTGTTTGCAGCCTTCGCGCATAGCTTCAATGTCCAGCCAGCCCTCTCTGATCTTCTTTTCAGATATTCCTCGGTGATAGGCGGCGCTACGGAGAAAACCAAGTTTTCCTGGTGTAGGGGAATAAGCCGGTTGTGTGAAGAAGTATTTGTATTGTCGCTCGCGGCATGAGAATCGAGCGTCGAAATCTGGAGGTGGACGAGGGCACCACGCTAGTATGCGAATATCGCTTGGGAGAATGTTATTTAGTATCTGAATGTAGGGCAGTTCATCGCGAATATCATCCCACTCTTCGTCCACATCTTCACCCTCGTTGGGTTCTGGATCTGTTGATGCGACTTCGTCAATCGTCAATTTCTCTGTATCGGTAGCTATGTCCTCCTCGCTGCTCGTAGTTTTTGCGATCTTCTTTGGCCGCGCGCTTCGAACCCTAATTCCAATGACCTGTCCAAAGGCACTGACACCTCTGTCGGTTCGTCCACACTTGGAATATTGGCAACCTTCCCAGTCCAGAGTATGCGCTCGCGACACTTTGCTGACAGCGTAATCCTCCCCGAACTCAGACGACGAGGCAGGGAAGATTAAACGTCCTAGCCGAAGCGCTTTCCATAATTCCTCTTCAATCGTAGGCAAAGGGGTTATATTATTATTCGCATGCTCGAACCCGTTGTACCGTTGACCGAGATATGCAAACTTGAGCGCGATGTGACGGGTGTGGTATTTGGAAGGATCGATATCTCTCTGTTTTTTCGGCGATTTATGGAAGCTTTTCAAAGGTGTAGAATCGCCACTCGTGGGAGTTGTTGGAGGAAGTTGTGGCACTATAGGTGTGTCGCTCGTTTCGGGGGCTGCTGGCGTGCTCTTCGCAGAAGCAGAACTGGAGATGGTAGGTAGTTGATTATTCTGAGTGTTTAACTGACGTTCGAGCTCTGCGATTCGTCTGATGAGACTCGAGTTGCTCCATGTCGTATAGTCAGGAGGAGCCTCAGCCATGGCTTTTCGCCGTCGCTTTTGATACGATGTTGACGAACTGAAATTGCGATTTATGCAAAACGATAGGGTATTTTGGCTGCGAATATTAATAAAAACGCTTTGAGAGGGCCGCAACATTCCCCCAATGCTAAACCGAAAAGGTAAAAAGAAAAAAAAGAGAAGAGAATGAGAGGAACGCGGGCATAGGTGCCTGAAAGATTTCTGGTGTCAAACAATTTTTGGTAGCGGCGGGGACTGTATGTAATTTTCCAGTATTGCGCGTACCCAATCTTTCACAAACGGTATTATCCGGTAAGATTCAAAGTGCCTACCACGGACTTCATTCAACCTCGTATCGTTCTCATCGTAGCACGGCCTGGATATGGCAGATAATACGACCGTTCAGGTCTTACTTCTCGGAGACTCGGGATGTGGAAAGACAACCTTTCTGTCGTCAGTACCCTTTTGTCCACTGAACATACTTTCTTCAGCTCAATCCATACTAAATATATATCGACAGACGGCTGAAAACGCAAAAGCCACTCACCGAGTCGCTGCAGGATATAGAGATATCACTGCTTAAAGACCATGACCAGCCGTTTATCTACGATATTCGGTTCTCTAAAAAGTCATTTAGAGTGGAGGTTTACGATACTGCTTCTCCAAACCAACATTGGTCATCACTGCGGCCGGATCTTGTCATACTCGCGTATGATGTATCCAATAGAGCCACACTCGACAGTCTACGAGGAGTATGTTTTTCATTTCCTAAAGATAGCAATAGGAATGGACTAAGACGATAATATAGTGGCGGAGCGATATCACTAGATACTTCCAACGAGGCTCGGGAGAGCGCCTTCCTGTGATGATGCTCGGCCTAAAGCGAGATCTCAGAGAAGAAAACGACCAGATCATATATCCTCAAGAAGTATGTCGAGACTTATCCCATATATTCCTTTCTAATAAAATCTCACCTGGCCCAGGCATATCGCATAGCCCAAGAACTACATTGTGACCGTTATGCAGAATGCTCTGCCGTTTCTGGAGAACTCATCGCAGAAGCCTTTGAAGATATCGCAAAAATGGCGGCGATGACGACGACAGAAACTGGAGCACAAGGCGAAGGTGGTTGTATTATTCTTTGATAGTAATGCACTTTCCGAGCTTCACTCGTTTTCATGATGCCAATGACTGGGATGATATACAAGGTTTTGATCAATACGACCAGAATAGTCAGGTCAAAAGCCAAAAGCCCTCTACATTATTATTTTATAGAAAAGACTATTGTGAAATGGATTTATCTTTTCTTCGATTTAAACCTTCAAAAGAATTACATAAGAGATTTTCTGAGACAACGATTAAGTCCGCCTCGTTGAGACTGACAGTACAGGGCTTTCCCCCAGATTATCATCAAAATTGACAAACCTGGATATCTTTCCCTCGTAAGTACCAGTCAGATAAGAAAAGAATCCGTAACAGATAGATAAGAAACCTCCATTATCGTAGGACTGTTCGCTTCATATCGTCATAGGCCAAATCACGTTTTGTTTTTGTTATATCAAGTAGTTTTAGCTTTTTTCACCAATGCAGTGTAATAGACAAATGTTTGTGGCTGATATTGTATTCGGAGACGACATCGCTCCACCCCCAATATTCCCAGCTCATTTTTTCATCTTTCGATTGCAGCGAATAGCTTACCACTTGGCCTCAGGGTTGGCAGCAGTGGCCTGGGTCTCAGTAGCCCAGTCACCACCGTCGGCCTCCCAGCTGGCACCGGCAGCACCAGAGGCAGCAGCGAAAGCAGGGGCGGGGATAGCACCAGGACCAGCGGCAGCACCAGCAGCATCCCAGCTGTCACCAGCGAAGCCAGACTCGATAGCAGCGGGGCCGACCTCGTCAGCGCTGGCAACCTTGGCCTCCTCAGTGATCTCCTTGGTCTCCTCGGCCTCAGGGTCGCGGTAGAAGTAGAGATCGACAACGACGTCCCACTCGGTCTCGCGGGTAGCGAGGGTACCACGAAGACGGAGGACCTCACGGGCGAGCAACCACCAGACGAGACCGATGGAGTGACGACCCTTGTTGTTGGTGGGGATGGCAACATCGATGAAGTCGGTGGGGGAGTCGGTGTCGCAGAGAGCGATGACGGGGATGTTGACGTAGCTGGCCTCCTTGATAGCCTGGGCGTCGGTGCGGGGGTCGGTGACGATGATCAGGCGAGGCTCCTTGAAGGAACGAGTGATGTAGTTGGTGAAGTTACCGGGGGTGAAACGACCGGCAATAGCAGTGGCACCGGTGTGGGCGGCGAACTTCAGGACAGCGCGCTGGCCGTAGGGACGGGCAGAGATAACAGCGACATCAGCCGGGTTGTCAATGGCCGCGATGATACGGGCAGCGAGGACAATCTTCTCCCTAGAGCAGAGTTAGAATCGTAACTCGAAGAATAATAAGACAGAGATTCATACCAGGTCTTGCCGATGTTGATCACGTTGATTCCATCGGGACGAGTCTTCCAGAGGTAAGGCTCCATGTGCACTTGCAAGTTCTTGGATCCCAAGTGGCATTGAGCTGCGAGCAGCATCTCAATGTCCTGCGAAGTAGCATTGAAAATGGGGGGGAGGTTGGAAGGAGCCATGATGAACGACTGTAGTGTAAGAAAACTCGAGGGGAGAGAATCTCAATCGTCTGGCACTTGTCGAGGAGTTTGCGAAGGAGAGTCACCTTTCGAGATCGACCTAAAAGAACCGAGTATAGAGAAATTTCGCTTGCTTTGTGGGTTAGGGCAGTAGCGCGCCAAGATTCCGGGAAGTCACGTTTTGGCGCTATTGCGGAAGCGGACTAGCGGATATAGCTCCGGCGCGCCTGTTGAGATTTCCGGACGGGCTGGACAGCAAAGACGGTCGATTGGCAAAAGATTCACCACACTCGTTATTCTGCAAGGCTCAATCGGCAGTGTATGAATCATGCCGCCCCGAGTGTCGGCTCCGTCTCTTCTCAGATCCCTTCCGGGTATGTTTCAGCGTATGCAATCCTTGTTGGAGAGACCAACTAACCTCTTGTCCCAGATAACCCCTTCACGGCCGTATCACGCCAACCATGCAAAACCACCATTCGAGCTGGCTCCATCGAAGCCAGACAGAGACGGCGACATGACCCGTTTCTGATGTCACAGTCTCGCCAGCGCAAAGCCGCCAACATCTCCCGCCAGCAAGACCTGGTTGAAAAAAGACAGGCCGCTCTGGGCGACCCTGTCAAAAGCCAGTCGACGCCATTCATCCAGCAGTTGGAAGGCCAGCATACAGACAAAAAAGTCACATCCGATGCGACCAATGCATCTTTGAATTATTTCGTCAAACCGGGGGAGCTCGACAATGCTTTCGCATACTCCAGGCATATGACAGAGCCATCTCCAGTCGCAAATGCGGATCTCCTAGACCCGTTGCAGCGTGAGAAAGAGCTAAAGGCACATGCTGAATACGATCAGAATGCCCAGGAAGCAATTCGACGAATCGTGAACCTAGGCAACGGAAACACCAAAGACCGTACCAGGGTCAACATCCAAAACTGCATTGAAACATTCGGTCGACACAACACAGACCAGGTCTTGCCTCCCAAACCAGCCCCCGGAATCCAAACGGAGCACCAAGAAAAGACTCCCCGAGCCGGGCCTGATACCGGATCTGCCGAGGTTCAAGTTGCGATCTTGACAACCAAGATATTGAATCTGTCTCGGCATCTGGAAAGCACGACCAAAGATAGACATAACAAGAGGAACCTACGAATCCTGGTCCACAAACGGCAGAAGCTCCTTCGCTACCTGAGGAAAAAGGAACGCGGAGGACCGCGTTGGCAGAACCTGATGGAGTCGCTAGGCTTGTCAGATGCAGCTTGGAAGGGCGAAATCAGCATGTAATATATGCATAAAGGATTCGAAGACTGGATTGCATTGTCATCGGACGCCATGTATACTTGATACTCGTTATCTTTCCTTAGCTTTCTTTTTTCTCAATAACAATGTACAAATAGCCAGTGTATGAACGATTTTTCTCTTTCTCACGTCTCGCTTTGACTTAAAACTTAGAATCCATTTACATGTCCAGGTCGGAGTTGACCAATTTTTAGTCTACGTGTTGCAGAATTGTTGAAATAGGCGTTGAATTGATGCCTCCCAAAGGAACAACTAGATACTCGATACACATGAACACTTGAATGGCCCTATGATGAACAAGAAAGAGGGCGAGGAAAAAAGTGAAAATGCGACTCCCAACACAACCAATGGAAAATGAACATGAGCCGAAGCGCTTTGAAAATAGCCGAAGAAACATGAGAGCTGACTCCAACAGGAATAGTAGTAGATCAGAAACCGCTTTTTGAAAATAGTCAAAGAAACATGAAAGCGAAAAACGTATGCCCTAAAGTAGAAACGCCTCGTGAAGTTACTCACACATGCAAACTCGTCGAATGATCATAATTTTTCTTTCAAAAGACCTTGCAGGAGAAGGAAATGCCGTCATACATTGGGGCAAGGTCAAATTTGCAATTTTTTTTGTTTTAGATGGGTAAGTCTTCCAAGAGCTCCTCCGTGTCCACTAGACCCTCGTCGAGCTCTTTCTGGAACTTTTGAAAGGATTGCTGGAACGTCTGTCGAATTTCGTCTTCATGCCCCTGGGTGTAGTCGGTGGCATTCACCATTTCCTGGATCCGGTCATTTGGAACCGTGGCAAACTTGGGCCAGCTCAGCTTGCTCAGGTCACCGCTTGGGCAGCTTTGAAACAAGTCGTAAGCTTGCTGACCTGCTTCATCTTCCCCAAAGACTTGTCTTAGGTCGCCTTCGTTCTGTTGCTCTGGCTCTTGGGTTGGGGACGAGAACACAGTGGGATGACGGAGTTTACTAGGAGATTTGGGCTTGTGTTTTTCTGCCGCATCGATGTTTTGGGGTAAGTGTTCGATATTATCGAAAGGCGACACGCCATTGGCCACGGGCCCATTGTTGGATTCTTCTGGGGTGTCTCTGGGGGCAGTGGTTGCTGGTGGAATAATGTCGGTAGGCTGAGACGATGACACAGTAGATGGCTGAGGTTGTGATGGAGCAGCAGCCGGTTGAGCGGGTGTGATGGACGGTGGCTGGGAAGAAACGCTGGATGGCTGTGCGAACATGTTGTTAGATGGACGAGCATTGCTCGAGGCAGCTTGTTCCGGCACAGAAGGGCGCCCGAAAGAAAACGGCGCGGTACGGGTAGGGCTCGGCGCGGTACGGGTAACGCTGGGCGCGAACTGAGGCGTATTGTGTCTGCCTAAGGGGTTGTTAACATTTGCATTTGTAGGTTGCATGGATCGAAACATCTGTTTCCTTCGATGGTCCTCTCGAATGTCTAGGAGAGAGCCAGTCAAGGGTTGGGGGTGGGAGACGCGTGCAGAATCCATGTATGGGAAGCCTCCACGGGTTTGAGGCCTCTCCTCAGTGTGTGGGTATGAGGGTGTCCTACTGTTGAATAATGTACCATTGTAAATCGTTGTGGTCGGGCGGTTCCAGCCTGGGGCAATGTACGGCGAAGCTGGCTGGGTCTCAGTGCGAGCTGCAGTCGGAATGGGTGCATTAGGTGTTGTGGTTGGCCGTGGAGGAGATTCAATGCGAACTCTCTTCTCCGGTGGCTTACTCGCAGCTAGAGAGGGTTCCGGTTGCTCGATTTCGTCTTCTTCCTCGTCCTCGGAAGAATACATAAAGTAATCCAAGTCCAGGCCGTAGCTGCAGCCAGGAGGATTGGGGATCACATCCGGAGAGGGAGCGCGCTTGCGTTTTTTAGGTGCAATTTCTGCTTTATTGTGAGCTTTACCATGCTGTTCATTACCGCTGACTTCGGCAAGACGGCCAGATTGGCTTGTGGGAGTTTCAGTGGGAGTAGTGACAGCAGCGACAGTAGCACTATTGGTGGGTGTTCTTGTGCTTGTGCTGCTGGGTTGTGGATGAGTTGCATCAACGGGCTGAGCCGCGACAGTGTCGGATTGCACACGCGGGGCTGGGGTGGAGGATAATTTGAGTTTGGGTGGGAACAAACTGTAGGTGAGATCCAATTCATCCTGGCCATTCCCGGCGGTCTCGCCTTCAGTAGCAGATCCAGCCGCATTGGGATGTGCAGGAGTTGAGCTAACATCACCTGCTACTGCATGGGTGATAGCAGTTGGTGTTTCTCCTCCTCCAGCAGCTTGACCACGTTCTAACGTCAGCAATGTGTTCTATTAACCGGGAAAATCTTGAAAATCACTTACCAAAAGGGACTGCCTGGTCTGTCACGGTTCGAAAACGTGGAACAAAACGGCTCATTGAATTGCCCACAGAACCAAACAGGTTTCGGATTTGGAATCCCCAGCTAGAACTAGGTGTTTCGGGAACTTCGGGGGCCTCAGGCAAGCGTGGTGTATTGAGTGGTGTATCGACATCCTGTTCTGGGTCATTGTAGATGGGTATCTCTAGAGAATTTCCCATGTTTTCTGGAATTTGGCCAAGTACTGCATGGCGTTCCATCGCAGCACGTGTGATCATCTCAAGGCGCTCGTTCTCTGCAGCCTCTTCTGCAGCCTTGCGAGCGGCCGCCTCCTCTTTCTCTGCAGCTTCGTGCTGAGCAATGGCCTCGTCTAAACGAAACATCGATGGTGGGCGAAGGCCATCTTCCCAGTCATTGACACGCTGACGGATCTGGGCGTTCGTAAGTCTCTTTCGTGGGGTGGTAGTGCGGCGCTTGTATGGCGTAGGTTTCGGTGCTAGACGAGGACGCTGAGAAGCAGGTTCGCCGTCAGGTCCCGCTTTATCGTCGTCATTGCTCCGCGCGCGTTTCTTACTTTTGCGGTGCGGTATCGGTTCTGGCTGATGTTGGCCGTTCGCTTTAGCCGTATGGGGGGCATCGGGCTGTTCCTGGTTCCGCTGTCTTTCATGAGTTCGGCGTTTTTTTGCTTCTTCGTTGGCTTCAGATGAAGCAACAACACCTTCCGCGAAAATTGTTGTTAGCAAAGCGTTTAAAGATTCATTGACATGACTGGGAACCCAGGAGGAAAGGTCGTGTCCCTGAGGACAAGCCAAAGAGTCATGGCAACAGGGACAACGCATGGATGAAGATGCATGGCCGGGTCGATCGAAAGTGTCGCTCTCCATGCGACGAAGGAGGATCTCTGCAGCGGCATCGAGGATCTCGGTTTCAGTGAGAGAGTACTCTGTGTTGGTTGCAGATGTAAAAGTGACCAGTTTTTCCTCTGAGTCATTGCTTAATGACCGAGATCTCCGGAGGTTACCAAATCGCTGCCGGAGGGACTGGGTGGGTTTCTTTAGCGCGCTCTTGACGGTGGCCAAAGTACGCTTAAAAGAGTGTCTCTTCAAAGGTGACACGCTGTTGTTGGTCGTTGAAAAGGTTTCATCACCGGCATCTTCATCCATGTTCGCCATTGGAAATTGTGTGGGTACCTGATCCATGGGTTCCTGGAAGTGGGGAGTCATTGGAGTTGGGGTCTCACTCTTAGTCTTTTGCATGTTAGGTCGTTTCTCCTCGACCGGTTCCTCCGTTGATCCTGGAGTTGTAGCTTTTGGTTTCCGGGCGCGTTTAAGCTTGGTGATCATTCCTTCCTGTGAGCTGGATGCTGTGGTTGACGAAGACGTGGTTTTTCGTGTGCGACGTGGTGCGTCGAGCGAGACGAGCGGCGACACGCCTGCTTGCGAGCGAGTTCGCGGCATCGTGGCTTGTCTCCAGACGTTAGGTAACGTGATGAAGAAGATTCCAATGGAAGATACAAGAATGTAGGAGTGAAGGGATGGATATTGGGGTAGGTGAATGTGGCGTGATGAGATGCCACTTCAAGAAGCAATTTGGGGGAGAAAGAAGATGGTTGTGATGGGTCGGTCTTGTTGACAGCTTCGAGTAGCAGTAACAAGATGGTAGGTAAGATGGTAGAAAAGAGGGTGGTCAAGTCCAATAAGCGACAGAGAACGCAAGGGCATGTAGCCAAACACTGATTGACTTGATGTCGATAGAGGATGCAAGCAGAAGCATGCAGGAAAGAGAGAGAGAGAGATGTGTGTGTGGTGTTTGTGTGGGTGGAAGAAAGCTGTTGACGGTTTGGAAAAAAAAGATCCAAAACATACCTGGGTCGTGGACGGTTTGTTGTGATGATGAATCTGCGGGGCGCACCGCACGCGTTTCTTTGTTCGCTGTTGCCCGGCGACTTCGCACTTCCCGTTTGAGCGAGGCGGTAGCGAAAAGGCTGGCACGGTCGGGACGGTGAGGGTATCCGGATGGCGGCGAAGGCGACGGCGAAGTTATCCACGTTAGCCCGGCAGAATGAGCAACGGCTCCTGCTGACCGCCTTCGACGAGCCGCCACGTTCCACCCGTTGCGCTGGTGCCAATCATCCTTCAACAGCCCACTACAATTGCATTGTGCTCTTACCGACTCGTCGCATTGCTACACCGACGCTCGATCTGCTGCGATTTTCGAGGGCATGCATTTCTGGTCCAAGAATCAATACGACGATGATCGGACCCTTATCCCCGGGGACATGAAACGCTTCGGATCAAGACTACCATACACCATCAATGAAGAATACGCACTGAGCGGGGCAAGTGGGCATTCAAGTGCTGATCCATGGCCTCGCTTTGTTTCTAAATGAAGATGACTGCAAACAATCGATTCCTTTGTCGGTGAATGCTATTGTGGAAACGTCTCATACTGGTCTTGAACGCCCGGGTCTACAAAACTGCGGTGGCTGGGTCAATTAGAATCAATTGCTTTGGCGCAGACATCTATTAACTAATACACTCATGACGATCTGGGGTATCATGGAAAAGACAAAGAGGTTGGTAGTGCAGGATTCACTCGAAGACGAATAGCCAGCCACGAAGGTCAACCAGCGTAGATAACCACGCTCAGTCAAAGCCCGTAAACTCTTCTTCGCCTTCGGTTTCTGCATTAGTACTAGCTGCAGCTTGGGCTCGCTGTAATTCTGCTTCCTTGCGAACCTTTTCAATCATGGCCTCTGTCTCGCGGACTCGTTGTTTCTCGTCCTCGGTCATCTTGTCCCATCTGTCCCTGTCGCGGCGAGCCTTCTTCCTCTCGCGCCGCTGTTCCCTTTCCTTTCTCTTTTCCATGTTCTGGCTCCAGGACACACTTTCACTCGCGGGCCGCTTCTTAGGGTTCTGCTGTTCTGATTCTGCTTCTCGTAGAGCCTCTTGCCGGTGCTTTTCTCTTTGCTTGTCCTGATACACGTAGTTGTCCCAGTCAATCGTCATTCCCAAGGTTTTATCGCCCTTGAAATTTCGTAGCTCTGGCATCTTTGGCAGCTTGAGCAAGCCCCAAGCGTGCCCTAATGCCTCCCAGTCCAGATCAGCAACACGAAATATGCTGGCTGCCTGGTGTTTGCTATAGCTCCGTAGCCAGCTGACGAATGCTCTCTGGGATTTATCGTGATAAGCTCTGTCAGACATGACTGCTTTGCGAGCAGTTTTCGTTGCCTTTGAGGCGTCTTCATCGGTTATAGATAATAATGAATTCTCGTACAAAGTCACTGGCGTCTTGCGAACTTCCAAGAAAGGAACAAAGTCTTCTTCACGGCCAGGATGAAGAAGAACTATGCTCAGGCCCCGACGACCTGCTCTGCCCGCGCGTCCGCAGCGGTGTATAAAGACCTTGGGATCAGATGGAGGGTCAATCTGAATGACCAGATCGACCGAGGGAATATCCAGCCCACGCGCCGCCACGTCCGTTGTCAGTAGCACTGACGGCGTTATAGAGTTGATAAATCGGGTAAAATTCTTTTGTCGCACGTTGGACGGATGCTTTCCATGAAGCGGTATAACGGTGAATTCGTCTCCCAGAAGAAGAGGAACAATGTGTTGGAAGTAGTCAACGCTTGCGCATGTAGCAAAGTAGAGTATAGTCTTCTGTGGCCTTGGATCCAATACTTTTAAAATATTATTCACGGCAGGAAGTTTGTGCGTGGGAGGAGTGACGAGATATGTCATTTGCAAGCTGTATTTTGTTAGTATGAACTTTTTAATTGCATACTGAGGGCTGTTACCTTGCAGGCGTCCGCTTCTCTTCCACCCCAGATGCACCACGGACTTTGACTGCAACCTTGACGGGGTTACGCAACCCAACTCGGATGATTTGATCCAACGCTTCGCTCACACTGGCACTAAACAAGCCTGTCCTCCTCTGTTTTGGAAGTCGCCCGAGAATTTTTTGAATGTCATTTTTGAAACCAAGATCCAACAATCGGTCGGCCTCGTCAAAAACCAACATTTCAAACGATGATTGGGGACAGTGCACGTGTGGCGACGAAAGTAGTTCTAACAGTCTACCGGGCGTCGCAATGAGAACATTTGGTGATTTCTTCAGAAACGAACTTAAATCTTCTGCGGGTGTAGTAGATCCTCCTAGAAGAAGTTGCGGAATGACCTTCAAGGTACTTGAAGGGTATGCTTTGGTCTGGTTTGCGTCCTCGTCCGGCGGCGTGATGGCGGCGGCAGAAGGGCCATGGAAAGCCAACAGCGACAGCAAAACTTGATGTATTTGCGAAGCTAGTTCTCTATATTTCACTTAGAACAATTCCATCATCGATTCTCCCATCTCTGATTGCGCTTACCTCGTCGGCGATACGACAATGGCTCCGACATGATGCTTCTTAATCGGCTCGTCTAATCGCAGCAGCCTCTCCACAATCGGTATGAGAAACGACAATGTCTTTCCGCTTCCAGTTACGGCTTCGACAACCACATCCTTGTGGGCCATGAAAAGCGGAATCGTCGATGCTTGGACTGGCGTCATGCGAGTGAAGCCCAATGTCGCAACGGCTTCGAGAATCCAATCCGACAGCGGGGGATTGACGCCATCCCAGGCTCTGGAGGACGACACCGACGGTTTCGCAGGCATATTGTGCGGATATATAGTTCTATTATACCTCCGACGACCGTTTCCAGCAAGCAAGAAGCCGTCGGAGAGCGAGCAGCGTATTTCAATGGATGTACCAAGTTTCTGTTGTTTCTCGTTGTCCGCGGCGTAAATTATTTTCGGGGCGGTGAGTTTCTGCCGCAGGAATCGACGGCTAGTAAGAGATCAATACATACTGGCCTCGGTAAGGCCCTACGAGACCAGCTTCTGCGACATCCTTTTGGTTTTCGTTTTTTTACTAACGGAAATCTAACTGCGCGTGGCTGGATGTTTCAAACTTCCATAATATTTGACAACGAATAATAACACGCATATTTGGTAGCCTTACCGTGTCTCGGCGATCGGTCACGTGGCCTGGAAGGTCGCGGAAGCGCGGCGCATGTGATGGACAAAAAGTCAGGCACGACTGCAGAAACCTTGTTTCCTTCTCTGGGACACGCTGGCTTAGTTTTTGTTTACGCATTTGATGATTTCACGACGAATAGCACGCATATTTAACTAGCCTTGCTGTGAGGCGATACATATTGCGTGCGCTGGGCTGTCATGCGCCAGTGTTGAAAATTATTTGCGCTTACATCTTATCCGTTGGATATTCCATTTTTGTCCACCAGGGCGTTTACTTGTCGCCAACATTACGGCTCTCATACATCGACCGACTCTGGTTTCTGTGTTTCTAGCTCTATCGTCGCCCTCAGATAACCACTGCCCGCTGCTTTGTCGCGCACCGAACGGCACTGTCTCCCCTCCTCCCCTCCCGCTTCTTTTTGAAGCCGGCGCGGTCGAGATGTCTTCTCCGCGTGTCGTCCCAGCGACTCCACGGGTTATCTCTCCTTCGCCAACACCATCAGAGGCTCTGGAGAATGATGAAGAATATACAGCCCCTACGACACGATCGGCCGCGCGACGACAACGCCTGAACGGTCCCCAGCCCATTCGAGAAGAGGAGGACGATAATAATGAAGGAGATGATTCAACTCCCTCGTCACGGAGAACTACTAGTCGGTCTGAGGGCGGTTCTCGGCGTCGCACATCGAAGACGAAAACGTCCACTTCAGCATCGCCGGTGGTCAAATCAAAGCCTCTCAGCAATGGCACCCTATCTCCAAACGGCCATCTTTCTCCTCCGTCCCCCAGCTTTTCGGATCGCTGGCGCAATCTCTCGCGGTCTCCGTCCCCATTAGGGCTGATTCCGTTACATCAAAACTATCGCACGTTTATCCACAAGCACGAAATCCCGCGCAAGGTGCTTCACGTGTCGATTGGGTTCTTGACTTTGGACTTTTATAGACGTGGGATACAAACATCTGCGATTACCCCGTGGTTGATGTCTGCTTTCATCCCTATTGCCGCAACCGATCTACTTCGACACCGTTCAAGTCGGATCAACCGATTATATATCAGCTCCTTGGGAGCGCTTATGAGAGAATCCGAAGTTAGCGGGTACAACGGCGTGATCTGGTATCTTTTGGGCGCCTTCATCGTGCTTCGATTCTTCCCCAAGGATGTCGGTGTCATGGGCGTCCTGCTACTGAGTTGGTGTGACACTGCTGCTTCCACATTCGGCAGACTGTGGGGCCGGTACACGATTTCTCTACGCCGCGGGAAAAGCCTTGCTGGTACGCTGGCCGCATGGCTCATGGGCGTCATCACCGCTGCTGCGTTTTGGGGATGGTTCGTCCCTACCATTGGCGCCTTTCCAGACGACCCTGAAAACGCGTTCATGTTCACGGGGCATCTCAACCTCGTCCCGGATTCATTCCGCAACTTGATCGGATGGAACCCATCCGACGCAAGCTCAGCAAGCATCGTCACGGGACCCCTGGCTCTCGGCATCATGAGCGTTGTCTCCGGTATCATTGCCGCGGGCAGCGAGATGATTGATCTTTTTGGTTGGGACGACAACCTCACAATTCCTGTTTTGAGCGGTGTTGGGTTATGGGGTTTCCTCAAGGTTTTTGGATAAATAGACATAGATTCTTTTTCTTCGCTTCTTGCATACCCGCGCTCGCAGCGAGTCGCGTTTCGGGATTCTTATATAGGGTTTTGCTTTTGTGTGGCGATTTATTATGATTATTAGTATTATAATTTCCCCTCTCTTTTGGAAATCTATGGATGTATATTCTCCTGAATCCGAATATTCGTGTATAGTTCAATGTAACTCGAAATATGTACGTACAGTATCATGAAAGCAAAGTACTACCATTCCGGAGAGCTCTACTTTCGGTGGTTCTACATAGCCTAAGTTGATTGCTTCCCCTTCAGCTTTCCCCTCCATATCAAACGAATTATCAATCATGTGGTCTTTAATTATGTATTATAGTACCTCTCTATACATGTGGTTGATACCCAAAGTCCAAGTCGAATCTAGGTCAAATCCAAGAGACTAACTCGTCCAATTCGTTTCTTTTTGGGCTTCTGGTCACCCTCTTTACCGTCCTTGTCTGCCGAGTTGTTCTCTGAGGAGCCCGTTATTTCCTCTTCAGATGTCTCGACCGTCCAAAACCCGTTCTTTGTACGAATTTTCTCGACAATTTGAGTACGGGGTTTGGAGACAGCTTCGGGGGGGTTGTCATCATCGGCAGTCTGAGTTTTTTGTAGCGATGATAATGGTGTGTTCACAAATTCCGGGGCATCCTTTTCACTTTCAGGCTGTTCAACAAGGATTTTCGGTTTCTGACACGACTTTGGGCTTGGTGAAGAAAGTGGCCCAGAAAGACGCTCTGGGTCCTCACATTCGGCAGACTTGCACTCTGGTTGTGCTTTTACTCGACGCGAACGACGAGGCTGTGGTGATCCAAGGTGACTGGGCGGAGCCATCGCAAGAGGTGGTGGGCTTCCAGCATTGGTGTAGCTGAACTTGATTCTCGAGAGTGGTGATGATGTATCATAGGTCTCAAAATCATCCTCTAAATCAAGTCGTATTGGAGACTCTGCAGAACCTAGAACTGGTCGTCTGGTGGTGGAACGTGGATTCCGTCGACTCAGGGGGCTTCCATCTGTCAGGCTACATGCCATTGGGAATTGGTGGGCGGGTTCCTCACCAGAGAACAAAGGTGCCTTCATCACATTCTTCAATCGCTGGGATTGACTTGAGGATATGCCCGTTTTAGAAGGAGTTCGGGGTTCGACTTGAGATGAGTAAGTTTGAGAAGAATAAGCTTGAGAAGAGTAAGCTTGAGAAGAGAACTGGCTGGATGGCTGGGTTTGTGATGATGAAGAGGTCGACGCTTCAAGAAGATGAGCTTGTTTGTCTGTATTCATGCCACTACCCGGCTTCGTGACGGTTGTGTATCGAAGGATCCCCCCAGGCTTCATACTGGGATCAATGACTTTCTTCTTTCTGGCCGTAGTTGTTGTCTTCCTGGGTTTGGGTTTCTTAGGCGCTTTCTTTTCTTCTTCTTGCTTCTTCCATTGCTCCACCACCTTGGGGATGCCGAGCTTTGCTACCGCCTCAAAAACCCAGATTTTCTCTGGCTCGCTGGGGTTGTATATCTTCTTTGGCATTCGAAGGCCAATTGGGGTCTTCGCAGAGGGCTCCGCTTCTGCAGCGCTGTCTTCATCCTCATCGCCTGCTTCTGTGGCCTGGGATGCTGGCTGCGTAATCTGTGAACTTTCGGGCGGTGGGTTCGGCTCTTCTGCGCCCAAATCTAGTCCTACGACGTCAAGTGGAATCATTTCTACTTGAAGTTGAGGGGTCCCTCCTGTAATAAAATGCATTCGGCTCCGATATGCTTTTTGCAAGATAGGAAGATCTTGATTGGGAACGTAGGAGCCGTAGCCATGCGGTGCTATAGGAGAACGACCCAGACGCAGCCTGGTCAATAGCAGTGGCTCAGCTATATTTCGGACCAGCTTCCTAGCTCCTGATCGGTATTTCCAGTCGAAAAACTCGGCAACAAAATTTCTGAGTTCCAGAGCATCAATTTCATGGTCCCAAGCATCTGTAAGTCGCCGGCGCAAGTTTTCGATCTCGGTATCGTTGGAGACAAGCGGCTTTGCGTAGAAGGCAAGTATCTGAGAGTCGGGGAAAGAATCGGGAATCCGGACTGCTTTGTGCTTGGATTGGAAGTAGCCGCTTTCATTCTCATCCAATTCATATTGCAGTCTATCCCTCCATTCATCCAGTTTCTCTTTAATTTCGGATTCAAGAGAATATACTATCTCGAAAAGGTCTTCACCGAAGCCGGCTTTGGCAATTTCACCTGCCAAGCTAGGACCGCATTTCGTAACTCCTGATGGCAAATAATCACCTCCGCTTAGCATGGCAAAGAGAACCATGCCAGCACGGTTCAAATTCACGTTTTCCTCCACGCCAAGTCTACTCTCCGTTGTATAGCAGTCGACATGAGTCGCGGCTGTAGTTCCAGTTGAACTCTCTTTCGAGAAGTTCATCACCGTAAGAGTTGATCCGAACATCAACGTGTCGATATCATTACTCATCACGGCATCAACGACACCAACTTGCTGGAGTCTTGCGCACTCAGCCTCGGCTTCTCCTGGCGCATCGTGTCGCGGAAATTTGAAGAGGTCTATGAGAATTTTTGAAAGGCCGATGATGGGAGCAGAGCCATAGCTTCGCCCTGTAGTCGCTTTGCCGCGCTTGAATGGCGGCTTCTGTTTTCCATCGTAGACAAAAAGAGGGTGGACTGGCAGGGCAAGCAGCCGAACAAGTCTAAAGAATAGCGTTCGCAGTTCTGGATTGTGGCCCCCTCGTCCGGCCTGTAGTTGGAATAGCCATATTGATATGTCCACGGCGATTCTGATGGGGCGCCTCGTGGCTTCTAGATGCTTGACTGCGAGTCGGGACAGGGCGATCCGGTCAGAGGCTCCGATCGCTTTATTGAGGCTATAAGTCAAACATATATACATTAGCATTCAATCAGTCTTTTTTTAGCACTTTGTTTGGTATTGAAGATTGGTGGTGAATGGCGGTTGATGAATGGTTTTATGTAAGGTTGATCGATATATATGTTGACAACAACACAGAGCCACTTGAGATCTGGACAAAACCTACCCAGGAATACCCATGATGACGACGACACATTTTATACCATCTACCCAAAAATGACGAATGATCCGAGCAGCGTGCAAGCGTAAACAAACAGCGACTTTTCGTGATGTGAAGTTGGTTGTTTTGATTGTTGCCGGCGGAGAAGCTGCACTGGCAACGGAGGGGTGGCCAATCACAGCCAGCGTGGACTTCCTTCCCCGACCTTGCGGCCGATCTCGAGTGTTTGTGTCTTGCCTCTCGCTCCATTGTTCAACTATCGCTTGCGTTGACGAGTTTTGGTCGTTTTGAAATGGCCAGCGCCTAATCGTGTTCGATCGTGCCAGAAAATCTCCAGTTTCCAATGCCAGCACGTCTCAGCGACCGACGGTAACATGGCGACCGCAGATGCTTCACATCTACGACACGCCAGCAAATCCTCCATCTCAGCGTTAGAAGCTGCACGAGCCCGAATCCGAAAAGACGACCAGTCCTTCGAGCCTCGCACACCGCCTCACCGCAATCGGTCCATTGTCTCGTCCTTTGGATCTTCGTCTTCACCGTTGTCGTCATTCCGAAACGAAGAAGATGTGATAATTTTCGAGTTTGGGTCCCGGTGGCTTCGCGCAGGATTTGAAGGCGAAAATACCCCGGTTTGCGCTGTAGGGTTTGGACCAGAGGAGTCGCGGAAAGCTGGAGACTATCGCGGATGGATGAGACAAAAGCCAGCTAGAGAGACTGGCAACCCTGAAAAACGCCTGGACGCCGAAGAATGGGCTAAAAGCCATGAACTCTGGCGTATGGACTTGAGAGAAGTTGATCTCGGGCTTGTTGACGACAAAATCGAGCGCGCTTTTCGAGACATTTACAATACCTATTTATTAACTGACGCTGGGAACGCGCGACTCGTCCTGGTATTGCCATCTGTGATGCCACATCCTATCCTATCGGCACTTCTCACAACGCTCTTCAACCGGTGGAGGTTTCCGTCTATAACGCTATTGCCATCTGCCGCCATGACAGCAGTCGCGGCAGGGCTTCGTACAGCTCTGGTCGTAGATCTGGGGTGGGCGGAGACTACAGTTACAGCTATTTATGAATACAGAGAGGTCGAGACTAAGAGGAGCACGAGGGGAATGAAGTTGCTATTGCAAAAAATGGGCAGCATGTTGTCAAACCTGGACCGTGAGGGGGCGGCAAAAAATGATGACAGTATATCTGTCAAATTCGAATACTGTGAAGAGGTTGTCAACAGGTATGCCTGGTGCGAGTGTTCTGAAGACGACGAGGCTATTGATAGAGTGGTGGCTATTCCGTCACCCTCAAAGCCCGACTCAGCGTATACCCAGGTCCCGCTGTTACGGTTTGCTGGACCGGTAGAGGATGCGCTTTTTGCCATTGGCACGGAAGATCACGAGATAGATGACCATGAAAAGCCGATTCATGGGTTGGTTTACAATACACTACTCGAATTGCCTCCCGATATACGTGGCGCATGCATGTCACGCATTGTGTTTGTTGGAGGCGGGTCGAAAATCCCTGGTGTTCGACAGCGCACCATGAACGAGGTATCGAGCCTCGTGGCGGAGCATGGCTGGGACGCCATGCGAGGCAACGCAGTTACACAACAGAGAAAGAAACTCGAGGAACTCCGCATCAGCCAACCACGCCAAGACGACAACCAAGCCGAGACCAACGAAACAGAAGAAACACAGGAACCAGAGCTCGACTTTGTCGAACAGAAACTGCGCCGCAACCAGCCTCGCGACAGCAAACCGGCCATCCACGGCCAGTTCCGTCAGATCAACTCTCTCGGAGCCTGGGCGGGCGCGAGTTTGGTGACCAGCTTGAAAATCAGAGGTTTCGTCGAGATCGAACGCGAAAAGTTTCTGCAGCAAGGGTTGGCCGGGGCGACGCGAGACCTGGATGCTCATCACATAGCTAATCGGCAATCAGGCATTAGATCGTCTATGGTGAGCGATCGGTCGAGCTGGACCTTGGCTGGGTGGGGATGAGACCGTTTAATGCATTATCTACCTTTTGGACTGGATGAGAGTTGGCTTTGGAGTAACTGTTTTTTTTCTCTTAAAATATCTACATCACGATACCCATTTTTCTCTTCGTGCGGCAGTTATTTTGTTGACGTCCAATGCAAAAATAGAATATTCATTCTACTTTCATTCAAGTATTATATAAAGCATTATATACATTAAAGAGTCATCGAGGAAAGCCTAAGTCTTGACTCGAAACGTGGCAGCCGGTTTTGGAAAGTCCACATGGCACGGGACTATTCTACAAAGTACCAAACTGGTAAGTAGCCAGGTTGACGGTAGGGACATCAGTAGTATCGTAGATAGCATGCTGGGCCCACTCAGGCTGGTTGATGGAGTCAATCCATCCCTCAGTCTCAAACACAATGCAGCCCCATTTGTTAACATAGTCAACACCGCCCTTGCCGGCGGCTTCGTTGCGGGCCTTTTGCGAGGCCTTGATGGGGATGGTGCCGTTCTGGCCATTGCAGGTGTAGACCTGCTGGGCGGGCTGGTTGGTAGCAATGTCGAGAGTGATGCCGGTGGACGGCGAAGAGATGTGGATGATGGGGACCACGCCGCTGTCCGGGTAGTAGGGCTGGCGGTCGTTGATGAAGCAGGTGTCCACACCGGTGCAGTTGTAGCCGCAGATGCCGTTGGCGTAGTTGAAGTCCTGGCCGACCTGCTTGCCGGAGGTGTAGTCGATGGTGCCGTGAGGGGTGTCGCTGACCTCGATGATGGTGCCGTTGGGCACGAGAATGTTATCACCGGCGACGTAGCGCGAGGCCATGGGCATGTGTAGGGTGTTGTTCAAGATAGTGGGCGTCTGGAAGGCATCCAAGTTCCAGTAGATGTGGTTGGCGAGCATGATTGGGGTCTTCTCGGTCAGCGACATAGAGACGATGCGGGAGGTCAACTGAGGGAGACCCTTGGGGTTCAATGGGGTCACGTCGGCGTCCACGGTGAAGGTGACATAGTTGATAACATCGCCAGGGAACTTCTCGAAAGCAGCGTCGAACAGCGAAAAGGTGATGCTGGTCTTGGTCGAGGCAGTGACGGTCCAGTTGCGCGCGTCGTAGCCGACGGTGCCACCGTGCAAGGTGTCAGCGCCGCCGTTGTCGTTGGTGGGAACGTGGTATGTGTGGCCGTCAATGGCGAAGGTACCGTTCTTGATGCGATTGGCATAGCGACCAACTGCGGCACCGAAGAAGGTGTGGTTGGTCTCAGTGTCGTGCAAGTAGGTCTTGGGATCATCATAGCCGACGATGACGTCCTGCAGGGTGCCATTGCTGTCAGGCACGTACAGAGCCACGATGCGAGCGCCATAGCCGATGAACGAGGCGGTGATATTCTCGGCGGTGATGTTATGGACCTTGAAGGGGTCCGAAGCATCCGAGGCGGCCGCGCTCAGGGCGGGCAGCGCCAACAGCGACGCGGAAAGATAGTTCTTGAAATGCATTCTGGAGACCAGGGAGATAGCAACGACCAGAAAGATCAGCGCGTAGATTGCGACAAGGATAGTCCACAGCCGAGGGGTGTGAAGCAGCGATGACAGGCGTTGACGGAGTCGGAGGAGCACTGCTTGGTGTGCGGCAAGGGGCATTCCAGCTTTTTTAAATGTGAGAAGCCACCGACGTTGGCACGCGCATTTTTTCTTTTCTTTTTTTCCTTCTAAAAAATTCCAAACCTTCTTCGTCTCCTCCCTTGGAAGCGGGGAAGCTGGTACAATAGGCTAGTGGACGTGCTATGGCGCGAACAAAGAAAGGATTGGGCGAGCGGGAGTGCGCAAGGAAGGCAGCTGGAGGTCCTGATGCTTGAATTCGGAGATGAAGTCACATCTGGGGTACAGCATTGTTTCCGGGGGGGCGCGAGGCCATGGCGATTGGCCTGAGCTGGGCAGAGAGGGGCGCGCTTGGTGGATAATGTAACGTGGAGAAGAGCTTGGTTGAGACTAGGTGAGGCCGTCCGCAAGCCTGAGCAAGGGAGAGAAGCGCAAGTCACATGGGAAAGGCGCACTAGACCGGAAACGGAAAGGTGCCTGTTGGCTGCGGTAGTCTGTATGCGGCAAGTCCGGTGGAGATGCCCTGCTGCGATTGGCTGCGTACAGACTGCTTCATCTCCAGGGCGAAGATCGACATCGGTTGGTACGAGTCAGCTACGGATATTATTGCGTATTGTTGGTATTGAAACGAAACAATATAAACCACGCTGCGGCAAGGTCTCCGGAGCAGTTGAGGTCGATTAATTAATTAATTCACCGAGAAGAACGCTTCTGAGCTGGAGCTTAGCGTTGATATTTAACCGTGATCCTTGCATTCCACGTATTAGTATCATGCTTCGTGCACATGGAGAGCCATCTCGTGACGGCATCGAGGCGCTTTGTTCGTGCAGGCTGCAGAGCGCTAGCCAGCGCGCAAGCCGATATGTCAATTGCCATTGAACATTGAATAGCATTAATGCGCCGAAATGGCCGCAAGCGGGACGTCATTAATCTTATTATACGAGTCACGTTTCTAGAACATGGGCAGCGTGGACCGCTCTCGGAGTCAGAGCCGGCAGTCTGACCTCTGTAGGTTGGATGAACCCTGCGGGGTAGAGCATCCAGAATACGGAGTCCTAGAAAATAGGAATGGAAACATTGAATTGCAGAGCAAACAAATCCATGGTATTGTTCGGGAGTACGTATCAACAGGGAAACAATGAAACGACTCAAACGACTCACGACTCACGAGAGACGCGGTCACATGACGGCGCTAGGCTGCTTGGGGCCTCGTGCGTCGCGATGGACTGCTATTTCGGGAGACTTGTTTATTGTGCTTCGCTCAGCGCTGCGACGACGTGCTGAACCCCGCGAACGCCTCACCAGACTCCAGAACCCCGCGACCCCTTGGATATGCCATGCGACCGACTCGCCTACACTAGGCGCCAGTGCCAGCCCGCATAGAGACGAATTGTCCGCGCTCTGTCGCGACCCGATCCAAATAGCCGCTCTCTCTGCGCTTTTACTCCTCCGCTAGCAGCTCTCCAATCGAACCAACTCCGGAGTCGCACGCATCCAGCGCCATGTCCGCCTCGTCCTCGCACAGCACGACCTCGTCGCCCGACGTGCTCGGCCCAGATGGAGACGCGCTGTATCTCATCTCGTCGCCAGTGCCAGACTTTCGCGGCCGGCAGAGCTGGCTCCCGCCGTATACCGTCCGCACGCCGCGCAGGAAAGAGCGGCTCCCCAGCCGCAGTCCCAGCAAAAGCGCTCAAACTCTGCGCTTCGATGACATTTTGCTCCCGCCAAAGTCGCCCAGTCGCCCTCGATCCATATCGCCCACCAAAATGCAGTCCGACGGCAACACCAGCCCGTGGAGGATCCGCGTTACCGTGGAGGCCGAGCAGGATGAGGATGAACAGAATGCCCGTGGGAGCCCCCGAAAGAAGCTCAAACCTTCTACAATCACTACCAAGGTTCCCCTCAAAGACGAAGAAGGGAATCCGCCTTCCGAAAAAAGACGAAGAGGACGACCGCGCAAGTCAGACCTTTCCGCGACGAGTCCCTCTCCGATCAAAGGAAGCCCTGGGTACACCCCCAAGCTGAAGCCATCAACTCCTGGAAAACGACCGCGAGGTAGACCGCGGAAGAGCTTACAATCGGAAACGGTCGCACAGAGCATCGAGACCGACCACCATCCTGAAACGACCGCCACTTTAGAGACACTGCATGATATTGACAACAGAAACTCACCCGTGCCCTTCCTGATAGAAGATGAAGGATCTGTCGCCGACTCGCAGCCAGATTCTGACCCCTTTCTTGACATGGTAGAATCTGGTTCTCTCAACAGTGAGCAACAGACAACAAATATTCCACGTCGTTTCTCGCCAAGTGAATCTGAAAAATCGCCTTCCCAAAGGGCAAAGGGCGTGCGCGTCATAGAAGGTGCCTCAGAGTTGACGCCAATAAAATCTCTCGCTGCTGCACGCAGAAATCAAGCCGTCTCCCCCGAGAACACTTTACACGCGGGCCATACACCTCGCCTTCGAAGAAGTTACCCGACCCCAGCGTCCTCCTCACTCGTCGACGAACATCAGGAAAACCAAAAGATGCAACAGTTACCCGAAGATGAGGACGTTCCTATTCTTGTGGACCCAACCGATGAGCACAACGAATTCGATACAATCATGGAAAGCGAAGGCTTCAGTATGGTGTCTTTGGAATCCCTCCCTTCCGCAAAACAAGCAGGGTTTAGTTCTATGTTGAACTCTGCCAAAGGCGCCCTTAAACCCTTTTTCGAGAGACAGAAGCCAGTTCCTTTCAACGAGAAATCTAAAGCAACAGCTACACTTGGCAATAACAATAACGATCTACTTGCAACATCGTCGCTCCATGAGTCGAACCATATCGAATCAGACCCCGCCCAAAACTCAACAGCTCGAGGATCAGAGCAGGTTATGCCTGATGAATTGACAAACTCGAGCAAAGGCCTGGAAAAAACGTTCAGCACATTCGACGGCAACACGCAACATCAACTTCAAGCTGGTCTGCGGTTTGGTGAACAACTTGCTCGTACTCAGATAGAAGCCGAGAATAAGCGCGTCCTGGAGATAGAGGATGAAGAAGAAGACGGGTCAGAGGAAGAGGAGGAAAAAGAGGGTGAAGAGGAGGAAGAGGAGGAAGTGGAAGAAGAGGAGCAGGAGGAGGAAGAAGACGAAGAGGAAGAGGAGCAGGAGGAGGAAGAAGGAGAAGAAGAGGAGGAAGAAGGAGAAGAAGAGGAGGAAGAAGGAGAAGAAGAGGAGGAAGAAGGAGAAGAAGAGGAGGAAGAAGGAGAAGCGGCCGAACCAAGAGAATCAGGAACCTTGTTCCAGGAGGAGTCAGTCCTTCAGCACAACTCTCCCCAGAAAGTATTTCCTAGCCTCTCACAACGCGAAGCTGAATGGCAACATGAGCGAGAAGTAGTCAGCCAACAAATCAACATGGCTGCTTCAAGTGACGTTATCGTACTCGGAAGTGATGAAGATGTCCAGTCACAGCCTGAGAACGATGAGCCCGAGTCACTTTTCAACGACGACGAACAAGACGAAGACGAAGATGATGACTTTGACGATATATGGCAAGAAGAGGCCAGGGATCGGAGTTTTGATAAACGATCCGACCGAGCTTCCCAAGTAGAGGAAAAATCGTTCATTCAATCAGCATCCCCTAAACGTACAGAACGACAAGGCTCCAACACGGACTACAAAACATACTACGAGTGGAATCCTGACAAAGGAGAGATCCCACCACTGGGAAGATCGCGAATGGCCCAATTACAAGACGAGGAAATCGACCTATCATTTCTACTGCGACCCCGTGACACTCCCAAGTCAAGGAAATACTACGCAAATAGCAGCCCTCATACAGTAGCTAGCCAGAAGTCCCAGTCGAACACCAATGCTAAGGTTGAAGTTGTCAACAACGGACGAAGATCGCCCCGTGACATACGGTTATCCCAGGGGCTAAACCGAACCGACCCCAGCATGACATCTGATCGAGGTCATGACCATGAAAATACGCGTGACGATGAAGATTACCAGGAAGAATATGAGGAAGAAGAAGATGAGGAAGAAGAAGAGGAGGAAGAAGAAGAGGAGGAGGAGGAGGAGGAAGAGGAGGAAGGGGGATATGAAGAAGAGCAGGAAGAAGAACGTGATGACGAAGTGGATGCCATTCAAATGTCCGACCAGAGGGCAACCCCAGAGCACGATTCTGATATGGAAAACTCTGTGGTCACGCCAGACCTTGGGGCTTCAGTCTCAAAACCTTCATGGTTCCGCCGTCTCACTAACAACGTTACCCCAGGCTGGTGGGCCAAACCAGAAAAGGAACAATTCATCGAAGAACAACCGCTAGATGAGTCCTTGAGCCCGCCATTTAATGGAAACATTGACGTGCTGTATTCACCGGTTATGGAATCAACTCCCAATCTAAAACGTGCACGGGAACCTGAGCCTGAGCATCTTTCGTCCGTGGACGTCCGTCATCAACCACACAAAAAGGCTCGTTCCGTGGCCTTGACGACATCGGGATATTTCACAGATGCCCATTACGTTGCACTAAGGCGTCTTTATTCTACTGCCAAGCGATTTCCCGAGAAATTCCCATATCATCCAAACACGCATCGTGACGAGATGATTGGCGACTCCCTTTGGACTTCTGACGGAGAGCATGGCCTCCCCATTGCTGAAATTCAATTCGGTATTCTGGATCGATTTGTGTCCGACCTTTCAGAAGCTGATCTGCAGAATGGGGGTAGTGGTGAGATTGGATGGACAGAAGATGACCTCCACAAACGGTTGTTCAGTATAATTGTTGGCGAGCAAATCCGCAGAGAGCAGAAAGAGCAACAAACTCATCCGCGTCGGTAACAACCCGAATACTTCCAAACAGTTGACGAGGGAAAAAAAAGTGCGAGGGCTTTTCATATATCGATATCGTCTTATATTTGATTTCTCATTTGGTGTTCTGACTATTTCGGGGTGCATGACCAGAGGGCGTTAGTTCTGCAGTATATAACGATTCCCCACAGCTATTTGATTTTATTTCTTTGACTCTTTTTATGAATAATGAGGGTTCAACCTACAATTTTCAAGCTATTTTATTTGACAATCCACAAAAATAGAACCGTCACGCATTCGCAATTCAATACTTGAACACATGGATCATCAAAAATTTCATGTTGGTAATGACATAAACGTCTCAAAAAAAAAAAAAAAATCTCTCTGTGATACCATGTCTGATAGGAATAAATATTGTTAATTTAGTGATGCCTTTTTCACGTGCAAGAGTGTCGCCCATTTTCCAATGTCTCAATTTAAACTCCAGTCTCAACCCTTGATTTTAACCTCGACTCCAAACCCAATCCCAACTTATTCGATGTACTCAATAGTCACCGTGTTGTCGGTATATTTGCTCTTGGTAAGTTCCTTATTGTCCTCCTTAATTTCAAACAGAGTAGCGTCTGTTATATTGAATGTCTTTTGACCAAGACTTGCATAGGCATCCGTGAATCCAACGGTACCAAACTCTGCAAAGGGATACCCAGACGTGTAAGGCTGAACCATCCACAGCACCTTATTTTGACACAGTGGATAGTATTGTAGAGCAACATTTGCTCCTTGTTTTTTGCCAGTCGTGAGGTTCTCGACTTGAACATACCCTTTATCTTTACCGATTGTTATTACTACAATTCGGATTTCATCACCCTCCTTGATCTCAGCAAGTCCAGTTGACCAGTCCGGGTTCCGGGCGAGCCATGTACGATAGATGGGTTTCCCATCCTGGACACATGCAGTAATCCCTCCTTGTAGCATTCTGTTACAGGTGCCACCAATCCCAAGCCACATGGTCATGCAGTTTGTAGCGCTATCATTTCCTCCCGAAGGCACCTTCGGTGCAGGAACTATGAGTTTGGCACTCACCCCATCATAGGCCTCTTTATCAAGCATGGCTCCGGCCCAGAGGTTTTCCTTTTCCGATATATTGGCTGCAGGAAGGTTTTCAGTGTAGTAATCAGTATGAATATTGCTGAGCGCCGCCGCAGACGAAAGTCCGAAGAGAGCCAATATCGATGCTACACTGGAAAGTTTCATTTTGAAGATGGCTCGGAAAAAAAGATATTGCAAAATATGTGTTGATGGTAGGACCCTGATAGTGCTGTACACTTTCTTGTTGATAGAATATTGAGAGACCATTTATAGCGGAAATAAGATTAGACCGGATTTTAAACCGAGGGCTGATGGTGTATACCGAATATATCGTCATAGGTTGTGTTGACAAAGAATCTTTATTGTGGAGTTGAAACAGATACAAAGAAAGCCGTCGATTTTACAGTCTTCTTTATCAATAATTTAACCAATCCAGTCAATATACGGGCGGCAGTGTTTGAAAGTAAAGAGAAAGAACATAACTCGAGTTTTAATGTCTAAATATGTAAGCTTCCTTTTAAGCTCTCAAACTGTCTCTCCTTTGTCGATATGAAACGTTGACGTATTGCATGTGCAAACACATACCAGCTCTACATATGTTAGGTCAAAGAAATGGCTTTACTTTTTATCTGGCCTCTTTATTAAGTTTTGAAAACATTAAATTTCTTCAAAGAAACATAACCAATAAAGAGATCACCCCTTTCAAGTCTTTTTGTTTATAAAATGTTAACTGCTGCTTACTAAATATCAACAAGGAAAGGTCGAAACATGCATATGAAAATCGTATGCAGACTAGACGAACAAAACCAGCCAATGAAGTTTAAAAACTCTGCTAACAATCAACCCATTACGCCGTATTGTCAATGAATGGACTCCGGAGCCCAATACGTCCCAGTACGGTGACTATTCCTGCTAGAACTAGCCCTTCTTGACGCCCTCCATTTGCCAAGGTCAGGAGATAGAGGTACTGAAGCTAGCTCAAAGATCTGCCGAAGAGGCATATGCCTCTGACGCTGCTTGGCCTGCTCAGCGTCGTAGAGCTGGTTCCTCGCCTCCTGTAAAGCCCGTTCTCGCTCAATACGCTCACTTCGTGCGGTCCCTCGCCGCTGCAAAAAAGCCAGCCAAAAATAGCGACCGACGACGCCCAGAATTCCAACTCCCATTATGATTCCGATTGTCAACCCAACGATCATCCCTACAGAGTGGTCAGACAGCTTTGCTGACGGCGGTGAAAGGGGCGATGACGACGACGATGTCGAGGTCACCGCCGGGCCAATGTCCCAACCCTTGATCGCGACCGCGGCGACGTCTATCGCTGCCGGAAATGTCGTGGCAGTTATCAGAGGGCCCGAAGTTGGGGAATAGCTAAAAGTACTCCCAGGCGATATCTTGGAGCCGCAAACAGCTCTAATTCCGTGATCCTCTAGAGGATCGGCAGTATAGCCACTAGCCAGGTAACTTGTCAGCGAAATCCTCCCGTAACGAGTGTTTTTATGAACAAATAATTAACCTTGGACAGCAAGTTACTGCTGTACTTGTCGACCGGATAACAGTGGACAAAGCTGTAAACCAGCTGACCGGGCACACAACTGGTGACAGGCTAGTGACTGTTGGAATTCCAAATCCAGGGAATGCCGAATCAACCACCGTAGGTAGCTGCCCATACGAAGCCTTAACCTCTATTAGAACGCATTCAACAGAGGCGGTAGACTCATATTTAAAAGTGTACAGCGGGTCGTATGCGATGAGAATACTATCGAAAAATCTACCCACATTGTTGTGGAATCCTAGAGACTTGTAGTTCGGATTTGCGCTGAAATGCGTCGAAAGTGGCAACCACGAGGTAACAATTCCGTGAACCGTCTTAGCCTGTGTTTGGGTTGGCGTATGAGACGGAAGAACTGCCGCAGTGGCGGAGATGATGATGAAGAAAAAGTAAAAAGTAAAAGTCGAGAAGTGAGACATTATGCTATGACGATGAAAACCAAGTAAGAGTAACCGTAACAAAGAAGTGAGGGTAATATCTTGATTGATATCTGGATGAAGAGACGGAAAGATCTTTTCGAGAATTGCAGCAGTTTATAAACTAGATAACAGCATACGAAGTACATGCAGACCGCAAAGAAAGACTGCAAACACAGCGTGAAGCTGCCGCCCGCCATCTCTGCTGGAGACCATTTTCGCTCAGTTTTGTGGAACAGGGAATAAACGGTATTTGAAATAGTTGGTTTCAGCCTTGCAAGTTTTAGAAAAGGACCATCCAGGGTGACATGTAGAAGAGGTGCAGTAGGAAGCCGTCTGGCTCTACAGCGGCTTATTCCATCAAGTCACGATTTCGACATCTAGACCAATTAACGCTCCCCCAAGTATGGAAGATTGCCGAGAACATGTGAACCAAGCTATTATGATGGTTTCCTTTTCTGCAGACCCATCAATTTACGCTAAATCTTCGTTTGTGATGGGTCTTCTTGGGGTTCACATCTGTTTGCTGAGCTCTTGACCAATCACGTGCCTTCCTTGCCAGGCTGGATTGCGATGCCCATCGAAGACGAGTCAAAGCTTCAATTTTGCTACCATTGCAAACCAACATGAGTCATTTGAAGTACATGTATATCCTCCGAGCCTTCTGTTGTAGTTTCGAATGACACATCTTCAATTCTCCGTTCCCTAGTTTAGCGGGGAACTCAATTCGTATTCGTTGCGAGCTACAACGTTCGGGAGATGGGCAGGTAGATGACAAACGGTCGATATTCCAGATGTAGGGAGAAGGTTCAAAATTATTGCGTTAGCTTTGTGAATCGGGTGCACGTTTATTCTCAGCTGGGAAGTGGATGGGAAGAACGGATATCGAGGCGGTAGATCTACAGAACATGTACATGGAAAAGTTTATGGGCTTAACAATAAGACCGAAGAAGGATAGTTCTTCAATTTTTAATAAATCCCGGCTAGTTTCGTGAATCATCCCGTCAGAATCAAGTCCCAGAAATTATCGTATCCTGAATGTCGCAAACAAGTCGTTTTCGGAACTTGCATACTGACTTGCCTATTACCCAATCACAGACCGTGCATTTAAAACGGAGGCAGCGGATGCTGTACAGGTCTACGATACAAAGTGGACATAGATCTACGAGTCGATGTCGATGGGATACCTAGTGGCTCTGTTCTTAAAGGGACACTTGGAGCATGCACCAATGTCCATAATACTACTAGCGCTATCGTTTAGTGATATTGTTTTGCGATCTACAGCTGTTGCCATTATTCAAAGACACAGTGATGGTTGACTTTAGGGTAGCGGACATCACGTGACATATTCTGTTGGAAAAGACGATGCCAAAGTCAATCTGTACCAAGCCGAAGAATTTCTTGCATATTGAATAGTAAATATAGCCAGTAAATTGACTTTCTGGCTGTTTTTAATTTACCAAATTGATTAAATTTCGATGTAGATGCAGGAGATAAACGCGATCATTTTCCTATAGAATCTAGAAGCGCAAACCCCGGCGTATGAACCATGGACGAGAAACGCACCAAAATAGGCAGGCCAAACATGAGATGCGTTAAGCTAGAGCAGCGCTACCCTCGCACTGACCTGATAAGCAGTACAGTCTACATGGTAGTGTCCGAGACAGCCGGGGTGTTTGCCATTTAGTAGTAATAGTAGTATGCAGTATTAGTAGTTTAGAGGAACTGACCTAGTTGTTAGTTAGCTCTGACCAAAAGGTCCACCGAATAGTAAGCCACGTGGAGTGACGGTGCTGACGGTGTTAGACTTAGGATGCTACCTGAGCGTTTGATGACGAGTGCGTCTTCTTTAAACCGCTCTAGCCAAAGCTTCTTCGTAGACAGAGTTTGGCGGCGCATTGAATGCATGTCACTGAATGAGCCTGCTGGGCGATGCTCGCACAGGCAAGAAAATCCAAGCCACGACCACAGAGAGTTGACAGTAGACAGTATGAAAGAAATCAGGTGACTGTGACAGCCCTAGGGCTGGAAAAGTATCTGTGACTAAAGGGCGTTGTTAAATGTGCTTATCAGCCAATCACGGCGACGACATCTCCAGGGCTGGTGCCTGAGATAACGGCCGGCGCGCTTATTGGCTGCGGGGCTCTCCGCAGCCCCGCTTAGTGGCCGTGGTTGGCTCCGTGGAGTGGGGGTGGGGCTCCTTCCTTAATTCCTTATCGCGGGCAAACGTCAACAACATGATTGCTCCTGCTTGCTTTGTCTTGCTGAACTCGCTGTCTTTCGCTATGATCAGTCCTATCGCGATTCGGCAATGCCACGCCAGACTATCGTCAATAATTGCCTCAGCCCCATGCAAGGTCCCAACGCTTGTTTTCTGGGTGCAATCGATTCCTCGGAGTGAGACGTGGGAAACTATTGTATCGGCGGTTACGGCGCAAGGAGATGCATGCCTGAGTCAAGCTCAAGTTGCATCGCCCGTGTCGACCTGCTAATGAACCACCATGGCTTCGATGTAATAGTGCAGTACGAAAAGGCTACTACTAGTCTACATGTATGTACGTAGTAGTACGTACTATGTTCGGCGATCTTCGTCTGCTCCGCCAACCCAACCGGATGGCCGAGGCGCGTTCCGACCAGACGGACAGCTAAACGAGCACCCACTGCGCACGTCAGTCGGTCTCTGACAAAAATAGATCATCACCGTTCTTGTTCTTATCGCGCCCGGTGATTGGCACCGCCTGTGGGTTGACAACTGACGCTATCCGAGTGACAGACAAGACACATGAATCTCAGATGGATGATGCATGCCGTTGCCACTATTGGAACTCTCTCGATAGGTTCCTGTCGCCCTTGCTCTTGCTCTGATAAGACCTGGAGTGTGGCTACAAGGGCCATCCTGCCCAAATCACCTCCTATCACAGGCTCGGCCAGCGGCGTCCACTGTCGTGTGCCTTACCATTCATCCAGTGGCGGGGTCAACGTCTGATCCGATTGGCAACACAGGGAAAAGAAGCTATTTAGCGACTATACTGCAGGGATTACTGCGGAGCCGCCCTGTTCTTCCTGCTCATCCTGTATAACTACTCCCCGTACCGCCACGTCGGCACCGGCTGTCTCCTTCTCTCGGCTGTTCTGACCCTCACACCATGCTAGCATCATGTCGGAAGTCTCCTCCTTGTGGTGGACCGACGACAGGATAGATGCCACGCTCTGCCGCCAGTATGTCCTCTCTCACCTGCAGCCCGAATTCCAGACCCGGCTCTTCACCCTCTTGCCCTGGGGCGAGGGCCTCACCAGCGAGTCGTACCTCGACTGGATTCTGACCAAGGCCGGCAAACTCTTTCTCATCCTCAATGACATCGGTATTCCGCACCGTATATTCGACCTGGCTGATGACTGTGTCGACGACTCTGATCTCCCCTTTGCCGAAGCCCGCGTCGGTGACCTGAATCTCGGCTCCAACTCGTCGGCTCTCAGGAACAAGTTCTTCCTCGCCCAGTGGCGCTTCCTCGTTCGCGGTATCGCCGATGGTGAACATGTCAAGTATACGGCAAATGAAGGCGTCCCGGTCGAAATCGTCAGGGGCAATCTCGTGAGCTCAAACAATAACAAAGATGGAGTGGAAAAGGTCGTGCTGTCGGGTGCTGTGTGCCGGGTTTATCTACGCACGCAGGTCGAAATCAATGCGGCGCCGCACTTTTATGAAGAGGACGAGGTGCTGGAAGAGGTTCGATCGCTGCGAAAACTGGCCCACGAGCATCTCTTTTCCATCCACGGCTCGTACTTTGTCGATAACAGCATCAATGTCCTCTTCAAGGGCGACTATGACCGCACACTGGCCAATTTCCTGGTGGATGCGCCTCAGTCGTTTAAGCGTCTTGGTAAGCCTGAGCGCCGCGAGATCCTGGTGAATTGGCCGCATTGCCTCGTCAGTGGCCTTGCGTGGCTTCACGCCCATGGACACGGCCACGGGGCGATTCGGCCATCCAATGTCCTTGTCGACCACGAGTATCGAATTTTTCTCGGCCATTTTGAGGCTATGGATACGCTGCTAGACCCGCCAAAGATGAACGACATCGAAGCCTACGAGTACGCGGCTCCTGAACGATGGATCCGCACTACCGCTATCCAGGAGGTCAACACAGCCAAGACTAGTCACCACTCTGGAGGCCGCACGATGCGTAAGACGGCCTCAACGTCGAAGCTGCGGCAGTCGTCCAAGATTCGGTCCAGCTGGATGACGGAAACCTCTGTCGCGCCGTCGGTGTCGACCGAATCCAAAGGAACGGTCATCAGGGTTGGCTCTGGCAACTCGTCGTCCAACGGGTCTTCTTCATCCTCTTCAGTCGGTTCTGACCGTAGCGGCGCGGGCACCAGACGAGGATCATATTTCCGCACTAAACCTATCCTTTACACCCCGTCCATCACATCATCCAACTCATCCGACTCGACCACCCGCCCAGTCTCTTCTCCGCAGGACGCTTCAACCATCCCTTTTGTACCCTACAACTCGACCATTGTGCGGACGTGGCAATCGCAGCAGTCTAACATCCAGTTCTCTGACATCTTCTCTCTCGGCGCCATCATCATTGACATCTTCACTTTTCTGTGCGAGCGCAAGCTATCGTCGTTTGCCAGCCACCGCGCAGCTAAAAACCGGACACCCGGACGTGGTGGCGGTGTGGCCGACGCCTCTTTCCATCTGGCACCCAATTTGGGACAGGTATCATCATGGCTAAGCCTGCTAGAGCGCGAAGCCAAGAAGCGCAAGGGACTCGCTTTCCGAGCAGTCGAGCCGATGGTCGAGGTTGTGCGTGAGATGATGGCTCGGAGTCCCGAGAGACGGCCGCTGGCGGGATATGTCGAAGGCGAATTTGCGCGGACAATCGAGCAGCTAGAAGGCATCCTGGCTACACACTGTATAGCGGTCCCACTCCCCAAGCCCAAGAAATCTCCGCCCTCGACCTCAGTTGGTCAGCCACTGGACACCCTGGCTGAAAGCGAGACTGATGACTACGACCAAAAAGAAAAACAACCCATCCACATACCCCAACGAACAAGCAAGAAATCGGCTCTGAGACTATTAGACTTTGATTTCCCATCCCCAAACACCAAAACCAAATTCCCGTCTCTTGACTACAATACCACAAGCAGCAGTGAAAACAACTCCCCATCCTCCGAAGAGTCCTTCGACCCCGGGATGATGGTCTTGCACAATATACTTGACAAGAAACTCTCCAGACGGCCGAGTTTCTTCGACGACGTCAACTCTAGTCTATCAAGTCTGCCGCGATACGAGGCGTAGGCAACCTCGTCTCTTCACCATCGTTTCTCTCTCTCTTTTCCCTTCTCTTCTTGATATTCAACCTACTTAGACAGGTAATAAATATGTGTTAATTTATGGAACGGTACGCACGGCACGATGCAATTGGATGGGTGGTATTTTTTATGTTTTTTCTGGTGTAATTTCCTTCTTCTGATATACCTTGTGATCTTCTTCTATTCCAATATCATATTGATGCAACTGTGGGAGGGTCAAAATGTACTTTCAAAACTATTTTTATCAAGAGGAATTGAAAAGCAAAAACAAGAATTCTGATCAAATCGTGTTCGTAAAGCTAGTTGGTTCTATCTGCACAAAGTATTTTATACAATATTTGAAAATGATCCATCCACCACCAACAAATCTAAAAAAAAAAAACTTACAACCACAACGCCATGAACCCGGTGAATCCAACGAGAGCGCTGTACGCAATAAACGCAGCGTTGGTGGAGATGGTGGCCATTGGGGAGTGCGCACCTGGAGCAGCGGCGCCGCTGGACGTAGCTGCAGCGCCTGTGGTTCCGGCAGAGCCAGTTCCGCTGTTGCTACCAGAGCCAGATGTGCCTGTAGAACCCGAGCCGGCAGCAGTGGCGGTTTGGTCGAGGGTGGGCAGTGGTGCGCTGGGATCAACGTCCCAGCCGCCCGAAGTCGAGGCCGGGCAGGCCAGAGGCGTGATCGACGAGACGGACGCGGTGTATGCGGACAGCTTGACGCCGGACGGGCTGACGGTCTTCCAGACGGACTTTAGGTTGGAAAAGTCCGGCGAGATCGGGGTCGGGGTGCCTCTGCGTGTGTATCCGCCGACAATGTCGGTGGCAGTGGGAGCAGCAGTCGCGGCCAGGCTGGGACCGTAGCTGATCAGGCCGTACTTGTTGGCTTCCTGGATCCATTCATAGACTATGGCTCCGGACCATGTGTCAGACATCTCAGAGCCGAAGATGGCGGTCTGGTCCTGGAAGGTGCGCGGCGGGGCAGAGATGCAGCCAGTCTCGGAGAAGAAAATAGGCACAGAGTATCCGGTGGCGTTCTTTTGCAGCATCGCATAGCCGGAGCCTTCGTACGTGTTGTCGCCGCACCATTCATAGGCATTGAGCGAGTAAAAGTCGACGTTTTCGGAGGAGTTGGCCGAGCACGCAAGGTAGTCTTGCAACATGGGACGCAGACTAGGAATGTCGGCAGCCGCATAACCGACGGGGATCTTGCGATAGTTCTTGGAGTCACGGTAGGCCTTGACGTCACGCGCAGCAGCCTTGACGTAAGGAGCAGCCCAAGATCCGTTGGGCATGGTCAGTACTTCGTTACCAACCAAGACACCGGCCAAATTGTCGTAGTCGTGGAAAGTGTCCAGAACGGCTTCGTAGGCCTTGAGCATGGTCGAGTTCCAGTAAGGATTGCTCTGCGAGAGAAAGGTAAGCTACAGTGCTTTGAACCAGGTTTGGGGGGTTTATTGTAATATACCTGATCAATGGATGAGTCAAAAGTCTCCAGATCGACAAACAAGTAGATTCCAGCATCCTCAAACGCGGACATGCAGCCGTCATGGTCTCCCTCTGGATCGACATGGTATACTCGGATGGTGTTGGCACCCAGTTCCTTCATCAGGGCCGCGTCGAGTTTGCATTGGGCAGTGTCGACCAGAGGGTCGTTGTCAGTCAGCTGGTAGGCGACGCCTGGACGATTGAGTCAGCGCAGACACAAAGAAAGCATTTGTTGAGTCATACCCTTGATGAAAAATTGATCGCCGTCGTCAGTGAAGAATTTGGATCCCACGGTGGAGATCTTGGAAATAGCAGCGACCTGGGTGGCCTGCAGGCCCAAGCTGAGCAAGCCTGCCCAGGCGAGGGAGGGAAAGCGAGCGAACATAATGAGACGCGACAGTTGGGAGTCAGTAGCGGACGACTGTAAAACCAGTAAACAGGCGACCGGAAATTAAACGAGTGCGAATCGAGCGAGCGACAGACGACGGCGCGAGAAGAGCAGCGAGAGTCAAGGAGTTGTGAAGAATCCGTGGAGAATTACGTGAAGAAGTGAGTGAGACCTGAGACAGAGACAAAATCATGGGGGGGGCCTTGGCTGCTGCAATTTGCCCGCAGGGGCCGATTGGCTAAGGGAGCCGCCGGCGCATTCTTGTTTCAGCGTGCCCAGTTCCAACTGGGCTGCGCATGGCCTGCAGTGTGCGCAGTACTTGTAGGGTCAAGAATCAAATTTAATCAGATCGTGTTGTGCATGAGATATCGTAGTCCTCGTATTATGATGTGATCTGCCAATCCGGCGTGCGGAGCAGTCACGTGACGTCTGCTCTTGCCGTCTCCGCAAACATCCCTGCTCGGTCTGCCTACATCATCTTCCCAGCATCCTCTGTCTGAGTATGCACCGCTATATTCCACACTTGACCTGCCGTTCTTTGTCTACAGAACATACAATAATAACTAAGCACTGCGAATACAGCTCACTTGGTGACCTCCTTGGGAGATGCCTTTGGATCCGACCTATGCGTCCGTCCTCAACGAGGACTGTGACTTGCACTACTGGTACTGCTCGTCTTTGTCGCTGGCGGCGGCGGCATTGGCCGTCAATATAACGCGTTGTTTGAGCACCTCAAGGCTTTCCAAGTGCTGGATGAAGCGCGGTAGATCCATATGTAATTGTACGTACTCTGTAGGAGTATTACAGAATGCGTCTTTTTATACATTGTGCATATTATGTATGAAGTAATTATATATGCTGTCGATCTGTGCATGAGAATATGAATGTCGGTCAGTGACTAACATGACATGACCACATCAGCAACGGGCGAATCGTAGCACCGTGATTAACGTTATCGCAGTCGATGTCATCGGGTTTAATTACTTCATTACTCTTAAATTAATGGCCAGTTGTCACGGTTGCATCGAATCAAAAATAACCCGCGGTGTGGATCGGCCCTAAACGCTCCCTTGGGATCGGGAATTGCAGAGTAGCATGGTTACGATGCACTCCAGACTGTGCCAGTGCTGATACCCGACCGCCTGTCTTCGCTGATAGCGCACGCCCAGCAGTTCTAGACCAAGCCTAGTGCGCCGACTATTTAGTGCTAATTTACCAGGCCACGCTCGCTTCAGATGCCCCTTGGCGCGTCGACGGCCGCACCACGTAGGGCCTGATTGCTATAAATCTGGTCGACGAGCATGGAGCAGCATACGCATCCTTCATGACCGTTACAGTCACAGCCTGCGTTTCACGAGAAACGAGGAGCCGCCTGCGCATTGGCCGAGCCCGCCAGGAAATTATCTTCATCTCCACGTCGGAGGGGCCGTTTGCGGTTGATCACTGCTGATCTCGCCCCGTTCCTCAGTGTGCGCTATTTCCGCAGCCTGTGGTGCCATGATCAGCGTCGTAGCACTGTATAACTAGGGGTTCCCTATCGCTATAACACGGGCGCGCTCGGCCTGGCTTAACTTGGAACCTAACTCTCCGTGTCTGCATGTTGTCGCCTGACCGTGTGAGTCGCGATATGCCATCGCCATCGCCATCGTCTTCCCAGCTTCACCATCATCATCGCTGTCGCATTCGTTCGCATCGCTCGACATCGCTGCAGCGGAACGATTGACCGCGTTACTGCGTTTCGACGTCATCGCCGCCCCCGGACCTGCCAACCCGCGACTCAACCACGACGACACCACGACACCACAACCTCAACAACAACCACCATCCCAATCTTACCAATTCCTACATGCACGCTCGCTCTAATACCATCTTACCCGATATCATCGACCTCTAACACTAGAACACTATTCTTCTGACACCACTACACTATCGATCCTCCATGTCTACGGATACGGAATCCCCTTTTGACGTCTCCGCCGAAGCGGCGGCCCAGCTCAAACACAACGAGAGCTTCCAGAACGTGCGGAAACGCATGAAGCGAAAGGACCACGCGACCGACCTGTGCAGGTAGAATTGCTTGACCCCTATCCGTGGATAGCTTCTGACTGGATTGCAGCTTCTGTCCCTTTCATACCGACGAGTGCAGCGAGCAAGACCTGGCGACCTTTCGCTTCCACCGCGACATCATCTATGCGCTGCTTCTCCCCCTTTTCGAAGTCCACGACCGAGCCACTCAGACGGCAACGCGTGTGCTGGGCCGACGCAAGGGCGTCGAGCCCGAGCGTGCCTTTCGCGGCGAAGCCCGCGACGCCTTTACCTGGCTGCACTGTATTCTGACCGAGGAGCAAGACTTTTGCCTGGCCGAAGGCTGCCCGGCCTGCGTTGTCTCGCATGTCCTCTCGTCAGAGCCCACCATTCGCCTCGTGACCGTCGCCTGTCTGCTGTGCGATCTCTTGCCCGAAGCGGAGCTGTCTGAGGTCACGATGACGAACCTGCCAAACTTTGTCTTTTGGCTAGAAACGATGGAAAAGGCAGTCCGCGACGACCCTCTTTGGGGAGACCGGTTCTGGCCCGCCATTGAGCATCGCGCCAAATGTCTGAGTCTCCAGATCAAGCACCTCATCATGCAATGCGTCGAATTCCACAGCGGCACCGAACTGCAGAAGCCCTCGATCAAGCCCTCGTGCGCAGTCACGACGCGGCCCGACAAACGAGCATACCGCGTGCATGTGCAAAACATCCCAGTGCAGCCATCGGCCCTGGCACGGCGACAGCTGCACATGGTGTGGGAGGAGCAGGAGCTGGCGTCCAAAATGCTGGTGAGCTGTTGGGGCTCAATGTGCCGGACCGACCGACGCCGCAAGATGATTTCATCTATTGATCGCGCACGCGAGACGCCAACCACCTGATTTTGGTGACAGTTTTTTTTTTCTTTTCTTTTTGTTCTTGCATTCTTCTGGTACCTTTTGGCATATTTATCATTATACCCTCCTTTGTTGGTGAATCTTTGAGTTAGACTGGTCTTGAGCGTGGGAGTCTGGAGTTACATACCTGGTTATCGATATCTTTTATAGCTGCACATGGGATTTGCAGGTGACTCGGTTACATTCTTATTGTGTGCTGAGCATGCACTGGTATATAGCAGTGGCAGAGATTTAGTTGTCTCTGAATTTATTCTATTGACTGTTATCTGGGTGTTCTGTAGTGAAATAAGACAAACCTAGTAGGGAAACAATTGCCGGCGATCTGATCATTGATACGGAAGAAGTGAGCGGGTAGTCAGGCGGACATGGCTTATAAACGAGATTAGTTGATAGACCTTGACTATGCGAGATTTTCGGCATCCTTCTAATATATTCATCGACCCATGGATAACACCCTGCTCCAGCTCGTCCCCATTAGCCCCCTCTCGGTATTAACTGCAGCCATGTCAATGCATACTACGCTATCTGCAAGCCCACCAAACAAGAAACCTGCAAAAAAGAAAAAGAAAAAAAAGAAGGAAAAAAAAAGAAAATACAGGTCAAGAGACTGCCTGATTGGCCGCAAAACCTCCGCACGATCCCCCTTTCTTATGTACGCAAATCCTTCCAAAGGTCAGTAGGTTTGGGCCGGGCGGTATCTCTGCATGATGACCGCGTGTTGGGAAGCAGGTCGCTGGAAGAGGAATGCGGAGTGTACGTTTTCTGCATACTGCAGGGTGCCGATTCTTTGTTGCCTCTCTATTTCATATACTGCGTATACTCGGGGTCTCGGGCAGATTTTTATTTATTGTGTTTTTTGTTTTTATTTTATTTTCTTTTCTTATTTCTTGTTAGTTTTAATGCTGATACCAGCATGTACTGTATCATGGATACATGTATACACCGCCACCGTTGTTCCACCAGTTAGACCCTTGTCGACTAACAACATAAGTGAGTATGTATGCTGTCATCGTCTCAGTCTCGATCAAAATTTTCTTTTCCAGGTTGTTTCTTTTTTTCTCGTTTCTTTTCGCTGCTGCCTGCAACCTTGAAATGTAGTATGTACACACACAGGGCTACATGTAGCACAGTACGCGCAATGCATACTAATATTCACCTTGAAATTGATAGCATCTGTACGATGATTAAGAACAAGGCTGGCAGCCTCGAACGCGCACGTTGCACGGCATGTATCAATTAATTTGCTATCGCCCATTACCTATATTACATATTACATATTACATTATGTAGCCCATTTGCCTGGGCCAGACACGGCGATTGCGGTTCAACGTTTCCTTGGCGTGTGCCCGGCGAGCCGGTTATTACTATTACTGTGGCTTTTTTGGGGATCATGTGGTCAACTTGGTCCTTAATAATTTTGTTTGACTCGCTCGTGTCCGGAAACGAAGCGTGGCGACATGCGAGAATGCCGAATTGTGGGTTGGGGCGGGTCGGATATTGTGCATCTAGAATCAGTCAAAAATAATGTACAGTACCAGAGATGCACGATTTCAAGGTCGAGAGGAATTGAAGATCCCACAGTCCAGTATAAATATTAATTCATGCCCAACGGCGTCCACAGTACGTACTGTAGTACGGAGCAAAGGAATAAGACTAGGACGAGACCCAGTCGAATCGAGCTTCTCTGTGCCGATCCAGCTAATCTCAGCCTTGTGCTAGGCTGTGGACTAGTTGGCAGTAGTTCTAGACTTGGGCCTCACACGCACAGTTTTTGCTCGCAGTCTTGCAGCAAAATTTTTTTCCACACGGTCGGACATTGACTCGAAACTCGGCAAAAACCCAGTTTTTTTTTTTTTTTTTTTTTTCGTCTCGTTCTCGTCTTCTCCTCCACCGTTGCACCGTTTCACCCTCTTCTTGCCGATTCTCCCATAGCCGCGGCCGGATGCGGGTTTCATGGAGATTGGCAGACGCGGTCTAGACCGGCGGCTGGGCCTGGGCCGGGGAGTGCCGAGGGCTAAGCCCTGGGTCGTTGTACGCCTACGCTGTGCAGTGCTGTGCAGGTGCTGTACAGCCTTGCAGCTGGCACTGGCAGGAACGGGCTTGACCGCTGGTTGCTTGCTGGTTGCCTGCAGCTAACCACGACGTATATCCGTACTTGGTACGTACTTACAGGCAGACTTTCGACTATACGTAGGACTGTAAGACTGTAAGAGGCTAGACTCGTTGCGGCACCGCGAGTGGAGCCGCCGCGGGCCCCACCTGCAAATCTAACTTTGTTCGGCTGGGCTGGGCTGGTCTGGCCTCCTTCCTTCGTTTCTTCTTTTCTTCGCTTCATCTCTTCTTCTCAGCTCGTCTCTTACTTCAGTCCGGTCTTCTGCCCTGGTGCTCGACTTTCGTCCTTATTGTCCATCGACCCGTCCATAGAGATCTGCCTGCTCGACACATATCTACCGCTTACCTAACAAAGAACGCATGCCGCCGTTGACGCCGTCTTTGGATGGGAGCTGAGCCCTACAGGAAACAACCATCACCACAGGAACAACCACCACCACAGGAACAACAGGAACAACAGCCGTCCGCGGACTGCCTCCGATCAGCCATTCCATGTCGCTGTCGCTGTCGTCGTCGTCGTCTCCCCCCGCCGCCTGTTGTTCCACGCGAGCCCACTCCACTCCAGCGCCGTTGAGACCGTTTCGTCGACAGCGTCTGCACTCGCCCCTGTCCCGAATCATCTCCAAGGACAGGACGCGCTTGCAGCTCCCGCCGCTGTCGTTCACCGACTCCATGGCGCTCGATCGTGATCGCTCCCAGCAGCCCGACCATCCGCCTTCTGCACCGCTCACCCCGCCCGCCGACGAGGAGGATGAGCGTGCTCGCTGGCGACCCGCCCGCGGCGAGATCCTCTCACCCAAGCCGCAAATGCTTATGGACCAGGGCCGCTCCCGCCCGGACCCGTCACCGCCCGACTCCCACCAGACCCTGCGCTCTTCCTTGGACCAGCCCTCACACCGACCGTCTCTGGACGGAGATGAACACATGTCGGATCTTCACCAGGGGGTCGCTTCGAAGCAGTGGCTGGACACTGCCATCGACACCATCCGTAAGATGAGCCTCGATCTAGTCAACCTGCATAGCAGAAAAAGCTAATTCAAACCAGTCTCTGCTCTGCTGTTAGACTCGAACAGTCGCATCGATTCTATGCGACTGGTCTCGCAAACCCTCCCCTTCCCCCAATCTCCAGGAAACACCGTGCAGCTGCCAACGCAAGACACTGTCTTTGCATCCATCATTGAAAGCATGCGCGAACGCTGCCAACCAGAACTCGTCCCTTATATTCACGTCATCCATGCAGTGCCAGAAGATTTCAGCCTGGCGAATCTGCCCACTTCACCGCCCAGCACGCCAGGCAACTCGAGGCAAATGGACAACTACTTTGATTCGTTAGCTTCGTTTTCCAGCGCCAGCTCGACGGTATTTGCCAGCGCCAGTACCGTGCCCGCGTACCACGATACGCTGGGCTTTGCCCGCCAGGTTAACTGGCCCCACCCCATCGTTCCACCATTCAGCACCCATATATCTGTTTTGGAACGGTATATACCTCCCTCGACACCGCGCGAGTACCGTGACCTGTTCAGCTATGGCCGTCCCTCAGTTTTGACAGACCGTATGCTCGAGCTATCCCCACTTGGTGGATGTCTTTTGTTCATCTACCCTACCAAGAGAGGTGCCACCACATTCAAGAGCCAATACCTCGGCCCCATCCTCGACCCACTACTGCGCCATTTGGTCGTGGTCGATGGCTTCTCAGCCGATGTCAGTCGCGACATTGGCCGCCTGGAAGCAGTCAACAGCATGGAGGACTTTCAAACCATGAAAGCCAACATTGAGCTGTTGTGCCAGCAATGGAGTAACCAAACCTCCCGTTTCAGCCTCGTCGCCTCAGAAAAGGGCCTCGCTCCTCTCGACTCTAAGCTCTGGAAAGACTGGTACACCCAGCAAGAGCGACCGCGGATCAAAGACCTGCTCAGCCGGAACTGGCAAAACCTGAGCAGATACACCAACAATTCAGACTCGTTAACTGCGTCCATGATGCTTGCCAAAATCATGGACGGACTCAAGATGCGAGAATACGACGTGTTCCCCAATGAGGACATTGAACTGGGCGTATTTGTGATTCGCCGATTTCGGTAGACTTTTTTTTGGGGACACTTGCTATGATAAATGAGGGAAACGACTTTATATTTTAGGTTTATATTAGTTTTTTAAAAGTTCTTCTTGGGGGTGAAGGGCATTTGCAAAAAAGGCATTTTCGAGTGTTGGGCGTTGGGATGATTTGGCCTGTGAATGCTATATATGAGCGCGATAGTATAATACCCATTTGTTTTATGGAATAAAAAGATTATTGTTTGAAGCAGAATAGAAGAAATCGACAGTATAATGCGTTCACTTCCGTACGTTATGGCGGTTAATAGTTACGGATGAGACTAGTGCTAATGCGACCTCGGAGAAACGTATGCCCGGCCGAGCCATGTGCGGTCCTGCTCCGGCTGGTCAACACCAGCTGAGCAGGTTTTACCAGTTGCATTTCGCAGGGAACTTTCTTCTTTTGTTTTTATGGACATGTCTGTCGAGCGTTATATGCTCTAGATTTGCTATTACTGCCGACGAGTATTACTTGCACTTGTTTTCGACCCTCTGGTTCGACGACCTGGTCTTGGAGCCATGGCGTACTCACCAGGCCCCATGTCTCCCACTGCAGCTGGCAGCAGCCTGCACACACGAGGCCGCTCGATCAGCCCTGGGCCCGGCGGTGCCAATAGCAGCAATGCGCCGCAGTCGAAACGCGACAAGCGACGCACCCAGCTACAGGAGCGCCTGCACGATCTGACCGTCGCCTTTAGCCAAAACCGCGACACGCAGTTCCGCCAGCAACTGCACGCTTTGCAATGCGATATGACGCTCATCAACAACGCTGACCCGTACGAGCCTGGCCCGCTGCCGGACTCGGCTGAGGAGATTGCTCAGTTGATTGAGACGACTGTTGGCGGTGGCATGTTTGGCAAGGAAATGGCCTCCCGGTCGGGCGGTTGGTTTTCGAGGTTTGTGCAGGATATCAATGAGATCAAAGAGGACCGGGATGCAGAGTTGGTTGCAGTGATGGTACATCTCACGTTTTTCTATTGAATTTTTTTTTTTTTTTTTAAAGATTTGCTAACTCTGTTAGAACCGACACCACGAAGCCCTAGAACGCTACAAACACGAATACGCATGGCGCCAGCATTTCGCACGAGAAGAGTATAAACAGCTGTCTGGCACGCTCCGCGAGCGACTTGTGCAAAAAGTCAATGCGAATAAGACGCGCCTGATGAGGGAGAGGGAGCAGATGGACATCTCCGATACCAACGCTCTGCTCCTCCACCCGAACCAGTTCACCATCACGAACCCAGCCAGCCCCGGTGGCATCCACAGTAACCGCAAGACTCGCCATACCAGACACCGAGTTGGTATTGACGAGCTTGGAAATGGCATTGACAGCGGCAACAACAAGAGAAAACGAAAAGCCCCCGAAGAAGATGTTGGTTCCCCTGCTCGCGATGGGCTATCGACTCCCGCCGAGCGCGCCAAAGCTACTGCCGAAAAACAGCAGACCGACAAGATATACAGTATCAACTCGCTCTTCACCGACAAGGAGCTTGCGTTGCATGCCAACCAAGCTCATGTGGCGACAGCGCACTTTTTCTCGACGTCGAAAAACCAGGAGGGTGTTGGCACTGCCACCAATGGGAACAACAGCGACGCGGACGATGCTGATAGCGCTGCCATCATGGACGACGCGGGAACGCCAGCGGCAGCAGACATGGCGCGCACCGCGAGCCAGAATTACCATGCCACGCGGTCGACTCGCAACCAGGGTAACGTGGGATTGAACATCCTGGCGGAGCTGTCGGACAAGCCGGCGACACGCCAGAACCTGCCCTACCACATCCTGGCCAACCACAACTCTCGCAGCAACCAAAGCGCGCCGCCTCTGACATCTCTCATGAACGAAGAGATCGACGACGACATCTCGCGCATGGACCGGCTTCAGGTGAAGCCGCAGGGCTGGATTGACCGCAGTCTCATCGACACCATCACGGAGCCCGTGGCGGACGAGGTGGACGGGGTCCCGACGAATTCCGACCGCTTTGGTCTTGTGCACCCCGACTTCCCCATCGACTTGGGCATCAAATGGTATCCTACAGGCAACAAAAGCGCAGCCAGCTACGAGATGTTTCCGCAGATGAACGAGCGAGTGAGCCGACGGCGTGCGTAGTTGTCGTTTAATCGTTTAATACTCGCTGGGCATAGATGGAGTGTGGTTAACATACTGGGATGGTTATTTATTTGTTGTTAGTTAGGCAGGCGTTGCACTATATCATTCAGGTATAATCTCCTATTGTACATATGCGGTGTCTTTGTTCTTGTTGTTTCGTATTGTTGCATTAATCAGATGACGTCATAAATCTACTGTCTTTTGGAATGAGCTTGATACATTGATGATCTAAATAATTTGAAATATGTGACAGAAATAAATTATTTGCAGGCTATGCGGTTTCTATAATACATGGAAAAATAAAGTATACGATACAGCAATGAGTATCGCATTACTTGGTCTGGCACAGCGGCCCATACTGCTGGCCGTCAGTCTCCTGCGTCCAGCCCTCGCTGCCAACGCAGCGCCAGCACCAAAATACCTCCTCCGGATCATACTTTTGCTTAACTGACAACAGCCAGTCGTAGTTGGAGCTGGGCCCGTAAAACTCCGTCTTCCAGTCCGGGTCCTCGCCCACATGCTCGTTGATGTACGCTCCCATCCCCGGGGTCAGCGCCTTCATGGCATCCGTCTTGCGGAACACGACATTGTCCTTGAACGCGCTGATCTCTTGCGATGTCAGATCAAACGGCCACTCGGCAATGATCTCGTTCAGCACATATGTCTTGCGCCACGCCGGATTCACCGAAACGTGTGGCTGCGACTCGAGCACGGCGCCGCCGCCCACCAGGTTCATCAGGAACATGGTCTTGTCTGTGGTGAGCGTGCCGTTGTCAGTCTCAGAAAACACCGTGTGGAGCATGTCGTTCAGCGCGGGCGCGTTGTTCTCTAGCGACTCCTTGCCAAACATGCGCGAACTCAGCATGATGTTCGTGTTCCCCGTCGTCGACTGCCCGCCGATGGCATTGTAGTACTCGGCGAACGTGGGCAGGGTCTCAAACGTGGACGTGACGAGGAATTCGGTTCCATTGTAAGGCAGCAGGTCTTTCACAATCTCCCTTTCGACGAGCGACTTGGCCTCGGCAATGACCGCGTCTTGGTTGTCCTCATCCTGGATCATCATGCCGAATCCATGCGCGTACAGCGAGGTTGGGTACGTGGGCGAGGCCATGGACGCATCGCCCATCAGCGCATAGCCCGAAAACCCGGTGTCGGAGAGCACGGCGAACTTGGACATGATGTTTGCAGTCGCGTTGAGCGTGTTGGCGATGGTCGTCGCCTTGATCGGAATCACGGCCATACTGTGCAGCAGCATCGGTTTGGTCGGGTACGCCTTGATGATGGCCGAGATGACCACGCCGAAAGTACCGCCGCCGCCGCCGCGAAGGGCCTTGAAAAGATCTGGGTTCTCGCATGCGCTTGCTGTGACGACGTCGCCAGAGGCTAGCACTACAGTCATTTCGAGCACTTGGTCGGTTCCCAGGCCGAAGTAGCGGCTGGACGGCGAGTGGCCGCCTCCTTGGATGTAACCGCCAATGGCGCCGACAGTCTATACGTACGTTAGTACACATCTTGAGATTTAGTTGGCGAGAAGAAATAATTACCTTTTCGTCGCCGCCAACAACAATGTGCCCGTGTTCCGCCGCAAAGTTGTACACGTCCTCCCACACATATCCGCCGCCCACGGTGACGGCGCTGCCAGTCCAGTTCCATTGGCACCCGTCAGCAGGGGCGAAGTTTTCGTGGAACTCGAGGCCGGTCTGGATGTACTTGATCCAGATACTCAGACTGCCGTATCCTTGCGATCTGCCAAGCGTCAGCCCTATCACCATCTCTTCTAGTGGCAAACAAGCCATTACCTCCCAACCATATCATGCCCCGTGTTCTTAATCACCAACCGCACATTATTCTCCTTCGCAAACCTGATCCCCGCAGACACATCCGTCGCACTGGTCGCATTGATCGAGTACGCCGGCGCCGCACCGAGCTCGCACAGCGGATACGAAGGCAGCGTGGTGTTGATAGGCGCGCAACTGGGCGTGCCAGGGTACGAGTATCCGATGGGATCCAGCGCAATGACCGACTGGTCACCCCATTCTTTGGCGACTTCCTGGCACGCCTGCAAATCGTAGTTTTGTCCTGGATAGCACGCTTCAGCGCGCGGTTTGTTGTGGATTAGGCGACCGCTGATGGAGCTGTTGAGAGAGTTCCATGATGAGAGGGACGGCCAGCACTCGTCTGTTGGTGTCTGTAGTAGGATTAGTTTTCCTATCCAATGGCGTTTTTGTTTAGATCAAACATACACATTTGCACGACGCAAAAGCGGTTTGCGCTCCAGCAAGGAGCAGAGCAGCTGAAGCTGAAGCTGACCAAAGCATTGTGATTGTTCTTTTTTAATGGTTCTACTGCAATTGCCATTCCAGAAAGCCAAGGAAAGAGGGGCAGTCAGTCTTATATACTTATCCACATTTTGTCTCCATATTTAATTCTTTTTTTTGTATACTTCCAGGTACTGCGCTGCGCAAGACCAAGCGCGCAAACAAAATGCTTGCGCGCGCAACCAAACTTTACGGGGCCGAGGGAGCGGCTCAGGGGGCTTAGGGTTCGCGTTAGAAAACTTTAGAAACACTGCCTAAATACTAACAGCGAATTAAAGCAGCGCTAGTTCAAGCTTCTACGTATTTCATCTTTAGGGGTTGGTCCCGGGTTGCGCGTTGCGCTTGGAAACATTGGAGCGCCGAATAGCCGTTTTGGGAAAAGGGTTGCCTAATGCGGATATTTTTGGGTCTGCCTATAGTATTGTGCGTGACGGCAGTTTGTTTTGAGGCGCTTGTTTCTTGTGTATACACTGGCGAATAGGATACAGAAGTGACTTGATTTTGTGAATAATGTCGTTCGTTGGTTTTACGCTGTCTGACTCGGTCGAGTACCTACCTATTCAGAGACAGGTAGCTGGATCTAACACGGGGTTCAAGCTTGAGTATAGTAATTAGTGCCAACTAGGATTGTGTCTTTGAATGGAGTATACAACAGTGGGAGTGTTGTTGCGCATTGTATTCGAATCTTGAACCAATGCTGACGTCGCGCTTAATGATGCACGTGCGTCTATCAGTTTTTAGTATATTCTAGTGCTTCTTCAATGTTTACTCGCCATATATTATTGATTCAACGATTTTGACGCTTTTCTTTATATACCGGAATCTATGCTTGCGGCAAAGCGCCTTTGCTCCGCGCAGCCCTGAGTAATCAATGATAGAATTAATAAGATCGCGTCATGAAAAACCGACTAATATTGCACAATAGTCTGAGGAAATGACAACTTCAAGTATCATATATAAACAGCCTAATCCCATCCCACACATGACAGAAAATTCCAAAGACAGCACGATATCACCCCACAACCAATAATTAAATATCATGTCTTCAGCAGACACCCTCCGTGTTGCTATTATCGGCGGCGGCCCCGCTGGCCTCGGTGCTGCAATTGCATTATCAGCTCTCCCAAATGTCAAAATAGACTTGTACGAAAAGGCGCGCGAGCTGAGAGAAGTCGGCGCAGGAATTAATATTGGGTATAATTGTTGGAAGGTTCTTGAACTTCTCGGGGCTGCCGAGGGGGTGCGGGGCCATTTACAGCTGGATACGCTTCACCGGTATGTTTTTATCTTTTCTTCAACGCTAAAATATTTATATGTATCAGTATTGTTGTTTAATTTCTCTACTAATACATGTCTCTAGAAATGGAGTATCCGGTCAAGTCAAGAGGGTCAAAAACCCTGCCTCTCTACCTCTCAAGTACCGCTCGAGACGGGTGAGGAGAACAAGACTACAGGCTGCTTTGATAGCAAAAGTTCCCCAGGGCATCATACAGCTCAATAAAAGATTAGTTTCGATTGAAGACGCTGGAACGCAAGGCGTTCGTCTCAGCTTTGAGGATGGGGCTGAAACAATAGCCGATCTAGTCATCGGCGGAGACGGAATTCGATCTGTAAGTTTGTCTCCTTTCATGGAATTTTATCTGTTACTGATTGAGAAAGGTTACGAGATTGGCGATTTTCCCAGAACACGTTACAAGCTTTACGGGTATAGTGCTAGATATACATGTATTCCTAATGATGCCTCGCTAACAGCACCAGGTACAACCATTTGGCGCACCCTAGTTCCAGCAAAGTCTCTATCTCATATCCCCAACTTGGTTCCAGAGACATCCTGGTGGCATGGCCCTGCAGGCCACTGCTATTTCTCCCTGGTTGATGATCCATCAGAGTTCTCAGACTCAAGCTCTGAGCAAATGCTCGAGGTTTCGTGTCGCTACATTATAGACCCGGCCCTAGATACGGAGAGGAGATTTAGTTGGGGAGTCCCGGCGACAAATGAGCGAGTTACCGCTCACTTTACGGTGATTTTTGCCCATGGATTTTTATACAGTCTAACTGGATGGCTAATATTCTAACAGCAATTTGACCCCCGGGTACGTGAAGCTCTTTCCCGCGTTCCAGAAGGGTACTGGAAAGAATTCTCTGCCTTTTCAGGCCCAAAGCTTGAAAAACTTGTGGGATGGGGCAAAGTAGTGCTTCTAGGGGACGCCAGCCATCCACTTTCTGGTAAATTCTAACGCTGAAATTAAAAAAAAAAGTGAATTTACTAATAAGAAATCCCCAGGTGCATTCGGCTCCGGCGCTGCTTTTGCGTTGGAAGATGGTTGGATACTCGCTCGAGCAATAGAGCATACTCGATCGACCACCCCCAAAACCGACGAGGACATACAGACTATAAAACTGCAAAACATCGCAGATGCTCTAGAAATATTCAACAAAGTTCGTTCACCGTATTATCTAAGAATGCACAAACACCTCGACAATGCACAAGCCAAAGTCCTCAAAGCACGCACCGAAGCAAAAGCCCAAAGCAACGATCCGACGAGCATATTTGAAAGTGTTCTTGACACGCGAGTCGGGTTGTTTGCAACCGGCGATGAGATGGATTGGATTTATAAGAATGATATCGAGATTGTTTGGAAAGATTATCTGCGACGGGAAACTCAGGTTTCTAATTTGTGATATTTGAAGATTGATTGGTGTGCATAGAGGTTTGTTATAGGGGTTACACATGCATATATATATACATATGTATATATGAGGAGCTTATAGATTTCTTATTTATGTCCATATCTGCAAACATTACGTATAGAATTTTAAACTGGGTTTAGTGGCGTAAAAATTGACAAGACCTTTTACAACCGAGAAATTTCTTTATGTATTATGGGCATGTGGATTAATGGTATGAATAATGATCGGTATTAGACTAAGTGAAGTAGTGTATAAAGAAAAGTATGTAAGGAAAGTAGTATAGAATTCACAGGGGGGTCGCCTGATGCATTATGGTTGGTATTATCGCATGCATCTTGCAGACTACTCGAAGCCAGCCTCGAGTACTGCCCCCTTTAGTTCCTTGTTGCAGAATTTAAGGCTTGCTGGCCGCCCAATTTATTCCACAGGTAATATCCTTAAACTGATCCCCAATATCGTTGATGATCGAATTGTGGCGTCCAGGCAATTCCTTCAAAGGTTTCGAAGAAGAGGAGTCCCAGATCAGAAGCCACACTTTGATACCACGCGTGTCCTGAATCATACGTGCTAGATAGAAGATTAAATCCTGAAGCTCTTCTGAACACAAATAATCAGGGGGTGGTGAAGAGGCCCCTAGATTCTGTTCCACTCTTCCGAGGACAATATAGGTCGCCTCCAAGGGATGGCACTCACTCCACCCATTGAGAATGACCTTGGCAACATCCCAGAGTTTGGACCATTTGTCACCTTGAGCCACGTCTGGGTTGGCAAAAATTTCAAGGGCCTCATTCACGGCCTCCTTGTGGCGGCAAAAATGATCGATGTCCCAGCTCAGAACGTAGGGGATGAGTTGTGAAACAACCGGCCCTTGCTCGTTTTTACCAACCATATCATGATAGATGACAGATGAATCAGTGTAAAATGACTCGTCAACAGTTTTTTCGACCACAAGGCCTCTAATGGCTGCAGACAGCCAACGATAGTCGGTGTGGTCCCTGGCACGTAACACGAGCAGGCGACTTTCCTCGCAGCTCATCCAATCACGGAACTCATCAGACCCCATGAGTTCCTCTAAACGTCCTCGCTTTTCTCCATATCTCCTGTCAGAATAGAATTTACCATCATAATCTTCCTCCGGAAGACGAGGAGAGGGAAGTATGCTTGTCACATGGTCAAGAAACTTATTTCGGTCACCTGCGGTCTATTAGCGACTCTTTTCTTCTGCTACTGCACCTATAGGAGATGGAGAGTTACGGAGAGCAATTTCATCCTCAAGTTGATTCATTTTGTATAAGTCTGCTTGTTGTTCGTAGCCTGCTGGTGTAGTGTTGTATTGAGGAAAAGGTTCGTTCACCCTCTCTTCGCGGATTATATAGACGCTCTTGTGACTCACCAATTTGCTTCAGTCATTCATTACTCGGTAAAATGAACAGTCATTATAGCCAGCAGGTACTGCTGGCGGGCCTGGAGGATTATCTTGTCGTCGATATCAGTCGTATTCATAACGAACTTGACACGAAAGCCGAAGTAGTCCTTCATGATGCGGCGGATAATGTCGGTCGAGACGTAATTTTTGGCATGGCCCAGATGAGCATCTTCGTAAACCGTCGGGCCACAGCCATACCACGTCACGATCTTCCCTTTCGGGTCGAGTGGGACGAAGTCATCCTTGGTTCTCGTCAGGCTGTTGTAGACCTTCAGTCGGGGCAACTGAACGTCAGGTTGGGGTTGAGGGGCGATCTATGGTGGCTGCTTGCGAGCGTCGGAAGCCATGGTGCTTTGAAGATGTTAGATTGTCAGTATCAAAGAGTATTCATCTAACAAAAGAAAGCAGACGTACTTTCCGTAGCGTAAAGAGAGAGGACTTAGTGTTGTAGTGACTCACTCGAGCAATCTCATTCCCCGCTCTACAGCTTCCCGTACCTATAGGGAAGATGTTATTCATTTAAATGTACAAGCCAAAAGACATATCCTTTTGCCCTCAATTTAAATATCCATCTTGATTTCGTGGATAAAATGAAGCTATTTGTGTCTTAGTGGGGTGGTCAGCTGACCTCTTGCCGGTGGAAGCGAAGAATGAAGCAACTCGAAGCTTGTGCACCTCACTTCACTTTATGGGCAAAGCGGCATGAGTTACACACGAAAACGAGCAGCCCTGGCCTGCGATTTTTGCCGCAGCAGGTAACTGTCTTCCTTGGAATGGTGGCCGAAACTACCAACTAATTAATTCCCGCAGAAAGCGACGTTGTGACGCCCAGAAGCCGTCGTGCTCGCACTGCGTCGAGCTGGATGTTGAGTGTCACTACGATGACACGCCATCGCAAAGGCAAGCAATTTCCATGACTGGAAAGGGAAATCAGAACTTACAGCTCCTAGAATTGATACATCGGGAGGCAGCCGCGAGATTCTGGATAGGTTGCGAAGCCTCGAGACTCTCGTCCAGAAACAGTCGGATTACATAGCGGCTCTCTCTGGTGTTCAGACGCGCAACCTGGGCGATGCAGCCACTCCACAGAGTCAGCAATCACTTGCAGCTGGAGAAACACAGTCTGAAAATTGGCCATCCTCTCATCTGGGTGTCTCGCCTGACTTGACAAATTTACCGCCTCTCACCATTCCTGTGAAGCACAAGACATCGTCAACTTACCTATTGACTTTACCATCCGTCAGAGCATTGATCGGCGACTACCCAACGGATTTATTTTTCAGAGTAGAACAGCGGAGCTGTGATTCACCCCTATCTTCCCTTGAAAGATGCCTTTTATCACCACCGGTTAACATCCAGCGCGAGATTGCGGATCACTTGGTGTCGATTTTTTTCTCTGTTGTTCACCCAAATCACCCTATTTTAGACCCCAAGAACTTCGAGAATTACTATGAAAGGTTTTTGGATATGGGGCCTGATCACAGCCCTGAATCCACGCTATGTATGGTCGTTTTGGCGCTGGGAGCTGTTGCGACAGTCACACCAAACCTTGAAGTATTTAAAAACTCGCCTCCAGGCATGGAGTATATACAGTACTCTATGCCGACTCTAATGAACCTTTCTGCATGGTCCCTTCCTTCCAACATGGTGGCAGCTCAAGTTCTAGTCCTAGCAAGTATCTATTTTGCTTACATCGTCCGACCACTTCAAAGCTGGCGCCTGATTCATTCCGCATCAACAGTACTGCAGATAAATCGTGTTGGGTATGTGTTTTGGCCTATAGCGTTTATTCGAGTCTAACAGATATAGAATCGATTCGCTTCGAAAGTTATCAAGCGATACCAACGAAGCAGAACATCTTGCTCGTCTCTTTTGGTCCAGCTTCCTCATTGAGTGTGATCGACTGGCCGAGCTTGAGCTCCCACGGAGTGGAATGGAAGAACTAACAGACAATATTTATCTTCCAAGCTGCACCAATCTCGGACTTACAGAGTCAACCCATTATCTCGCAGAAATATCAATTCGCCGCTTGCTCAACCGCATTCACAACTCCTTATATCCAGGCGAGAAGCACCCCCTCTCACAACCAGCAATTAGGTCGTTACTCTTGGATGACTTTTCAATGGAGGAAGTGGCTTCTATTGATGCAGTCTGTAACGAATTGCGCTCCCAGCTGGAAACATGGTATTCGTCTATACCGGAGAATTTCCGACCCAACCTTGAAGACACCGCTACAGAAAGCCCTGCGAGTCGACAAACGATATTGAAGATTCGTTACTTTGCAGCCAGACACATCATTTACCGACCATTTTTGCTTTGTATTGTTACACACGGCTCTGACCGTGCACCGCAGTCGATGGTTGAAAAGGCGGGTCTTTGTATTGAGAGCTGCCGATGGTACCTGCACCATGCCACGCAAGTTGTGACTATGCCTAGTCAATATACTTGGACATTTGCATTGTCGTATGAACCCTTTTATTCTGACTGCTGGTAGTATTATGCTAACTGGGACCTAGCTCCCTTGGTGCGATTATAATTCTTACTTTGGCTTCTTTGAATCGAGATCTACAAGATCTTGTACCCGATATCGATGAGCTCCAGACTATGGTGATTAAAAACTTTCGGCCGTGGGCATTTTCTAGCCTTGAAGTGGTTGTTTCGATTTTAGAGGATATTCGGAAGAAGCGCAGACTTCTTGTACAAGTATGATTCGGATACTATCTACTCTAAAAGCAAATCCTGATTTTGCATTTTGTTACAACTCTCCACCAGTGGGCTGGGCGATGATTTTCTGTCCAATATCACTGCTCCAAAAGCTACCTACAGGGTAAGTGTATTTATCCAGTGCCTCATCAGTATACCCAGTTGAGTATCCGGGGGCCAACGGCGTCACATAATAGGCATTTTCAATCTTAGAAGGGTGGCGCAGGTTCTCGCGGTGGCTATCGGCATTTTCGAGCATTGACTTACGCCCAGTAATGGCAACGTAGTCGATTATGCTGAGGTGAGAAGTCAACTCGGTCAACCCCATGGCCCCATTATGCGGCACACAGGGTATGTCGAACTTGTGTGCCATGAGCATAACAGCCTGAAAAGTCAGCCGAAAGGACAAAAGAGAAGCGAGATCAAATAAATTATTGGAAAAAAACTTACTAGGCATTCATTCACGCTACCAAGTCTGACAGCATCAATCTGAGCCACATCCGTTGCCTCGGCTTGCAAGAGCTGTTTGAAAGTAACACGATTCTGTGCTGCCTCTCCAGTGGCAACTCCAACTCCATATGGTTTAAGGGCTTTCCGAATGGTTGCATGGCCAAGGACGTCGTCAGGGTTGGTAGGTTCTTCGATGAAAACCGGCTTGAACTCTACTAATTGCTTCATGTACTCGATAGCTTCTGGGACGCTCCACACCTGAGGTTGTCAGTCTTGTTGATAGCATAATGCACATCTTTGACTTTACCTGATTTGCATCAATCATGATTTGATACCCTTTGTCATATCCCAACACTTCTCTTACAGCAGACAATCTCTCTCGATCTGCTTCCACACTGGTTCCAACCTTGAATTTGAAAACGGTGAACCCAGCCGCGATGGTTTCTTGCAGCACTTCTCGCATGCGATCACCAGAGAAGGCCAGCCACCCCGCGGAAGTGGTGTAGGCAGGGACCGCGCGATTCTCAAACACTTCTTTCAGTCGATCATCCTTGGTCTTATGTGTTTTCTCGAGCATTTCTATACTCTCTTCAGGAGTGATGACATCCGTGATATATCGGAAATCGATACACTGCACAATCTGTTGCGGGGTCATATCGCAAATAATCTGCCACACAGGCTTATGCAGAATCTTCCCCCATAGATCCCAAACCGCGTTCAATACTCCGGCGACCGCCAGATGCGTGACACTCTTTTCTGGGCCGATCCACCGGTATTGCGAATCCGAGACCATATACCGCCATGTCTTGCCCATATTTCGAGTGAGTTCGTGCATAGTTTTCCCGACGACACGGCGTGCGAAAATGTCGAGGGCCATACATATCAACTCGCTTCCTCGTCCATTGCTGAAGGCCTAGATATTTGCTATTAGTCACGGCATAAATAACCGGGGGTGTAGCACTTACAATCCCCTCTCCGATCAAATCGTTGTGGTTTGTCTTCAGTTGAATATAAGGATGCGAACCATTAGTGCCCACATGCATCGCATCAGAGCCGACACCGTCAAGACTCGTGGGAAAGCGCAAGTCTATGACTTCGAAGGAGGTGATAGTGACATCGTGCTCGGTGGTTACGGCGAGGGAACCCATTTTGTGTATCGGAAATTCAAATGTTGCAAAAAGATGGTCGCGAGTACAAACATGCAGTGCACCATGATCTTACCTTATATTGTCCCCTCTTCTCAGCGCGAATTTCCCACTCGTCCCTCCTTGACACCTTCAAGCAGCTCTATACCCAATTAGACTGCAATCGGCTTTCCCCCCGGACTGCGATTGTGGAGCTGCCGCCTCCCCCCGTCGAACCACGTCAGAGTCCCCGCATCTAGATGCATAGAGCAAGTAAATACGTGAAACTTGAAATCGCCGTGTTGGAAACAGGGAAATATTTTTGGGATATCTTCTTTCTTTTCCATACTTTGTCTCACGATACTCTCTCGACATATGACAATGGATATCAAATTTGTTCTCGTTACTGGTGCCACTGGCTTCATCGGTGCTCACATCGTGGATGCCCTGCTAGCTCGTGGAATCCGCGTGCGGGGTGCCACTCGATCTCTAGCCAAGGGAGATGCTATGTTACAGGCGCGAAAAAATTATGCAGATTTGCTTGAGTTTGTACAGATTGAAGACTTTGAAAATCCCGGGGGTCTTGTTGAGGCTGTGAAAGACGTTGATGGGATTGTCCACACAGCGAGTGTAATTCAACCCATTCTGATGATGCTATGCAATATTCTGACAGCTTGATTTCATCTAGCCCTTTACGTATGACACACAAGACAACGAAAAAGAGCTCATTCGCCCTGCAATCAACGGAGTCAGGGCTGTATTCGAAGCCGCCTCTACGAACTCGAAAATCCAACGCATCGTACTGACATCCTCGTTTGCCTCGGTGCTGGATGCCAACCGCAAAGCGCCTCCGTACTTTACCTACACCGGAGCTGATTGGAACCCTTTAACATACGAAGAGGCAGCAGACAAAGCTACAACTGCTGTCGTGGCGTACAGAGGGTCGAAGAAGTTTGCCGAACTAGAAGCTTGGAACTATGTCCGCGAGAAAAAACCTGCGTTTGACCTCGTAGCCCTCTGTCCTCCCATGACGTTCGGACCGGTGGTACACCCTGTTTCCAGTGTCGAGAAACTGAATGAGTCGAATGCGATGCTGTGGCAGGTTGCAAGTGGCTCAGCGTTGCCTGTTGCGCGCGTGCCTTTCTGGATCGACGTGCGGGATCTGGCTGCTGCTCATGTTGAGGCACTGCTTACAAAGGAGGCTGGTGGGAGAAGGTATACACCGTCGGCACCAGAGCGATTCTCGTACGCAAAGGCGGCAGGAATCATTGCTCAAGAGTTTGCAGATTTGAAAGACCGAGTTTCCCAAGATGAGCAGAAAATTGATGACAGCTACGGGTTGGATGGAGAGACGGCAAGTAAGGAACTCGGCTATAGATACCATTCGTTTAGGGATACAGTGCGTGATTTGGTGACGCAGGCTCTTCAAATGAGTGGATCGAAGTAGACCTGGACTTGTCATTTGATTAAAGATAGATAGATAGAGCGCTACATGAATCGTTTATGTCTATATGATTATGTGCCGATGAAAGAAAATAATAATAATGTTTCAAACTTTCCTGAGTAAGGTTTCTCTTATACATCTACCGTAGTGTAGGGCAGTGGATTATATACAAATTAACACAGCCAATCATGATAGCGCGCTAAACTCTGAAGCATTACTATTGGCTGGCAACCGCTGCCGCTCATCCCCGAGCCAACCAGAAGCCTCCAAGGCCCCACAGCTTGTTCGTCAAGCCCCACCGCTCATTTCCCCGGCCTCTGCGTCTCCCCATGGGGTTTCCGGCATCGTTGCCGTTAGCTCACCACAGGATCAAACCACTCTTGCACTATTTATTGCCCTCTTGTCTGCTGCCATGATAGATATCAGCACCGCAAGGGACCTCCAGTGGTCTTCTCTCTCTGCTGTCCTGCCGAATACTATCTTCCCCAGTCAGTCAAGAGTAGGAAAGAGCAGCAATGGCCTTTCTTGATCTATCAAACCGTCTCTCCGGAAGGTGGCTTCTCGCCTTCGTCACCATCGCAAATGCCTGGTACTGCCCACCCCATGGAGCTATACCCATCAACTCATGCAGAATCCACTAATGCAAATGCTAGTTCAATGGCTTGGTTTGGCTACGATCAAGGTGTCTTCTCCGGAGTCATCATCTCAGCCGACTTCAAAAAGCATTTCCCCGAAACCTCGAATGCCAACACTTCTGGAATAACAACCAGCTGTTTCTCTCTAGGAGCGTTCTTCGGCGCCATCTGCGCCTTCACTATCGGGGACAAGCTTGGCCGGAAGAAAACCGTCACCATGGGACTCTGCTTCAACGTTATCGGCGCCATCCTGCAAACAGTTTCGTGGCATCTACCGCAGATGATTGTTGGTCGTATCATCAATGGCTTTGGGATGGGACTGACTTCGTCAACTTGTCCCGTGTATCAGGCGGAATGCTCGAGTCCACGGTCACGCGGAAAGCTCGTCGTGGTGGGATCGCTATGCAATACAGCTGCTTTCTGTTTGGCTAGTTGGATGAATTATGGCTTGTATTTCCAAGGCAGTGCACTACAGTGGCGCTTTCCGCTTGGGTTCCAGCTAATATTCCCTGTTATCGTTGCAACTGCACTACTGTTCATTCCGGAGTCGCCTCGCTGGCTCCTTCTCAAGGACCGCCCAGAGGAAGCAATCCAGGTGATTGCACGACTCGAAGGCTCAAATGTTGAGATCACAAACCCAGATGTCATGGCACAATTCCTGTCCATCCAGGCCGCCCTTCAAGAGGAGCGCAAAGACAGTGTTCCTGCGAAGGATGTTCTTCTCTGTCGCGATAAAACGCAGACGCTCCGCCGGCTTCTTCTGTCGTGCGGCACACAGTTTATGCAACAATTCAGTGGTGTGAATGCTTTAGGTTACTACCTCCCGACCCTGCTACAGCAGAGTGTTGGTCTAGATGAGCAAATGAGTCGACTTTTGACGGCTGTCAATGGAACGATATATCTCTTTGCTGCATGCTGTTGTCTTCTTATAATTGACTTTTTTGGTCGAAGAAAGTATGTTTTTCACCATATTTGCTCCTTGGTTTTGATATGGTATAGACTGACTGGTTAGGATGATGCTTTATGGATCTCTCACTATGGGCTCATGCTACTTGATCGCATCGATCTGCCTGAAAGAGGCTGAAAATGATCCATCTCGCAAGCAATTGGTACGTATTTTATTTCGATAATTCCGGGAAAAAGGAAGTCAAGAAAAACAGAGTCTAACTTGTCATAGCTTGGTCGCGTTACAACAGCAATGTTCTTCCTATACTACTTCTTCTACGGTACTAGCTTCGCCAAAGTCCCCTGGGTATACAACTCGGAGGTCAACTCATTAGGCTGGCGCACACGTGGTGCAGCAGCGGCTACAGCTACGAACTGGATGGGCGGATTCATCGTTACGCAGTTTACCAAAGTCGGGGTTGATAACTTGCACTGGCGGTTTTACCTGAGTGCGTGTCCCCGTTCCTTTTAGGTTATTCTATGTATTCCTAACTAATAATGCAGTGTTTGCAATTATTGTCTGGGCCTACTTTCCCGTCGTCTTCTGCTTATATCCCGAGACATCGCAACGGACGCTCGAAGACATGGACGAGATCTTCCTGCAGCATCGGACGGCGATAGTATGCGGAAATCGGACACTGACGCAGCGCGCTCGCCCCGTAGAGCTTGTTCAGGCAGAGCAGCGACGTATTGCAGAGGAACAAAATGCTATGCAGCAAGGGGCAAAGGGGGAGATGGCAGTGACCCATGTGGAACAGGTTTAGCTGCGGAACGGGCGCACATTTACATGTATACATATCGTCGAATGACTATGAAATAGCTCTGTGACTGTGATGTAGCACATCAATTATATTTACTTCAAAAGGTTCTTAAGCTACAATATTTCAGAAAAACAGAAATGTGAACAACATGCAGCTGAACCAACATTTGAACCCCGCATCGCAGCCCAGCCTGCTGCCTGCTGGGGATAATCAGCCTCGCGGATTTTAATGCTACCAACAAATCACCGCTTTCAATTGAGTCTCTAGAAACGGCAGTTGCGTTACTTTCTAGGCCATCTATTCGCCGACTCGATGAGTTGGAAACGGGCAAATTTCAGCTTACGGAAGATTATATCCAGAATCTGAAACTAAAAGACAACACGCCTGTTGTCAAGGTCAGCAACCATAAAGTTCATTTTGAGAATTCGGTTATAGAGGATTACTTTGTCCAAGAATCCATAAACTGGAGCTTTGGGATGGCCAAGACTTGGAGTTTCTTCTAGCCAAAGCATGCGTGACATATATCAGCCTTGACGAATTCCGGGATCTTCCATTGCCGGTGCGATTTATTGGGTTTAGAGACGACCTACGGCGATCCAATCCTTTCTTGACATATGCATCTTCTCATTGGCACCAACACATCCACTCGTCAGAAGATGCGAGACAACTGGAACTCTTCTTGGATCGTATCATCGCTCCCGGTTACAATACTGTTCATGTTTGGATTGACCAGAGTAGTTGTTTTTCAGGAACCGGCGCTCGAACTTTTATAAGGAGTCGTCAGCAAGTTGCCATCATGCGAGATATCCCATGGCTGGCGCTCTATCTTTTAGAAGCAATAGACTCAGAGCCAGAAGATCTTTTTCCTGCTCGAGACTTGCTCACCATCGCAGAAAAAGCCCCAAGGGTTCTACAAGCCCTTGTTAGCCGAAAGCCAGAGTACTATGTATCAGGAATGACAAAGTCTGTTCTTGTAAAACTGGCCTCTCTGTAGCATGGGGCTTTCGAACCACTTCAAGAAATCTTGCCCCGGTGTGACAAACTACAGTTTCCGGCTAAACTTATCCACGCTATTATCAACACTCAAGAGGGAGATAAGATCCTTGAGTATCTTTTCACCAAGTGGGAGATCCCAATTACACATGGATTATTAGAAATTGCAGTTGGAAATTCCTCTACCGGGCGGTCAATATTGAGACTCTGCTTTGATAGACATCCGGATCTCCGAGCCAGCGAGGGTGTGGTGAATTCGGCAATTTGGTCATCTAAAAACGAGAATCTACAGTTATTACTTGAACAAGACTCAGAAGCCCTTGTCGGTGAAGCACAACTAGAAAAGCTAGTCTCGCGAAACACCAAGGTGGAAATGTTAAAAACAATATATGATGCGAAAGGAGAAAGACTTGCCATTCCAATAAAAACCTTCGAATTGGCTATACGGTACGATCGCGCTGAAATGGTCTATTGGATGTTTGAAGTCTACAGCGGAATGGAAATCACAGAAAGCGTTCTTTGCGCTGCTGCTGGCAGCCAAAACCATTCGACCGCGCTGGCGAAGTATTTCTTTGATAGATGCGATCGCTCCCTTATCTTGTCAGCAGTCCTACATGAGGCTGTCAAGCGATGGAACTCGGCTGATAAAATGACGGCACTTGTGTTCCAATATGCTCCTGGTTTAGCTGTGTCCGACGAACTTTTACTTGCTGCAGCTTCGAATTGGAATGGAAAGATACCGGATATACTTCTGGAGCAGCAACCCAGACAAGAAGTTTCTACCAAGCTTGTCGACGATGCGATACGAGCGTTCAAGGGAATGCTATCGTGGAACCATCTAACATGGAAACACTTGTCAAAAACCGAGATACATCACAATTCTCTATTGGAAACACTGAAGAGACACGTGCCCAATGACCCTTATCTACAGAAGATGCCTGCAGAGACTGATTTCACCGTGCCTACGGATGAATAACGAGTTGGAAGAGATACAAAAGCGGACTGCAGTCCCGGATGCCGCTTCGGACAGCAACCTCGACGGACTCAAGCTGCTTCTGGACGAAGGAATGGACGTCAACGCCAAGTATGGGCGTACCTGCACGTGCGATCAGACCCATGGATCGGGAACAGCGTCAAAGAGTAACGCGACTGCGCAATGTTTGAATGGTCAAGTTTCTGCTCGAACGTGGGGCAGATCCGAACTTGCAAGATGGGGACTATGGCAATCCTCTCCAAGAAGCCGCCATAGCTGGTGATCTGGATATCGTAAAGAATCGTCTGGCTCGGTTGTAGTTGCTGGCGATCATCCAATCATCTCTACGCAGCCTTTCTATTTCGAAATAAGAATTGACTACGCTGTAGATGCAAGGTAAGTCGGGCACTTCCTCGTTTTATTGTTGTTGCATAGAGCCAAGGAAACAAACTACCTCAGCAACATCTGCATTGGGTTTTGCAGCGACACGGCCCTCTCCGATAGCAACCTTCCTGGACGTCAAGACGAATCCTGGGGCTATAATGGACAGGACGGCCATACGTTTGAAGAAGGCGACCATCACCTTGTCCCCCTGAATCGTAGTTTCGGCAGTGGCGATGTGGTACGGTGTGGAATTGACTTTGCTTCTCGTACCGCATGCTTTGCCAAGAACGAGGCACATTTGGGTGAGTCTAGATTGTCCCTTGGTTGTTTCAAACTTTACAATTTCAAATTTTATAAGTTGCTAAGAATGAAATAGGGACGTCGTTCTACATGATATCGGGAAGGCTGTTTCCAATCCTCAGTCTCTAGAGGAATGCAGAAGCAAGGGTTACGACCAATTTTGGGGAAGCTCCGTTCTCCAATGATTTCAAAGCGTGAATCGATTAGAAACAGATTTGGGATTTAAGGTTTGCGATAGAAAGTTAGAGACAGTTCAATCATTCAATGAAGTTGCATAAAAACTGCCAGCCGTCAAACCTTACTAATCCCGAAGCGGCCATGGACATACGTAGTGAAGAAAATGTACTCCGTAGATCTTGCAAAGACTGCAGAGGTGTGAGATTTCAGATTTGAAATACCCACTGACTCGGGCGATCTCGATGAATCATGAACTGCGTCTAGCGCTGCCGATCGTTGGAGTTGGGCCCTACTAGTTCCGTCCAGGATTCGCCCTAAATGCCAAAGTAGCTTCAATAGTTAATTATTACGATAATACGAACGTGAAGGTTTCGCACTACCGCGCCCGAGTGAGTTAGTTAACTTAGTTGACAACCCGTCGTTGGTAGAGTAGAAAACTGAAGGATAATCTGGGGCTTTGATCTTCTGGGCTTGACTCAGGGCTCAGGAGGCCCGTCCCCAATGTGTCGTTACTTAAACTACCAAGTCCTTCTGCAGCTTTTTTTTTATAATGATGTGTCCGACACCTCGTCCAAAACCTCCCCACGTCAGTAATCTACTTACAGTGGACCCTCTATGCGTCGGGATATGATTAACGACAGCGTGCCCGTTACCCTAAGGACACCCGTTCGGCAATGAAGCCTCTAGCAGTTTTTGCAGGAATATTGTTGTTAATCGCGAGTGTTTTTGGCGCCGCTCAACGACAATCTCAAGATTCTACATATCCCTCATATCCAGAATGCGCAGTATGTGATCTATCCCAGCTCGGAGAACCGTGGGGCTGTCACTAACTGCGGTCCTACATAGGAAAACTGCACAGTCACAACGGCATCACAATTCAATTGTTCTCTAGCCAATACCACCTGCGGCTGCTCGAGCCAGTTTCTCGACGTTCTCTTTCCATGCTTCGACGCGGAATGTACTGTGTTGGATAGCTTAGCTGCCAAAAATGTTACCGGCAATGAGCGGTGCCATCTACCAAACACCGATGATGGAAAGACTTTGGTCATCGTTGTGCCGATCTGTGGCGCTATTGCGACATTGACCATGGCAGTGAGAATAGCTAATTGCTTTTTGCGGCGTTCCCGGTTCACTGCCGAGGACTATCTGATCATGGTCTCATGGGTAAGCCTTTTTTTTATCTCACGCAGTCATATATAATGCTCAGAAAAGTTAACTGGATTGCCATTTGCAGTTGGTAGTTGTGAGCCATGTTATCATTGCAGTTGAAAGTAAGTCCTCGCTTGGTCTAAGAATTTTGTATACACAGATCCGTTGATACGAGTGTATAGTGTATAAAACCGGGGTGGGTCGAACCATATGGAGTATTCCTCTAAAGGACACCTACTTTAACATGAAGGTCAGTAACCGTTTCTTCTCCAAATCCATTCTATCCGCATATTCATAGATACTAATCTACCGTCTTTTTGGATCTGCAGATGTTTTTCGCCGCAGACGTTGGGTATCTTACTGTCATCTCCTTGACGAAAATATCCATACTTTTATTCTATCTTCGGCTATTCCCCCACATGGCCGTCACCTTGTATGCCTTTATTGGTGTGGTGGCAGGCTATAATGTGTCGTTCGTTGTGGCTCTTCTGTTGTCACATAACCCAATCAGCGGCGCGTGGACGGCTTGGGACGGCCAATTCACTGGCCCCCATATTAATATCGATCTCATGTGGTATTGGGCTGCCAGCCTGAATATCAGTTTGGATGTGGGAATCATAATTCTACCACTATGGCAATTGCGGCGCTTGCGTATGAGCGTCAGCAAAAAGCTGCGGGCCAGCTTTATGTTTCTAGGCGGAACCTTGTACGTGTATAAAGAAGATCAACCTCCATGGCCACTTACTTACGTTCGCCCAGTGTCATTATTGCCTCTATTATCCGCTTGCTCAACCTCCGCAATTCTTCTTCCCCGACCAAGCTTATGCGTGCGGACGCGGTGGTTGCTCTCGGTTGGTGGTGCACTCTTGAGATGACAGGCAGCATCCTGGTGGCATCGATGCCCAGCATGCGCCTGTTCACCTTGTACTTCTTCCCGCGAGCCGATTCCGAAGCCAACAGTGGCGGTGGCTTTTCGGGAAGCCCGAATCGAGACCTTCACTGGTCCAAGCGATCACCTGCAAGAATTGGCATGCCGAAACGTAAGCGGAGAGGGTTGAACGATCTAGCGACGGATTATGCTTTGGAAAGTTCATCGACGCAGGATTTAGTTGAGACAGTGACGATAAGTCAGCCCAAGGATTAGCAACCTTTTTTTTTTTTTGAAATCGAATATCCGAACAAGTAGTCCATCTGTTACAAAAACGTAACCCCAACCCTAACCCTAAAGCCGCGACTCCGTGACTCCGCAACTCCGCCCGGCGTGATTGGACTGAAATGACGTTTTCCCCCTCACACACGGAGAGTTACAGCGATGATGTGATTGCGCGATGACAAATTGGATCTGCTTACCAAGTTACCATTGCCTCATGATGGCCGCCTAGAGGTTTCCTTGGCTGCGGGGGAATACAAGGGTGATTGCTAATCAAGGGCCAAAAAATAGAGTATAAATAAATTGTTTGAGGCCCATGCTGTGAATAAACACATCCTCAGTTTACGATCTACAATCTGCAAGTACTACAAGTCTTGGTTTCAGTAATATCAATACACGCATCCAAGAAAGGTGAAAATGTCGACTACCACGACGATAACCAGGGAGGAGACCAAGGTCCAATACGACCCAACTATCCCCCGCGGTCCCGTCGAGACAGAACTCACCTTCTACGTCCCACCCTCTGACGGCTCTGTGCCCTTCAACTATGTCGAGACGCCGCCCGCCGGCCAACCGCAGCGCAACTACAACGAGTCCAAGCAACGAGTCACTGTGGGCGATATTCGCGGCCATGAGAGCGAGTATACCCTAGACCGCGATGCTTTCCAGGTGTTCAGTGGCGTATCCTCGGCAACGAACTATGAAACGTTCAACAATGACGACGAGGTCAAACGCACGTACTACCCCGAAGTCGAACAATTCCTGATCGACAACGTGCCAGGCGTACATAAAGTTATTCTCTTCGACCACACGATCCGTCGCGAATCAGAGACAAGCAACCGCAAGCCCGTGAACAGGGCGCATTCCGATCAGACCGACCGAGCGACCGAGTGGCGAGTACGCCTCCATGTGGAAGATCCAGAGGAGGCCGAACAGTTGCTCAAAGGTCGCTATCGCATCATCAACGTCTGGCGCCCACTTAACGGCAACGTGCAATCATCTCCATTGGCGATTGCAACCGCTACATCAGTCAAGGACACTGACCTTATTCCGGTCGAGCATCGCTATCCCAACCGTACTGGCGAGACGATGGGGGTCGTCTACAACCCAGACTTGAAATGGAAATACTGGTCGGGTATGGATAATGACGAGAGACTGTTGTTGAAATGCTCAGACAATGAGCCCGGCGTGGGGAAGAGGTGTCCACACACTGCCTTTGTTGACTCAAGGACGCCCCGAAATGCAAAGCCGAGAGAGAGCATCGAAGTGAGAGCCTTGGTTTTTGGTTAGGTCTCAAGGTGCAAGCCAAGCTGGCTTTCTGCATATATGGGTCCTGTGTAATTAATATAACGATAACGAATGAATATGCCAAGCAAATTTGCGTTTATAGGTTCGGAATGCTGTCCATAATAGCAGTGACGTATTTTTGTGTAAATCGACCTCATGGCTTTCCGTTCCGCGGAACACTTCCTATTTCAACTTGTCGAATAAGATAAATCATGGCCCTGAAATATCGTCTTAAGCCTCCGTCTTAACGCACAACGAGCGGTCCCATGCGGTCAACTTAACCACCTGCCAGCCCCTAACGCGTATACCGCCCCCCTGGAAGAATGATTAGTATCACAAAGGCTATCGGGAGAGACCACCGAACTCTGGAAGCACATGGCCACACTATCATCAAATCCGGGGATGAGGATGAGCGCACACGTTTTCAGAACGAATTCACCTGGGAACTGGCTCGGCACTCCGTCGCAGAAGAGTTGATTTTATGTCCTGCTTTTGAGAGACACCTTGGCGATGGGACAACGATTGCTAACAAGGTTCGCCAACAGCATCAAGGGGTGAGTTTTCAGAGATCCGGACGGGGATGGTAGTGGTGAAACTGAGACTTTGCAGTTAAAAGATCAGCTGAAAACGTTTCAAACTATGAAGCAATCCGATCCTAGGTTCGACCCGCTTCTCAAAAGCTTGCTGAAAGACTTTGAGGAACATCTCAAAGACGAGGAAATGAACGACCTGCCCAAACTGGAGAACGCCCTGGCGGTAGCCGAGAGCCAGGCGCTGGCCCAGGATTTCGAACGAACGAAGATGTTTGTTCCATCACGATCCCATCCAGGGTCCCCTAGAAAACCACCGTTCGAAACAGTCGCAGGGCTCCTGACTGCGCCGATTGATCGCCTGGGCGATATCTTTCGCAAGTTTCCCACGGAGACGAGGACAGCGCATCCATCGGCGCAGGGCAGCCGCGCCTAGGCCGGCTGATACATAGTTAGATAGCCCAGAATGGAAGGATGGCACAGAAATCTCAACGAAACCAGGTACGAAGTGCGAGTAGTCGTAGAATCATTGTTATCCGTGACTTTGACGTTGGGCGGTGTCGTTGTGCTCGGCCGCTCCTGCCGTATTTACGCGGCCACTGCGCGCTTGCACTTACAACTCTTCGCTCGCACCAATAATTAATAATGACTCCCGACGGAGAAACTTCAAACAAGGCCACACTTAGCACGCCATAGCTTTCTCTCCTCTGCATCTCTGCGGTGCATTAGTCGCTTATAGCCAGCTGTCCCTGGATCGAATCAAGCCGTCTACGCGCCGACCGCGATGCCCGGCCCCCTGCAAGTTGCCGCTTGATGAAACATCCCAGCGCTAATGCACCAGACCTTGGCAATAGCGTGAAGCAGCAGTCGACAGATCGATACACACTGAAAACACTGCTCTGTGCGGTCGTCGAATAATGACACAGGTCAAGACAATGCTTATCATTATGTGTTTGGACCTCGACATCCCGGCGATACAAGACAGAGAATCTGTATCAGATGACAGTGCACGCACGTTCACTGTACCACTGCCACGATCCTCAGCTTGATCGAGTGGATCGTGCTGACTCGCGCATCGCAACTAGTGCCTCTGTTAGCGCCAGGAATTGCGCGTCGAGGTCTCGACCATCCCCTGCCAGCATGGCTCTCTGGCTGCAATTTCAGCCGCACAGCTGTTATGCTGGATTTATGCTTTGCCTCGAGCCGCCAACCCACTTACATTCACAGTTCATTCCTTCAATGACATAATGTTGTTTATGGCATCTTCTGTTTTCAGCCAGTGACAAACGACAACTCCCGACGCTCGGTGTGTGATGTGTGATCTGTCCAGAGTCAAAAGCGGGGTTTCTATCTCTTCCTTGACCATCTTAAAGCTGTTCAGTTCTACTCATCCCCGCTTGTTCGTCAATCTCGATATGGTTGAAATCCCGAGCCATGGCAAGCATCACAGGCGAAAATGACATAGATAGTTCGCCTTTATTACACCAAACGCACACTGACCACACTTCCCATCACTCTATATATCGCCACGAAAGAGACGACAGCGATGACTTGACCGAATACAGCGCTGTGGAACCAGCCTCGGCGCTCGATCATGCGGTCTTCCGGCCGCCTCCCGATGCTCAGCAACAGTTTGATCAGGCCGAATCCAGCGCGCCAGCACAAGACTTGAAACCCTACTTACCTACGCTTGCAACTCAGCTGGACGTACCTCGACTTGAAGACACGCGCTTGTCCCCTAGAGCGTCCCACAGGCTTAGCATCAAAGGAAAACCGACCAGAGTCAAATCTCTAGACATAGGGCAGAGACCCAGGTCCGACATAGGACGCTCCAGGTCTTTGCTACAAGTGCTGAGTCCATCGGCTATCCGCCAAAATATCTTATCGCCAAGAGAACGCTACTCGACTATTCATGAACTCGATGAATTCAACGAAGGAGATAATGTCGAGGTGGATATTTCATTCCTCGAAGGGCCGGAGGCTACAGCCTCGTGGTCTCAACGTGGTCCTCCCACGAATACCGATCCCATGCCGTCATCGGAGCAGCAAGCTGATCGTCCAGATCCAATATTAAGGACCGTGACACCACTTAACCGAAAGGATACTTCATCTCGTTTGTCGCGCAACGGGACGCGAAACGGAATCGAGGACACAGTGCGACAGTACGGGCAACAGCTGGCTGACGAAAGAAAGATGATTGTCTCTGTGAAAGAGTCTGCCCCGGTCGTTGACTTGAGCACTCTAGAAGGAACCGAACGTCGCATGTCAAAAAACAGCTTTTCCTTTGTAAACCAGACTGCTTCGAGTGGCGAAGAGGCTAGTTTCTTCTACCCAACCGACCCGGAAAAGCCTAATTGGAAGCCCTTCTCGATGAAGACGCCTTACATATTGATGCTTATCGTCGTATCGCTTGTGCTCGCCGCTGTCCAGGAGTATCTCTATCAACGATCAGAATCCTTGGAAGCTCGGGGTGAAGGCTTGATTCAGTATAACAGGGTGGTTGATATGCCGGTGGCTGAATTCTTTGCGTGGAAATATCTTCCCACAATGGTCATGGTCGCATATGGTGTCTTGTGGCAATTGATGGAGTATAATATCAAGAGACTGGAGCCATATTATCAATTGTCCCAACCAACGGGAAACACTGCGGCGAAATCGCTCAACCTGGATTATGTGTCGATGATTCCTTATGTTGTGCCTTTCAAAGCCATTAGAAATGGTCATTGGACGGTGGCAGTTGCATCAATAGGAGCAATGCTCGCGACAACAGCAGCTCCCTCATTGCAGAATCCTTCTATCACGTCTGTAAAAAACCCAAAATGCGCAGATAAAGGGTGTACCAAGGCGGAAAATTCCTATCAAATTTTGCAAGTGAATTCAGTTTGGTCTCGCCTCGTTACAGTGACACTCGTCATAGTTGCAGCAATGGCGGTGGTGCTTTTGTTTCAATTGCGGCGAAAATCAGGGTTGTTGAGTGACCCAAGAGGAATTGCAGGCATTGCATCAATGGCGACAAAGTCACACATTCTCAACGACTTTCAAGGTATGGACGAAGCCACGGAAGATGATATCCACAAGAAATTGCGCCATCGGCGTTATGTCCTATATAAATCGAGTATCTGGCAAGGAGAGTATATGAGGCATACAGATGATTTGGGGCTTGATGAAAAGCAGAAAGTACACTCTCCGCATCCCATTATACTGCGTCTCATTCCTGGCATTGCGTTTCTTGCTTATCTCGCATTTCTTGTTGCCGCCATTCCGCTTGTTAGTTTTACCGATAACAATATTCCGCTAAAGGTTCCATGGCTCCCAGTTCTACTGGCTGTGGTCGTCAAGCAGCTTTGGTCGACCCTGGAGTTTTCAGTGAGAATGCTAGAACCATACTTTGCTCTTTCTCGAGGCAACGCGCGGCCCGAGAAAACATTGACCCTTGATTACCAAGGTACTCCGTATGGAGTATTGACTTTTCAGGCTATCCTGAACCGACATTATATAATTGCGCTTGCTGGGCTCGGGTCAGTTCTCAGCGACGTGCTGACAGTGACTTCATCCTCGCTTTCCATGCAAGACGAAACAGCAACATCATTCACCGCATCGTCTGCTCTTTCAACCGCAGTCACATTATTTCTCCTATGCTCTGCAGCACTTATATGGTTCCGCCGTCGTCATGCATTTTTACCAAGGCAGCCGTCAACAATTGCTTCAGTCCTAGCATTTATTCATCAATCGCGCATGCTCGACGACTTTGTCAATACCGAACGCTTCAGCAACGACGAGATGCGTACCATGCTCATGAGTCGCAACAAGCGTTATGGTCTCGGCTGGTTCCGAGGGAGAGATGGCAAACCGCATTGTGGAGTCGACGAGGAGCCGATGCTGAGCAAGTATGTGCATGGAGTGAGCTACAGGAAGGCGCAGGCGCCGTGGGAGGACAGTGTTGGGTTTTAGACTGTATTATAGAAACGAATGACGACTGATGTCCTTTATACATATGTCAATATTTTTTCACTTGGACTAAAAAATTGGACATGGCCCAGAAGCCTAATGAAGATGGGAAGATCATTGGAATCCATTGCATGTGGTTTATGAATTTCTATTCCATGGCAGTCATATCCAAGATGCTTCTTTATAACTTTTAATAAAATTTGAACATTTAACATAATATTGGTTGGATATCATCAATATAATAAACAATTCAACGTATGATATCTCTAAAGTCATGCAAAGGAGTGTAAGAATTAGACACAACAATTAATCCGGACAATAAATAGCAACCAGGTCAAAAAAAAAACATTAGTATACACTCCCCTTCCCCATATTATACCTCTTTTTTATACTGCTTATTGGTTCTTGGGCTTAAATCAACATCGCAAGCAGCCCCATGACACCACCCAGCACAATCCCCTGCTTCGACACCGTCGCCCCCGGCACCGCAGCACCAGTAAACGGCGCCAGTGTAGACGAACCCGATGTTGTCTTGGAAGTAGGAAGCACGCCCGTCGGCCCAGCACCGCCGACCACCGTCGTCGCCAGCGTCGAGACACCCCCAGCCGGCGCCGGAACAACTCCAGTCGTCGGCGCAACAACCGCAGGCGCAGTCGTCACAGGAATAAGCCCGACAACCGCCGTCGTCGCGCCGCCGACTTCGGTACCGGTGGTGGTTGTAAACGCTACCTGCGGAACAGTGTATGTAGTCGACGCGTACGTGATAGTCGTGCAAGGCACCGAGTCACCAGCGGGGGCAACCTGCGTGCCTGTAGCTGTAGCTGCGGGGGGCGTGAGCGGGATAGTTGTCGGCACGGCGGTGATAATGCCTGGGTTTCCGGGGATGTAGCCGCTGCAGATTCCGGTAAAGTACGACAGCGCAGACGAGATCTCGGACGCGTCGGAGCCCCAGGATTGGATGCATGAGATGATGTTCGAAGTCACGTTGGAAGACGGGCAGTAGCAGGAGACGTCGGTGTTGTCGCTGCAGGTGTCGGGCATCCAGGTGTTGATGCACTTGGGGACAACGCCTGGGCAGGATTCGCCGCCGGGAGTAGATCCGGGGGTGGAACCGGGGGTGGTAGAGCCACCAGGGGTAGAGGTTTGCACGGGCGAAACGGAAGTTTCAGAAGGTGAAGAGCCGCCGGTGGGCACGGCGATGCCGGTCTCGGTGGCAGTCACAGGGCAGATGGTGGTGGACAGGGCAATGGTCTTGGTGATGACGCTCTGCGAGTTGGCCGGGCAGTTGGTGACGGTGGGCGCACAGCTGGTGACGGTGACGAGCGTGGTGGTCCACACGGTCGAGGTGGTCCAGCTCTGCGGAGTGACTGAGGGAGAAGGAGGGACGACTGCAGTCGAGCTCACGGCTGGAGCAGGGCTGGTAGGGCCGGTACCAGCTGGGATGGATACGGAGAACGAGCCAGAAGGTACGGAAACAGAGAAAGAGGGAACGGATGGGGTGTTGGTAGGAACAGAGACGGCAGGGACGGTAACCGAGACATCTGGGATAGAGATTGCAGGGAGAGTCACTGAAGTGTCTGGGATAGAGACCGAGGGAATAGTCACGGAAACATCTGGGATAGAGACAGATGGGACCGAGACCGACGGGACAGAGACGGCCGGAACAGTCACAGAAGCCGGGGGAATAGTAAACGAATTACCCGGGATACTGGTATGTCCATGGTTTCCCTCGCCGGGGGTACAATCGAAGCCAATTGAGTAGATACCAAATCCACACGACTCCACGCCGCTGTGGTCTGGGATCGTCCAGCTGACCGAGGTTGCGCCGCCGCACTGGTCGTTGGAGACATCAGTTCCCTCGGGGCCACAGGTGGACGTGTGCTGGCACTGAGAGCCATCAGGCATGCCGTAGCTAAACACCACGTCGGTCTCCTCTTCGGTGTAGACGCTGAACGAGGTGATGGAGAAGGCGTCCTTGTCTTCACCGCAGCTGATCTGAGGAGAAGAGCCCTGGCCAGACTTGGAGATGCTTCCGGAGATGCATTTATCCTGTGAAGTTAGTAACAAAACATAGAAAAGTGGATATAGAAGGTTACATACAGAAGAACGCTTGCCTAGACCACCCTTGTCAGAGCAGGTGAAGCCCGAAAAGTCATAGCCATCAAAAGAGGAAAAGGGAAGCCCGGGGCTGAGGCCAGACCAGTGCCAGCCGCCTCTCTGCTCGTCTGTACACTTGTTGTCACAGCTGCTGGGCTTGGGGAAGCAGTCTTCCGTGAGCCACTGCCTATTGTTAGTGGTTGTCATGTTATCTGGTCGAGTGACTTACACTAGCTGAAGCCTTCCCAATGGCCAAGAAGGCAGCCAGGGTTCCAACAGAGGAAATCTTCATGGTGAAGAGAAGATAAAAGTATTATCGATTACCAGAACGACAATATGGATATGTCAAGTGAACGTAATGTAAAAGTTTCAGTAAAGTGAACGTGTGAATAAACGAATGTCTCAGCTCAGAGAGCCGATAAGCTAAAGAATGACAGCAACAAATCAACACGAACGAGAAGGCAATGTATGAACAGAAGAGTTCCAAACCAGCGGAGGATATCCAGCATTTTAAGGCCGGACCAACGCATGACTTTTCTGCCCAGAAAAAAAAAGGGCAATGTCATCAAGACTCAGCATGCATGCATCCAGCGCCAGTGTCACCCGGCCCCATAGCACATACTCTATGCGATTTTTCCTCCGACAAGCTCGACAAGCCACGTTCTGGACCTATCAGCAGCAACCGCAGGGGCAGGTGAGGCATTTCGAAGCTGCCAAAGTAGACCGAAACAGCCGAAACAGCCGGATACCTTGATCTAGAGATAGACTTTGGCGGATCAGCCAACCCTAACCCAGTCTTCTCCTGCATTAGGGCCATGGCAAGGTTACCCAGAAAGCGTACTTATCACAATGGCTGCTAAGGGTGACATATTTTTTTTCAAACTGGGTGGAAGAAACCGACCACGCCACAGGTCAGCTATAGCAACTTTGTTTATGAACTGTTCGTTCCAGACCGCGTGCCGACGCCACAGGGGTTGCGGCGGCCGCTATGAGAAGAGCCCCTGAAATATGCCCGATGGTTTGCAGAATTTCAATGCCATGCCGGTGTAGTTGATTTTAATTCCCAGTATGGCTCATATGATTGCTCGTATGCAGATGCAGAGACTGCACATGTGCCGGGTGGCCTGTCGAGAATGAGATACAACATCAATTGATGCGGGCGCGGCCTGGGCCGGTGGACTCGGGGAGCGCTCTAGAACATTTGAACTCGCGGGACTATGGGTACAAAAATTAATACAAGCATTTATTACTTGGCAGTGGCCAGACCCTGGTCGTATTATAAACTGACCCGCTGATGTAATACTTGTATGGGTGTACCAGTCGTGAAGGTTCTCGGGGTCTTGTTCTTCAGGACGTCAACTGGTATACCTGTATGTATACTTCGACTTTTTTATAGACTAATTGATCCAACTGCAAACAAAACATAATTTCAACAAGTCAACTGGCTCTCCCAAAAACCATTGACCCTGGGTCGCATATAATAACTCACCTACTATCACCAAACCCGTTTCTCAACCCACCACCAGTCTATAATACCTGTACCTTAACTCGGCCCACAACTAACGCATTAGTTCGTCACATACAACCAAACCACTCCCTTAGCGCCTCACCGAGTTGCATACTTAGTCTCGTAGACTTTTAAGAGGCTGGGAGCACAAGCGCCAAGTGAAACGTGGAATGTGTCAGGCAATGCCATAGCTCGGCTTACTACGTATTTAGCCCGGGGCTCTCCGGGGCGGATATCGCTGGTCTCTTTGTTGCTATTTTGGGAGTAGTTCGGATGATAGGTGCATGTCCACAGTACTTGTGCAAGGTTGATGCTGTTCGGGGGTCAATTGGTGTTTGTTGTGTGACGAAGCTGTCGCACAAATGCCAAATAGACGAAGAGTTTGACGCGGATTTTCTCGAGTCTTGAGCAGCTACATATCCTCAAAAAACAGAAGAGAGAAAAAGAAAAACAGTGTCACTCTGTGGCCCTGCAGACTGGTGTTTGTCACAGATTCCAATAGTCCCAGTCTAGCGCCTGTCCGGAAAAAAAAAAGTGCCAGGGACCTGGCATATGGTGGAGGCTGTGCACAGCCATCTGTTTAAAGACTGGAGTCTGGGGTATGACTAGTAAGTACTATGACTATGGATTGATTAAAATTTACACGCCAATCAGAAATTAGGCTTGCGCCGTCTGACGCTGATTTTTTAGGCTGTATAGTGTATACATCCCTGCTCGGGAACTCGCCCCTTAGGGTGGCCCGAAGACAGGCATACACACACTCATGGGGTGACATCAAGAAATCAATGATACGTGTAAACAGTCACCCGGACCAAGGATAGGAAGGATAAAATATGTTCATTCCAACTAACTCATAATACTCCAAGGTATCGTATCAACAAACCCAGATCATAAACAACATCAACATAAGAAACTTTTCGGTCGTCTCGGTCGTCAAGACCCGAATCGACAATCAATTAATTCATGCTCGGAGCGTCATAACGGCCGTCAGTATGGACAGTAGACCAACAATCAGGCCGTCTATATCATATCACAAAAGATCTCATCATTTACTAAGACATGGATGAATGTTAGACGTCACAGTAGATTCACGGCAGTAGCCTGGCTACTGTGCCATATGAAAGAAATGTGTAGAAGCTTAGAAAAAGCTTGGAAAGAAGTTTAGAAAGAAAGCTGGTTGCGGCGGTGGCCGTCAATCAGTTTGCGACGGACGGTTTCACCCCCAGAAAGGTTGCTCGCCTTGCGCTTCCGAGGCGGAGTGCGCGGGTCGGAATACCGAGAGTGTCGAAACACGCTGGCAACGCGAGAGGGAGAATTGGCGGGCATAAACTCGCGGTGCTGGGGGAGGCGGATCAATGTTTGGTAGCGAGTGTTGTTGCGACGAAATGCCGTCACAATGCCTTTGTCCAGATGGTTGAGGAACTGCTCTGCACTGTTTGAGTCGTTGCGGTTTGCTGTCGGGGTGCGCAGAGCCTGAGCAGATGATGGTGCCACGGGCGAGGTCTGTACGGCCTCCTCATCCGAGTTCTTTTCGATTTCTTCCTCGTCCGACGAGCCATTGCCAAAATCGATAAAGTCGTCCACATTCAGCATGGCCTCGTCATCCTCGTCATCTTCATCTTCATACGAGCTTTCACCGCCAAATGTTTGCGCGGCGTAAAACGCTTCGGGTGGCCCCATAACTTGACCGCCGGGTGTAGCATCGTTACCCAGCGCTGTCATCATCAGGTTTCCAGAGTTTAGCATGGGGTTTAATTCAAGGCCATTGGGGGAAGCAAGCGCCTCGGTGTCACTTTCTTCCACTAGATGCATGGTGGTAGCACGCGGGCTGTTGGTGGCAGTGCCGCAGATACTGTTAGTTGCCGATTCCAGCCAGTCATGGCGGGATGAGGAGTAGGCCGGGATGATGACGAGATGTTTTCCAGTGCAATCAACAAGTGCTACGGGCTTCTTAGGGTCTGGAACAAAAGAGCCCATAATAGGACCTCGGCGACGTGGGGGGTTAGATGGCTGGCTTGCCGAGTCGCCAGTCGCAGTAAGAGAGCTGGTCGAGTCCCGTCGAAGAATGGATCGAGGGTGTGTGATGGTAGCTGGTGGAGGGAGATCCTCGTCGGTTGTCTCGCCATCATCAGCTAAAATTTGTTAGTGAGTAGAACGATGCGAGGGTCCAGAGCATGGGAAGCATACTCTCATAGCCACTGGAGCCATCAGAAACGGCGTCTGACTCGACGTGGTAGATGTTGGCGGGATGTTTAAAGTCCGACTCTCCGAAAATGTCCTCATATCGCTGGTTGTTTCCGCCGTCGTGGTCATTGTCAATCATACGACGAAGAGTTGGGTCAAGGCTGTCTTGCTGTAGGAAATCACCTGGAATCTCGTCGTCGGTGCTTCCATCTGGGCTGTCACTGGAAGATTCGGAATTTTCTTCTGTGATAAAATGCACATGTCTTTGGACAGGGGTTTCAATTGCTTCGCTTGTGAGGTCAGTCTCGCCAAAGGTTTCCATGGCGCTATATAGCTGATCATCCAGGAATGGTTCTGTAGAAAATAGAATCTGGTCGTCGAAGCTACCGAGGCTAGCCCATTGAGCGGGCTCAAGAGCATCAGAATGGTCAAAGACATTGCCAACGATATGTCTCTCGTCCTCGGAGTCGAGAATCATTTGTTCTTCGAGCTCCTCGACGTCCACGTCTTCGTCGTCATCATCGGAGATTTCGTCGACGGCGGCATAGTCGCTGTCCGAGTCACCAGCGCTGCTCTGCTGACCCTCATAGCCCTCGTCGTAGGAGAGCTTTCTTTTCTTCAGGGAGAGGGGAGAAGAGGCAAGTTTTTTCGACCCCGCCTTACGGCCCCTATGGCTCTTGCCTCCATAAGACGGGGTGCGATGAGCAGTCTTGTCGTCGTCATCTGAGCTGGCTTCCGAGTCGGCTTCGTCCTGGTCGCTCTCTTCAAAGCCGGACAGAGATGAGATGGTGGAGACGGAGGAGAGCGACGGCTTGCGTTTTCTGTTTGTGTTGAGGACACTCAGTGAGGCGGGTTTCTTGCCGGCAGGCTTCTTACTGGCGGGGCGTTTGAAGCCTTTGTTGCGAGCGGCGGCGCTGAATTGTGAGACGTCGGCTCGGCGGGCCTTGCCAGCCACTTTGGGCGACTGGGAGTTACTTTTCGGCATTTTGTTTGTTGTTTGATAATGCGTTGTTTAGTTTCGGATGACAGTTCGGGAGAACAAAGGAGTGAGGGGTATTGTGGTCTGGTCTATTGTGGTATTGATGTCCAAGTGTGGTAAGGTGGTTGCGGTGAGGTGAGTAGGTAGGCGGTATCGAGGGCGAGTGAGTGAGTGTTGCAGTCGTGGTAAAACACCTCCCGTCTCAATGGACGCACAAGTGTCTCTTCCGTCAAGTCTCGCGGGGGGGCAATTTCGACGTGCCACTGCAAGCGCCGAAAGAGGGAACAGATATCGTCAGAGGTCGATTGAAATTCTTCGAAGAGCCGGCTGGACTGGAGAGGCGGTGACAGGAACCGGCCGCGCTCCCCAGCAGGGGATTTACAGCTCAGCGAACGCCATTGTGGCCGTAATTCTCTTTCGACGATATCTGGATGAGGGATTGGATGTGACCGGGGTGGACAGAGACGAGGTGGACGGTTGGACTGGGAAGATGATGATGGAGGAGGGAAAAGAAAGCGAAGAGAGAGAGGGAGAGAGCGAAAAGACGGGCGGGCGCAACGGGATCCAATTTTTTTTCCCTCCTGCTCCCCCCACCTGCAGGCACCGCCGCGTCATTGGCCGAGCCGCCTCACCGCATTTTTCCTGGCCCTTGCTTCTCTTCGTTCACTGCATCGTGCGATGGCTTCATCGCTTGCATTATTCGATCTGTCTACGGAGTATTGTCAAGTACTTCTGTCTACTCTGTGTCTGTCCTACTGTTTACATGCCCTGTGGGCGCTGAGGTTATGTGATGATGTCGAATATCCAGCCCAGTTCCGCCCGGCCCAGCATCCCGGGGAATCGCCCTCCGTAGGCGCCAGGCTGATAATTGCGATAGTACCAGCACGATATGATAATGACCGTATCAGTTCGCACTAAGCGCTGGCTAAAGCTCACTTGCAGCTGACACCGTGGCCAGTGGCAGCGACCAGCCCGTGCTGAGCGCTAATCTCCACACCTCAACATTTTCAGATACAAAACTTCTGTACAGGTGGTTATGTCATTGCAAAACCGATGAATCATAACAGCTGCCCGCGGCCAATCAGCCGGTGGTCTAGATTCTCCTTCTAGACGTGACAGTCAGTGAGTCAGTGGAAATACTTCAGTTGTGAGAATGCTTCAGTGAATGCTTTTCGTCCTCGATGTGGCGGTCAAGGGCCCACCGTCGGGCCTCCAAAACAATGCGACCCTGCGTCTGATACATAGTCTCGGAGTCACTAAGAATAATTTTCAAAATGAGGCAGAAAAGTGAAATCTTCGCTGTTACTCTTTCAGGACAAGCGTGGTCCTTAGGTCGGTGGCCCCGCCCAATCACAGACGCCGCGGGACCTGCAATTTGTCGAATTGCAGTAAAAAAATGCGTGATCGCCCCACTGTGGGGTGCAGCTGCTCGCAGCCACCGCCCAATCACGTGTCTCGGATGTCGGGTTCCACTTCCGCCGGATTGGCTGCAGATCGATTAGTGCCGGGTTAGTCGATTGTCGTGTCATCAACGGTGGCGAGTCTTCTCTCCATGCGTCTATCGGGGTTTTTTATTTTTATTTGTTTGAAACGTGTCCGAAGATCAACGCGTGACCGCTTGAGATTGCGTTGAACTGATATGCGTCAAACTGGCTCAAACACGATGAGATCAGGTGACCGGCCCAGCCCTGGTATACAACGTGGCATGCATCGAATTAGATCCATCATGCACACATAGATGATGTTCAGTCAAAAATATCATTAGATTATCCAACTTGGGTAAATATAGTGAATATACAATCATTCTATCTACAACGCAACGCCTAATTCCATCCATATATCATATCGTATTCGTAAATTGCCAACACTGATCCTGGTTCAAGTCCCTGGATATGGTTGGATACTGGCGTCAGTAGTATGGTTCGTGCGCTTTGAAAACGACCGAAACAAGGAGAACCGCCGGTTGTCCGACTTGCTTCTGCCAGAAACAACCGGTGTAGTAGTCGAAGGCGTTGTCTCTGGCGTCTGCACAGACGGCTGCACGGCGCTGCTGGCAGCCGAGTCAGGCACCTCTGCTTCGTCCCGTGCTTTCTGCACCTGCTCAACGCCCTCGCGCACCGCTGAAATCGGCGCGTCCCTTGGTGCTGTCGTGTTTAGCGTCTCTGTGGGACGAATCTGGTGCTCCGAGTTCTCCTCGTTCAGCTTGGCCACTTCGGCTTTGGTGACGAGACGCTCGTTTTCGAGCCGCACTTCTTTGCCGCGTTTATGGCAGTACCAGAGGACGAGCAGGACAACTAGACAAACAATTAGACTCGCTAATCTGCAAAGGAAAAGGGCTCAACTTACTGAACAATGCCAAAGACCACAGCACATTCACTCCAAGCACCGCTGGGAATCGCGCGCGAAGAAACGTGGTGATCGACCGCAGCATGCCCACCAGCGCTGTCGGCTTGCCAACAAGCTCCTTCAGATTGGGCACCTTGAAGCCCATCTTCTTCGCTGCCGCTGCAGCCTTGCCTGCATTTTCCATGTTGACACCAGCCTGTGAAGGCTTCTCGCTAGCTGAAGCCATGAGCTCGGGCCCGAATTTCTCTGGAAGCTGTTCCACTAGCTTTTGCAGAAAGCTGGGAAGTGACCCAAAGGCATCCTTGAGCTGTTTGTCGCCATTGGTGAGGAGCTGCTCGAGGTCGCGGTAGGCGGTCGGCACGCCCGTCACCAGATCCTTGAAAATCAGCTTGAATTTCTGGAGAAGCTCCTGTGTCTCGTCGCCGACTGAGAACACCCGGTTGTTCTCTGCGGCGAGGTTGAGTCGCTCAAGGACGGTGGCTAAATCTTCTTGTTCTTGCTGCTGCTCGGTATCGCTGATGTCTTCGCCTGCGACTGTCTTGGGGGCAGTCGCTATCTCGTTGGGATCCGTTGTGGCCGGTGCTGGTTCCTGTGCTTTCTTACCCTATACGCAATGCAATTAGCACATTAGTTAGAAATGTTAGCCAAGCCACATGCATGATGGAATACCTTTTTCGCCTGCGTTCCGCTCTTCTTTAGCCACATGCTCCAGGGCCGAGATTTCTTCTTGGTCTCGACCGGCTCTGGTGCTGCTGCTGTCTTTTCTGCCACTTTGTCGGCCAGCGATGGTTCTCCTGCCAATTCCTCAGTAGGCGACACTGGCAAGGGGATCTCCTGCGCGCCGTCCATCAAAGCAATCTGCGCGTCATTGCCTGCGACTTTGGGATCTTCTTTGCGGCGTTGCTCTTCTGTTGACATGACCCGTTCCAAAAAGGCCTCGTCCTCGTCTGTCAACACAGGCTTCGAGTTCCAAGACGTAGCCTTGGACGCGACATTGCTAATATACTGAAGAGCCATAATTTATATGTGTGTATGTGTGTGGTGCAAGATCAGCTCGAAACAAAAACAAAAAGCGGACGTGAGTAGTCGCGCTATATAAACAGCCCGAGCTTCGATGATATCACAGCCGTGCACCGCCACGGCTCGCGGGGGACGTGAGCCACTCGCCACAAGCCACTCGCCACAGCCCCGTATTTAGAGTGGCCAATCAGAGTCTCTGGCTTCATTTCTCCTATGCTTCTTCGATCAGAGTGGTCTTTCTATCATTAGGGAGGAATTATGGATTTTTATATTTCGCTCGTATAGAGGACTTTGATTGAATCCTCAAGGGTGTAGAATAAATTGGTTCAAGCAACCGGTCTTCCAATTGTCTCTCACTTCCTCCTTCCCTCACTGGCAACTGGTGCCTGCCTGCTGAAGACACACATCACACTTGCACCTCACTTCACTTCTCTCTCACTCCAAACCTCTCCATCTTCTCTCTTTGACAGCCACTTCCTCTCCAACGTGAGTTTCTATCTTCCGTTCTTGAGGTACACCCGAGAGCACAACCAAAATGTCTCGCAAGCGCCCCCTCGAGGGCACTATCGACCGCTCAAAAGAGGTCAAAATCACAGCACAACTAGTGCATAAGTCTATGAGAACTGCTCGCTTCATGCCCCCGTATTTTGCGCATGAGACCTTGTCTGCTTCTCTTTACGTTGGTGGCAAGTTATATTTTCTTGACGAGAGTAATTCCCATGACTGACTGAAATTAGAACTCGCGCTGGCAGTCAGTGAATGTCCCAGCAAGAACACACTGGCAGATATTGAAAATCTGCAATGTGATGATGAATCTGACGTTGATGAAGACAACGAAAGAGTCAGTTTGCCTTTGATTTTACATATGATTGGCTAGTTCTGTGATTAATTGTCCGGTTTACCAGCATTTCGACTTTGATACGGAAGAAAGAACTACCTCTGCGCCATCCAATTCTGTGCAAACCAAAATGCCTCTTGAAGACCGCATAGTCGGCGGATGCCAGCCAGTCGGAGGCAGGGGCAAGAAGCTGTGCGCCGTAGAAGACATGGACGAAGACGACAAGTTGCTCTACTACTTGAAATTGGCCGGGTGGACGGAGCGCGAGATCCACACCAAGTTTGTGTCCGAAGGCCGTATCAACTACAGTCAGAAGACAATTGGCACGCGCTTTTGCCGGATGCGCCGTTTTATCATGGATGACAACGATCAACGCTTGAAGAATGGGACGGCTGTGTGGCTTGAGCCGGAGGTATGCACCTTTCGTTCTTCTCTTGAGTTAACTAACAAACCCCAGCTATCTGTACTGCCCGAGGCATTCGTATTGGCCACAGAGAAGATTGAGAAAGAGCGGCGAGCACTGGAGAAGCGGAAGTGGGATTTGGTGGCCGAGCACGTCCAAAAACAAGTGCCGGCGGCCATGTTCTCTGCCGACGCCTGTCGCCAGCAGTACGAAGCATTGAAAAAGGGGAAAACGCCAGTCCAACCACACAAGCAACGGCACCTGAGCCCAAAGGTAGCTGGGCTGCTTGCTGTTCGCCGGAAGCAGGTGGCCTATATCAAGCAACTGGAAAAGGCCGATCGGCCAAAGGTGTAGATAGGCCAGTACAAGCAACCTGTCAAGTTGACGGATGGCTTTTACATGCATGTATCTTAGAGAATCAGAGACTAGTCAGAGAATAAAGTTCCAGGGCATTAAGCCAATTAAGCTTAACTATTGGCCGCCCCGACCCGACGCGGCGCTGCGATTGATCCCCGCGCAGCCTATCGCGGGGTTTGCCTCAGCCAACATGCGCCATTCCTCGACGTATCTACTAATAGCAGTGTCTACTAACCACCGCCTGCATGAGCCAGTCCTGGGCGTGAGCTTTGAAGCGCTCTAGTCATGTGACGCCCGCTGCAGCCTGATATCGCTCGTATCGCCTCCCGCCCTCCTGCTTTTGCTTCTTGTCACGCTTCGGACAGTCGACCGCTGATATCAACGCGCGTGTGCGATTTTTGGATTTTACATCCAGATTGCCTGCGCAGAGTCTCGCTCGGGATAGTGAGTGACTGTTTTCTTTGTTCTGCGCCACCGGAACACTGCGAACGAGTCATCATCCTGTCTGGCGAGGCTTCCACGGCTCAGTCCCATGCATGATCAAGCAGCGTCACCTATAAACCCCTACACTCTTTACTATACCCACGTTCTTCTGCCCTTTTTTCACCGTTTGTCGCTCGTTCCGCGCTCGCGAGATCTTCGTGCTTCTCAGACAGCCATGTTCAAACGCTCTTTTTCGTCAAAGGACCGTGTGGGCAAGGCGGCCAGGCCGCACAAGAAGACCTATCGCGACAAGACAAAGGTGAAAATGGAGGAGTCTCTGGACAGCCCGCCTGCGGGGAGGTACGCAAATATCATTTTTTTTCTCCTCGTTTCCTTTTTAGGTGCTCTAACTCCAGTTAGTCCTCTCACGAGCCCGATAGTGACCTTGGTCGTGGGCCATGAGAAGCGTCTTTTCGCTGCGCACGAGGATGTCCTGTCACGTTCTGCCTTCTTTGAAGCTATACTAAAGGACCAGTTTCTTGAGTCTAGCGGAAAGAGGGTGGACCTCCCTGACGAGTATGTTATTCGTTTATTTATTGTAGTATATTGTCTGATATCGTCTAGGGAACCGGAGATACTGTCTTGTATTCTGGAGTACCTTTACAAGGGGGATTACTTCCCCCGTCTATTGCACAACAAGCGTCGCAATTCTTGGGAACTCGAGGATGCCCAAGACGTTTACAAAACCGGTGGCCGCGGTTCGAGCGAGGCTACATTTTTCCACTCGGGCGCTGGTTGCGATCTCCTTCGCGACACCGTCGTCTACTGCGCCGCCGAACGATACGGACTGGACGAGCTGAAGCGGCTCTCCCTGCGCAAGCAGGGTCTGCAAAGCGGGATTCCAGTCGACGTGATCTTGAGGTCGGCGCGGTTTGCGTACGAGCACACGCCCGACACAGACTCCCGACTACGCGCTCATTATCTAGCTCTGATTATCAGAAGTCGCAAGACCTTCAAGAGAAGCGGAACCATGCAGATGGAGATGGAAGCTGGCGGCAAATTGTTTTTCGATCTGTTTGTGGCAATGAGCAATCATGTCGATGATATTGTGGAAATCGGGTTTGTTCTTCTTTTTTTCTAAACAAATCAAGGACAAAATTCAAACTATTTTTTGGGTTTAGAGCTTACTTTTACAGCAACAGCCGATCGCCACGATTCATCTAGCTCGCTGCACTCAGTCGAGGTTTGGATTGTATCATAAATGCAGAGGAGGGGGTCTCAACCAGAATGACATGACCGGATAACCAAGACCCAGACAGAGTTATTGTTTTGTTTTTTGCATTATACTACTACTCTCTTCGATCGAGGTTGGCCATTCACTTTACGGTTTTGAGAACCTGACCATCTACTTTTATTTTAATTACTAACCTGTTGTTATTTGGGGAACAATTTGCCAGAACTTTGAATCCCTGTTTGATAGTCTGTCCTCTGTGAGGACTGCGTGATGTAACTTTTCTTTTGCCTTTTGGATTGATTTATTGAACTGCGACTGTTTGAGAGGCGATGTCTTACTGTGTATGATACTCGCGACTGAGCTATATAAGAATGAGAATGAGATTCGGCCACCTCAGTGTTTCTTGTCTCATGGTCGCATGAGAAGTAGTTTTTGAACCTCTAAATGGACTTCTGTTTTAATATTTACATTAATATCTCTTACTGATTCTCTCTCACTTAATTTACTAAACGTCTCTAAGTGAATCTCTATCTCAACCTCGACTTCAACTTCTTCGACCTCTCCCTCTACTTAAACCTCTACCCCCGCTTCAACCTCTCCCTCTTAACCTCTCCCTCTTCCTTAACCTCAACCTCTTCATCTTCTACCCAAACCTTTTACTGACCATCTCTCACTGATACTCTCATTTCATCTAGCCCACCGAGGCATATTTGACAGGTCTCTACCTCACCTCGTCCTGTCTCTTTACTTCACTCTTGACCAATACATCTTCCTCAGCTTGACATAATCTAAAGCTTCACTCTCCATCTACCCACACTTCGCCCTCCACTGACCACGCACTCTTCTAATCGAGGTAAGCTCTCCGTCTCATCTTCTTTCATATTTATTCACACCGTTGCTTCAGGACGCCTTCTAAACTAGTGGTATTCAAGCCCTCACCAGTTTCTTTCCTCACAACTATTCCCTCCTCAATCAACTACCAACAAACAACCCTGGAATTCACATCAACTCTACCGACCATCAAACACAACAAAATGCCTCGTGTTGACGCCGGGCTATGCCCCATCGCACCCTCGTTGAAAATAACCCATGGGATGACTTTCCTTGTCAAGTACCTCAACAGCGCTAAAAACAAGCAAGACTTGTGGCTCGGCGTGAGTGTCCCTGTGGATCTGGCGCCCAGATCTATGGCCAGCCGCCCCAGAAACAACGCTCGCCAGGATACCCCTGTCGAGAAGCGTGCCCACATGTTCTATCTGCCCGGCAGAAACGGATAGTAAGTTGACACAAACAGCTTCCAAGAATAGTCTAACGTTTCCCTAGCGCATGGGTCGAAAAGAAGTGTCTTTACCCCGTCGACGACGAGCCTCACCCTGATTTCACCGTCCCCGGCGCCGAAGACGGTGCGTTGTTCAAGACACTACATGGTTTCGTGAAAGAGGGAAAGGACTTCAAATTCTGGGTCGCGATGGCCAAAAAAGAACGGAGCGAAAAGGGACTCCAAAACAAAGAACCACGTCTGGTACTCCCCTCAGATACAGATGTTGAAAAGGAAATGGGTCTCGACTCGGACGACGCCAGCGGGAACTCCCTTGAACTGAATACACTGAAACAGCGTGTGATCGCCACGGCCAACAATGCCTTTTCGCAACCGAAACTTCCTGCAATTGCTCCCGTGAATCCGGATGAGATTGTGGATGTGTATGTCGGGAATGGCGCAGATCACAAAGTTTTCCGTCTTTCGCGCAGAGCGATTGGCAAGTCTTCGATCTTGCGCAAGATTGTGCAGGGGAGCCCGCCCTACGTCATGCACCCGATACTCTTTCACATGGAGACCAGAGCCTTTGAGCTTGTGTATGCGTTCATCTGCAGCGACAGGGAAGACCTCGGCCTCGTACAGATTGGCGAGGAGGATGAAGCGTCTGATCTCCTCGGGGACGTGTTGGGGCTGGGAAAGACATTCGTCCTGGCCGACGACTGCAACTACACCGACCACGACGAGCACAGCCTCAACAGCTCCATTTCCGACCTCGGAAAAACATATCTGATTGCCTCATCCCTGGGCCTGGGCTCAATGCAAACGGCCATCCTCCGCAGGTTGCAGGTGACTTGGAACATGGCTTGCGGCGTGGGCCAAACCTTGACGGTTCTCGACACCATCGAAACCACTGTCAACGCCATTTACACCGCAAATCCGGGCTATCTCAAAGGCGACCTTACCAAAGACGAGCCCTTTCTCAACTGGGCCGTCGGTTTCCTGAGCGATCTTCTCATGGTCCTCATCAACAAGCACACGGAGCGGTTCGTCGGGTTCATGCACAAGTACCTGGCCATTCAGGCTGCGGTAATGACCCAGCGCGGACAGGCGTGCAGCTTTGATGCGCAGAGATTGGCGAGATTGGAGAGTTTGTTCATGATGGGTCCTGGGCATGCGGTGGAGGGGGTGGAAGCTGAGGTGGAAAATAAGGAGGATGAAGAAATGGCATGTTGATGGGGGACCCCCAAGGTGATGATGATGGGTAAGAGAATAACCGGGATTTTTGGGGGGGGAAATGAATTGGATTTAATCAAATGAATGGGGCTATTTTTATTTGGTTAGCAATTAGTTTTGAAAGTTAGTTGAATTGAACTGATTGAAATGCATGGATTGTTATGAGAATATAGTTAGGCGCACGCTGATTGGCCCACTGGAGCCGCCCGAGGCCACGTCTTTAGCTTCTACTCTCACTGCTTCACCAGCCAACTATCTCCAACCATCTCACTCGACCAATTCTCGAACCACACTCACTTCGTCAAACGACAGCCCGCCATGCTGTCTTCTCTATCCAGCAACCTGGCCGGCGCGCGCCACTCGCTGACCCAGGTGCTCAACTTTGCCCTCGTCCTGTCGACCGCGTTCATGCTCTGGAAAGGCCTCTCGATCGCGACAAACTCCAGCAGCCCCATCGTCGTCGTTCTGTCTGGGTCTATGGAGCCTGCGTTTCAGCGTGGAGATTTGCTGTTCCTGTGGAACCGCAGTGAGAGGGCTGAGGTTGGGGAGATTGTGGTGTATAATGTCAAGGGTATGGAAACTCGTCTCGTGGGAGAGCTGTGAAGATAGCGGTTAACGATGGTTTTCTGCAGGCAAGGATATTCCGATTGTGCATCGCGTGGTGCGGTCATTCACCGAGGAAGACCCGAAACTGAAGACGAAGAAGGCTGGGTTAGTGCACTCTTTACTGCTATCTCGACAAATAATTGACATCCTGCAGCTCCAGCCCCAAGACACTCACAACAACGCCCTCGCAAAAACTGCTCACAAAGGGCGACAACAACCCGGCCGACGACACAGAGCTCTGTTAGTCTTCCCTTGCTTGACCAACTTTCCCACAAGCTAACTTTAACTTCTCGCAGACTCCCGCGGACAGGACCATCTCGACCGCAAAGAAGACGTCGTCGGCAGCGTGCGCGGATACATTCCCGGAGTCGGATACGTGACTATCATGCTCAGCGAGCATCCATGGCTGAAGACGGTGTTGCTGGGGGTTATGGGGTTGATGGTGATACTGCAGCGGGAGTAATTTTTTTTGGAACAAAATGTCTGAATACTGGGTTCTTTGTTTTCTGGAGCTGCGATGGGTGTTATAGAGCAAGCTGATTGCATTAGCGCGTGAATTGACTTGTTTGCCTTGGAATTAATGCTGTAGATTGGGCTAGCTGCGTATAGAGTGCAAGCACCCCACCTGACTCCGCGGCTGCCTGCCTCGTCTGAAACCGACAGTTTCTCACCTGCAACAGTTTCCAAGAAAACAACGCTGTCGCGCACTTTGCAAAATTGCAACAAGTCTTTCAAACGGCCGCGTGTTTGACGATCTGGTCTTCGATACTGTTGCTAGCCGCAAGCCCAGAGAACCAACAGATACAAAGTACCCCGCTACCAACTCTCCCCCGTCGACACACCCCTCACGAGACCGCTTCCACCACCGAATTCCCCGACACTGGCAGCCAGTGTACGCAGTGTGAAAAGAAAATGGGCAGTGTCAAACGCATTGGCAAGGTGAATTTTCATTTCTGACAGCTTTGGAAGCTCTGCCGTAGCTAATCCTGTCGCAGGAGTTTGCCGAGTTGACTGAATCTCCTCCCACCGGCATCAGCATTCAGCTTGTCGACGAATCCGACCTGTACAAATGGAAAGTGTATATGGAGGGGCCGGAGGGGACTCCATACCAGGTACACACACACACAGTTATTGTCAAGCGTGTCCGAAAATGCTAAACTGTCCCAGGGCGGCCGATTCCTCGTCAACCTCAGTCTCCCCAACGAATACCCCTTCAAACCACCAACCGTCTCGTTCGCAACCAAGATCTACCATCCAAACGTCTCCAACGACGATAAGGGCTCTATGTGTCTGGGCATGCTGAAATCCGACGAGTGGAAGCCCTCGTCGCGCATCGGCGCGGTGCTGGAGTTTGCCCGCCAGCTGCTCGTCGAGCCGATGCCCGATGATGCGGTCGAGGGGCGCATTGCCGAGCAGTATCAGAATGATAGGAAGAGGTTTGATGAGGTTGCCCGCGATTGGACGCGGCGGTATGCGAGGGAGGAGGAGAAGAAGCAGTGAGATAACACCCATACGGACTGGGACTCTCCTGTATACCCATTTTCATGGCGTTTGGTTGGTCTTCTTTACTTGGCTTGCTCATCTGAAACAGACAGAACGGGCAATTTGACAGATGCAGAGCGTGCTTTTTTTTTGTTAAGGCTAGGTATTACATGTGTATTAATGCAGCCGAATTTCAGAACCATTTTACCAAATATATACAGGTTACATCCTAACTAACACAGATTAAGCTGCGCCCTCGCCTCGTCCTTGGCACACTCGCCGTCATCTTCTTCGATCTTGGCTGGAATCGGCTTGTTTGCCAGCGGTGTCAGCCGGAAGCCATGCCTGCGGTCTCCGACTGGATAGTCGAGCGTCTGCGAGTGGTTCGTCACGCGCTGATCCCACACGAGCACGGTGCCGGCTTCGTATCGGATCCGGCAGGAAAAGTCCTGGCGTTTGGCAATGTGGTCGAACAGGAAGCGCAGGATGCAGTCTGATTCTTCCTGGTCGAAGCCGACGATGCGTTTGGTGTAGACTGGATTGACGTCTTCAATACATTAGTTGAGGCTCAGACGAGGGAGGGAAATGCACTGAACATACAAAGCGCCTTTTCCTTGGTGACCGGATGGACAAGCACAACAGGATGCTCTGCCTGGAGCACGCCACGCCGCATCACGGCCTTTTCGCCGTGCTTCAACTCGGCGCTGACGCCATCGTTGTTTGTGTGAATGGCCGTGAGCCCTTCAAGTCGCTTGCGGAAACGTGGCGAGAGACTGGTGTATGCTCGCACACTCGAACTCACCAGGGTGTCGCCGCCGGCTGTACTGGGCGACTCGAGCATGGCGATAAACGTCGTTCCTGGAGGCTGCTTCTCGGGGCTTTGGTCGGTATGCCACTGGACGGGGCTGCGGCCAGCCCAGGATTGGCGCACACGCAGGTCACTTTTCAGTCAGCGAGTTATTTTATAAGCTGAAATTCAAGGGAATGCTCACTCCTTGTGGTCGTATATAATCATATGCTCCTCCGAGCCTGCAGCCGGATGAGGCGCCCAACCATGAATGTGCAACGGTCCAAAATGTCCCACGATTTTTTTCTGCTGCTCGAATCCCAGACCGCAAAAATCCTGATCGCGAAACACGAGCGCTCCCCTGCGCGCCGCGAGCAAGGCCAGCTCGTCCAGCCCCGCGCTATCCAGCTGCGACAGCTGCACCCCCTGGATTTCCGTGCCTACGTGCGGCGAGAGATCGAACATTTTGGTTACGTTTTTGAGTAAGTTGGGAAGCTTTGGGTCGGCGCGGTGGCCGGGGTCGAAGTGCGCGAATTCGCCAATGTCCTTGACTTTTTCGAGGGGGTCATAGTGCGCTATCAAACGGTTAGCATGTAGATAGACGGCTTGGAGAGATGCTTCGTACGCATGTACTCTGGATACAAAGGGCTGCCATCTTCCTTTTTAGGCCTGGAGGCGAGAGCTGGGTTTTCCACTGTGGCCGGCATGGTGGTGGTGGTGGACGTTCAGACTAGTGTTGCTGGGAGTCGCCTGGTCTGGCTGAAGTCGGGTTTTATACCTTCATGTAGCACTCCGGCGAGCACCCCGCGTCGACCCCATCCTGGCAAGGAACACATGGAAATTCATTCTGACGTTGAAGCTGGCCGGTGATAACAAGGTGATAACAAGGCTGAAGCGATAAAGAGCGATAACACAACGCGGGGAACAAGACCGTACAAGACCCACCGCGGCCAACGCTCTTCTGTCTGTCTGGATGCACGTTCACAGTCATTATTACAATCGTTACTACTAGTACTCCTGTTGAGACCTTATCAGATAATCGACACCATGGCCGCTCGCAATCTGCGGTTGCACGACACGCGTATCTGTCGTCCTCGATAATGATAATGGGCAACGACTAGAAATATCCCGTATCGTCCACAGGAAATGGCAGCTTTCAGACAAGACACCGGCCAAGATGGATTCTGAGCTTTCGTCGAGACCCCCGTCCTGGACTTTAGGTGATGCCAAAGACGAAAAAGTCATTGGCGTGTCCGAGGATACCTATTCGGGCAGTGAGTATGAGCGGTTCCTCACACTGGAGGCGGCCTTTGAGGGCAGTGCCAAGAAGAAGTTGCTCCGGAAGCGTGAGTTTATACGTTCAGGACACAGATATTGCCTGCTGACTGTTGGATAGTTGACATGCGTCTGCTTCCGACTCTGAGTTTCTTGTATCTGATGTGCTCTCTGGACAAGGCGAATGCCGGGAATGCCAAGGTAAATATTCAATATTGTTTCAAGTATCTATCTATACTAATATACCTAGCTTTTTGGTTTTTTGGAAGACGTCGGCATGTCTAGCACCCAATTCAACCTGGCTTTGATGTACTTTTTTTTCACATACGGCCTGTGGGAACCCGTATCCAACATTCTCCTCCGCCGGCTGGGCCCAAAGATCTGGTTCCCCGTGATCGTCACCGCTTGGGGCTTAGTGACCACTTTGACATCTCAGGTTAGTAGCTATGGCGGGTTCGTGGTCATCCGTCTCGTGCTTGGTATCACCGAGGCTGGTCTGTATCCAGGCTCGTACTTTATCTTGTCCATGTGGTATACACCCAAGGAACTTGCCACTCGAATGGCCATCTTCTATGGAGCGAATACAGCAGCCGGTGCCTTTGGAGGTGTTATTGCCTATGGCGTTGGAAATCTCGATGGGGCCATGGGATGGAGGGCTTGGAGGTGGCTGTTCCTGATTGAAGGAGTCATCACCATCTTTGCCGGTCTCTGCTGTGTTTTTCTACTACCGTACGTCTCTCTCTATTTTTTCTTTCTTCTACAAACTCTAACTTTGTACAGAGCATTCCCCCATCAATACAACGACAAGGTCAGTCGCTGGCTCAAGCCGGATGAGCTCGACTATGCTAGTCTGCGCGTCAAATACGCCAACGGGCCGGATTCGCCAACGTATGAATTCCGCTGGAGCGATGTCATTGCAGCTGTCAAAGACAAAAAGACGTATTTCATGTACGATATCGGATTGAATTTCGTATGGCATTGACTAACTGTTACAGGATGATGCTCTTCTGGTGGGGTGGCTCGGTGCCTACTTACTCTCTCTCGTATACGCTGCCAACCATGGTCAAGAATCTTGGGTACAGCGCAGTCAAAGCACAGGCGCTGACGACGCCACCTTATATTTTTGCAACCTGTGTGTGCGTGTTGGTTGGCGTGTTGAGTGATAAGTTTCAACGTCGTTTTTACAGTATTATGGGGGCATACACTTTGGGACTGATGTATGTTTATATAAAATATTTTTGGCTCGTCTTTTCTAACTTTGATAGTGGCATTGTCATCCTCTGGGTCACCACACACTACCCACACCTCTCTGGCGTCAGCTACTTTGCCATTTTCCTCGCCGCAGCCGGCTATTCCGCCCAAGCCCCGATTGTGAGTTTGAACAACCTCCACAGATAAAAACAGATACTGATACAGACCAGGTCGGCGCATGGACCAGCGTCAACGTAACCAACCCCTCCAAACGCGCCGCAGCCATCGGCCTGCTCATGCTCCTCGGCAGCGTTGGCGGCGGCAGCATCGGGTCTAACATCTACCTCGCCAACGAGGCGCCGACATACCCTCTCGGCTTCGGGTTTTCGGTGGGCGCGACGGTGCTGGGCGCGATGGTCCCCGCGAGTATTCACTGGTATCTGTTGCGAAGGGAGAATAAGCGGCGTGATGGGTTGGATGTGGCTGCTATTGAGGCGGAGTATTCGAATGAGCGGTTGGGAGAGTTGGGCGAGGATTCGCCGTTGTTTAGGTTTACGCTGTGAGGATACTAGTATATTGATGTTAGTAGATAACTACGTAGTTGGTTGAATGAATAGTACTAAATACAGTTTTACCCAAACCGATATACCTAGAGTTGGCCGCGGTGGGACTGACGGCCGTTGACGCCGATAACACCGGCCAATCAGTTGATACAACTATATATGTACATGTAGTTTAAATTCCTCATACTTGTTCTTGTTTATAATTATTTATTCTTTTCTCCAAATATCGACAACCATCACAATGCGTCTGCTCCCCACAGGAATCTACACGCCTCTGCCGTGTTTCTTTGACGAGAATGAGGACCTGGGCAAGTCAGCATATCTACAAACAATAACGATGGTTCTAACAAAAGGCAGACCTCGACTCGTTCAAGAAGCACGTCAAATGTGCGCTGTCCTCCCCCCTCATAACAATCCCCTCTGCTAATCAAGACAATAGTCACCGCAGGCGCAGGCACAGTCCCCGTGGTCTCCGGAACCATGGGCGAAGCCGTGCATCTTGTACACTCCCCCAACAAGTTTCCAAATAATATCTACATACTTATAGTAAAACAGAACCACCACGAACGCACCGCCCTCATAACCGCCGCCCGCACCGCCCTCGACGAAATCAACCTGCCCGCCATGCCCATCGTCGCCGGCGTCGGGGCACCAAGCACACGCGAATCAATCGAGCTGGCGCGCGAGGCAGCCCACGCAGGCGCGGACTTTGTCATGCTGATTCCGCCGGGGTATTATGCGGGCGCGCTGTTGGCGGATTTGGAGTCGGTTAAGCGGTTTTTTGTGGATGTTGCGGAGGCGTCGCCGGTGCCTGTGTGAGTTTTTGTCGTTCTCGTTTGGGATATAATGGGGATTAGGGCTGAGGGTTTGTTTAGGATGCTGTATAATTTCCCGGCGGTTTCGAACGGTATCGATCTTGACAGTGACTTGATTACGGATGTGATCAGGCAAGCGCCGAATGTGTGCGGCGTGAAGTTGACGTGCGTTTCTCATCTACCAAATACATGTACATATGCATCGTATCAAGCTGACTGAAAAAAAAAAGATGTGCAAACGTCGGCAAGCTCACGCGCATCATGGCCCAAGTCACCACCGCCGAATTCCAAGCTGCGTATCCACGCAAACACCCAGACATCCCATTCCGCGCAATCGACGGGTTTATTGATTTTCTGTTGCCGTCGGTGGCGGTGGGATCATCGGGGGCTATTAGTGGTTTGCCTAATATTGCACCGGTTTGTTTTTTCTGTCTCGTTGTGTTTATCTCGCTGTGTTTACTTTTCGTCTGACTAGCTGGTAGAAAGCATGCGTGAAGCTGTGGGAGCTGTGCCAGCACTTGGACGATCCGGTGATGTACCAAGAAGCGCAAAAGCTGCAGAATACGATATCGCTGGCGGATGGAATTGCGTTGAAGATTGGAGTGAGTTTGAGTTTGCCTTTTTTTTTTTTTTTCTTTTCTTGTGGTGATTTTATAGCAAGCTGACTGTGTAGATTGCTGGCATGAAGAAGATATTGAACCGCCGCTTCGGGTACGGCGATAAGCCGCGGCGTCCGCTCTCGCCCATGGCAGAGGACAAGGTTCAGGCGGTGCTTGACGGTGTGTTTTTCAAGAGTTTGCTAGATGTCGAGGCTTCATTGTAAACAGTAAAATAGAAAGATAGAAACTCGGCGTTGCTCCGAGATTAAGACATGACTCGCCTTATCTATCGCCGGCCGATCTCGCTCGCGTTCCTTATCAGTTGCTGTCCTCCACTTTAATCTTTCTTTCTAGATGATTTTGAAGCTGAAATAAAAAAAAAAAAAAAAAGAAGAAGCAAAATGCCAGAGTCCAAAGGCAGGATCTACAAGTCTCGCAAGGCGCGGCCCTGCGATGCGTGTCGGCGCCGCAAAGTGACGTGCGACATGCCCAGCGGTCCTCCATGCAAACGATGCCTGCACATGGACAAGGCCTGCACTTTTGACGAAGGACCGAGCCAGAGGAAGCGGCGAAATACGCAGAATCTGGCAGATGGCTTCGAGTATGGCCAGGATGTGCCGCTGCTGGATTATGCGGAGGGTGATGCTGACATGACCTTTCTGGATCATCACGACCTCTCCAGCAGTAACAACGACGACAACTCGCCCTCAGACATAAATCGACAGTCTCCCAAACCCCCTGCTGACCCAGTTCCAGCGGATGCTTCCCGACAACAATCCTCGTTGGAGTTCATCCCCGACGCGTTCAGCTTCTACATCGGGCCTACGGGCGTCTCGGACATCCATCTCCTCAGCCAGCAGCAATACGACCAACACAACATCTCGCGGCCCAAAGTCCGCGGGCTCAAATACCGAGTCATGGCAGACCAGAAAACAAAAGCCGAGTTCGTCCCGCCCACCATATTCGGCATCACGGATCGCGCGTTGCTGGACAAGGCAGAGCCAAAAGTCGACTATCAAACGAATGAGTCGGCGTGGTCGGAGCTGTGGCGGATTTTGGATCCTGCAGGCGCGTGGCATCTGATCGGGCTGTATAGTCGCTTCGTCGATCCGTATTTCCCGATTGTCTCGCGGCATCAGATTCCCGATAGTGTCGATTCGCTGAGCAATATGCCCCTCGGCCTATTGACGGCCATGTGTGCGACGGCGCTGCCGTTTATCATGTATGACGAGGCGCTGTACACGCTCCTCCTGCGTCCGCCGTCGAGTCAAGACCTGTATCGTCTGGCATGGCTCGGGGTGACGGCAGAACTACACGCCCCTTCTCTGCCGACTTTGCAAGCCTGCTTGATTCTCCAGCAGCGACTGCCGACAAACCTCTACCTCTCCGACACGGCCTTTACCTGGACGCTCATGTCCACAGCAGTCTCAATAGCCCAGACCATCGGCCTCCACCGCGACCCGTCCTCCTGGCTGAGCGTACCAGTCTGGGAACGCCAGCTGCGGCGACGGCTGTGGTGGGCGCTGTGGGTGATGGAGAAATGGGTCGCGCTGGCTCGCGGCATGCCCAGCCATCTGCACGCCGACGACTGCGATGTTGCGCCACTCGCACTGTCTGACATTCAAGATACGCTGTCGGCGGAGAACGAAAACCACGCGCATCTCTGCCACCTGGTTAGTCTGACGGGCATCCTTGCTGATATACAGCATACGTACTACACGATACGCGCCATCAGCCGGACGTCTTCCGACCTGCAGTATTCGCTCGAAGCCGCGCGGCCGCTGCGCGCTCGACTGAAGGACTGGCGAGATCGTGTGCCAGACGCACTGCGATTCCGGGGACGAAGCGGTGGCGTGCAGTCTGCGTATGGCGAGAGCCTGGACGGGAACGGAGGGCTGCATCTGTCGTACATTGTCGCGCATATGTCTCTTTTCCGTGCCTTACTTCGGCCACTGAGCAACTGGCCAGCTGTCATGGTCCAGTCATCGCCTGACCAGGCAGCTGCAATAAAAGACGGGGCCAAGGCGGTTGTGCGAGGTGCGCTACTGTGTGTCAAGGAGTTTGTCGAGTTTATTGAAGCGCTCACCGAGACGCAGTGGAATGCGTTCTGGCATAGTTGTAAGTTATCAGTTTTCCAATCAGGTGTTTGTTACTAATGTATGCAGGGAGTCGGCCAAACTTTGCCATTGCCGGCTCATTCATGGTCCACGTTCTGTCCACAATCGCACCGCCCGATGCGTCACGACGAGCAGAGATGGAAGCGGCAGGGATATCTACATGTGGCATTGAGTTTGACGACGACTACCAAAATCTGCAAGTCTGGATCCGCCGGTGGCGATGGGCGAACCGCGTCTCTGCGAATGGCGCAGCGGGCGTCAAGGGGCTGACGAATCTGGGGCTGATGAAGGTTGAGACGTTGATGGAGAATTGCCTGCAAAGAAATTCAGAATAATATGTACATTTAGAAAAGTAAGGAAATATGCTAGCAAAGCCCCAACATCATCCTCCCCTCGTCCTTTGCACACTCCCCATCATCCTCCTCGACACGCGCCGGAATAGGCACATTGGCCAACGGCGTCAGCCGAAAAGCATGCCTTCTTCCCCCAGCCTCGTAATCCAGCGTCTGCGAATGCTGCGTAACTCGCTGATCCCAGACGACCACCGTGCCCGGCTCATACCGCACACGACAGCAAAAATCCTGGCCGCGGTTGACATAGTCGAACAGAAACTTGAGCATGTAATCAGACTCTTCATCGTCCCATCCGACGATGCGCTGTGTGTACGATGAGTTTACAAAGAGCGCTTTTCGTTTTGTGACGGGGTGGACTGTGACCACCGGGTGTATGGCTTTGGTGATGGGGCGCCGGAGCACCGCCAAATCGCCGTTGTCGCGCAGTTCGCGCGCGATGGGGTTTGCCGTCGTGTGTACGGCGTTGAGGCCTTCGAGACGGCGGCGGAAGGATGGGGAGAGGCGGTCGTAGGCGCGAGTCATCTATATCTTCTAAGTTTGCATACATGTATGTTACCGGAAGAGGAAACTTACGCTGGAAATAATGGTGTCCCCGCCGGCACCAGACGGAGACTCGAGCATGCAGAAAAATGTTAACCCCGGGGGTTGCAGTTCGGGGGACTGTCAGATGTCATTATTAGAGGATTCCTTTTGTTTTATAGAGGAAACTTGCCTGGTCGACGTGAAACTGGATAGGGCTTTTCCGAGACCACGACTTGCGGATTCGAAGGTCACTTCAAATATCAACCGTTAGTACGAACAAACAAAAGGAAGAATAAACGCACTCTTTCGAATCATACACAATCACAAACTCCTCGGTATCTGCCGAATGAACAGCAGCCTTGGGATGCGGCATCCAGCCATGCTTATGCAGGGGTCCTTTTAGTTTAGCCGTCAGCTATGCCAGCAATCTAGCTAGTAGAGAGGAAAATACCAAAATGTGCGGCAATCTCCTTTTGCCTCGCAAACCCAGCGTCTGTATACGTCTGATTGCGAAACACAAGACATCCGCGGTCTGCGCACATAAGCGCGAGGTCGTCGAGTCCTGCGGGGGATAGGTCACACTAGACAGTCCATCATCAGTACCCTTCTCTTCAACAAGAAAAAAAAAAGAAAAGAAACTCACAATCTGCACACCATGGATTTCCGTCCCGCAATGCGGACTCAACTCAAACACTTTCGTCGCATCTTTGAGCAGATTCGACAGCTTCGGGTCTGCGCGATGCCCCGGGTCGTCATGCTCAAAGGGGCCGACGGGTTGGATTTTTTCGAGAGGGTCGTAGTGTGCTTGAAGTGCGTGTTAGTAAAAAAAAATTTTGTTTCTGGTGAAAAAGGTATCATACGGAGGTAATCGGGATACAGAGGGCCGTTATCGGGCGACGACGCGTCTTTGGCAATCATTTTGAGTGTTGACTATCTTGATTGATGGATTTGCGCTTGTGATGAAAGATGTTTGGTAGGAGATAGCGTTTGGAGGTTGTTATATACACAAACTCAACTAACATCATCGCAGAATCTTCAACACATCAGTACACACTCAGTTGGCCGTGAACAATGATGATGATCAAATTGGCCGCTCTCTGGCCGCTTGGCCGCTGTGGGGCGCGGGCAGAGATAGAGTTGGCCGCGTTGGTGGCCATCCAATCAGGTGTTTAGACTCTGATTTAACGTTATCAAAAACGGGCCTATAGTTCAGCCAATCGGCACAGTCGTATTAGCTCTTGTCTGCCCCACTGCGGCGATTGGTCATTGCCATTGCTGTTGCTATCTCCAAGTATATCAAGATGAATGTTATATACCGCGCCCTCGCCTCTTTCTTTCTATCGATATTCATACATGCTAAACTAAAATAAAATGGCAGACGAAATCAAAGGCGCTGTGCCAGACGACGCCCAAATGGTGCAAGTCTCCGCCGAAGCTGCTGTCAAGGCAGTCAAGGCCGGCGACAAGGCCGTCGACATTGCCGCGCAAATCATCGCCGAGTATGGCGACGAGATGGGCGGTCAGACATGGTCGGCGGAGGAGGAGAAGAAGCTGATTCGAAAGGTTGACTGGAGATTAATTCCGATTGTAAGTTGTCTAGAGGAAATTTTTAAAGGATGAAGGCTGATAGATTAGCTATTCGTCTGTGCTACGCTGTCTGGTCTTGACAAGACGGCCATCTCGGCTGCTGCTATTTATGATATCAAGAAAGATCTGAATCTCACTGGTCAGCAGTACTCGTGGGTTGGGTCGGCGCCGTTCTTTGGCGGGTTGGTGTTTATGGGGCCGTCGGCCTATTGCTTACAGAGGTACATACCACCAGTCGAGCTTTGCATGGCTACCAGTTAACGATGGTTGCTAACGATTGTAGAGTCCCCGCTGTCAAATACTTTGCCATAAACGTCTTCTTCTGGGGCGTTCTCGAAATGTGCATGGCAGCCACCACCGATTTCGCCGGCCTCTTCATCTGCCGTTTCTTTTTAGGTGGATGTGAGGCGTTGTTGATTCCTGCTGTCACTCTCGTAGTGTCAATGTGGTATCGTCCAGACGAACAGCCCAAGCGCAACAGTATCATTCTCAATGTCATTGCCCCGATCCTCAACGGCTTTGTCGCCTGGGTGGTTGGCTACTATCCTGGTGCGTTTCCGGTGTGGAAGATAATCTTTCTTCTGCTGGGTGCACTTACAACTGTGTGGTCTGGCATTGTCTATTACTTCCTGTAAGCTGCCTTTCTTATTTTTCTATCAAACAAGTACTAAAAGAAAAGACCAAACAACCCCCTCGACGCCACCTTCCTCTCCCGCCGCGAAAAATTCATCATCATCCAACGCAAAGCCGCCGACAACACCGGCATCGAATCCAAAACCATCAAGACCAACCAAATCTACGAAGCCATCATGGACCCCAAAACCTGGCTCATCTGGTTCGCCATTGTGGCGCTACAGGTGCCCAACGGTGGACTCACCACGTTTAATACGCTCATCATTTCCGGTCTGGGGTTTGGCCCCTTGCAGACTTCGTTGCTGGCTATGCCGCCGGGTGCAATGAGTACGTTGTCTGGTATTGGCTTGAGTTATTTGGCGGCGACCACGAGACGCTATCGCACGCCGATTGTCGCGGTTAGTATTTTGTTGCCTTTGTTGGGTGCCGTGCTGTGCTATGCGCTGCCGAGGACGAATCTGGCGGGGCAGTTGGTTGGGCTGTACATTTTATAGTAAGTCAAACTTTTCATTTTTCGAAGGCCGTGCTAACGCCAAATAGCACATACTGGGCTCCCTACGTAACCCTCGTCTCCGTATACCAAGCCAACATCGCCGGCCACACCAAAAAGTGCATATAAACCCCCCCCCCCCCTCCACCAACCCAAATTGACCCAACACAACTAACGCATGCAGAATCGCGCTCTACGCATGGTTCTACATCGCCTGGACCACCGGCAACATCATCGGCCCACAGACCTTCCGCGCCGACCAAGCGCCAACGTACACCGGCGGCACGGTTGCCATGATCGTATGCTATGTCGTCGCCATCATCGCGGTGCTCGCGTACGGCGCGCTGTGCCATCGTGAGAACAAGAAACGCGCGGCTGAAATACAGAATGGGGGAGTGACGGCGGCGGATCAGGATTGGTTGGACTTGACGGATGGGGAGAATAGGGCGTTTAAGTATACGACTTGATATAGGCCTAGAGATGTAATTATTGTTGCGTAAATGTTAGATGGTCAATGTTTAGCTCTTTTTTTTTTGCTATGTTATGATAAATTGACATGAAATGCTAAGAATAATATACAAGTGAATGTAAGATTGAACGTAATAAGTAGTTCACGAAGGTAGAATACCCCTGCTCTTCTTCCACGGCACAGACTGCGTCTGTCCATTACCCCACGAACGCGCAAACCTCTCAAACGCATCTGTCCAGACGCCAAACCAGGGCTCAACATGGACAGCCCACAGCTTCGACAAGACAATAGTAATGACGAGGAAAACGGGAACAGTCACCCACAGCACAAACGCGTTCGGAGCCGGAATGAGCGCGTTGGGGTCTGGATTTCCGTTTGCAAGAAGATCTGGCGTGAATGTGAACGATGGGATCAAAAACACCATGTACGTCATCAGCGACCGGATCAATGGGCCATGCAAAAGGTAAAGCGGAAAACTCAGTCCGCCGATCCACAAAAGCCATCTGTGAGAAAGTGCTCGGCGCATCGACGGAGAATAAAGAATGGCAGCGGAGAGCATCTGCGCGCCGATTCCCGGCCAGAAGCGGCCGGGCATCGCCTCGTGAGGGAAAATGACTTTGCCAATCTTCCACAGTCGCGTGGACCAGGCGGCAGTCTCGTAGAACGAGTCTGGGAATGAGCAGAGATACAGACCCAAGGCTGCCGCAGAGTATGTGATGATTTCGCGGACTGGGATTCTCATCTTGCTCTTCGTTCTTGGGATCGGTTCTGATGGCGTGTTCATCGATAGTTCGGCGAGTATCATTCCGGCATAAACATTGATTCCAACAATTGCTATCATAGTTAGTCGGAAATCTTTTTAAGAAAAAGAAGAAACATACAATCATTCGTGTACCACGAGAAAATGTACAAAAACACCTCGGCAGCGATCCGAAACCTGGAACTTGTGTTGACCAACGCGAGCAGCGTGAGAAACACATATAGCGATCCCTTGAACAAATGGATCAGCGCCCATTGGGGTTGATCATACGGGTTGTCTCCCTCAGTCCACGTCATGACTATCGCAATGACCAGGTCTTGAAGAGCCCCAAACCACGAGTCGCTAGGGTCCACACTTGTTTCCCTCACCCACCACGCATCGGTCCGTGTGGCGAGCTTATTGCCGCCGAGCTGGCAGATGAACCAGGCAATAACCGTGACTGCGGTTGCGGGAAAGACCAGCCGGCCAGTCCGCCGAAAAGTGCTCGTGGCGAGCGAGCCGAGAGAGTCGCCAATAGCGCCGGCTCGCGCGAGTTGGACGGCTTTGAGCGAATTGACAAAGCCCAGCAAGACGAAAAAGACGGCGACCCAGGCATTTCCCTGTCCGATGAGGCGAAAGTATGGTTTTTGAAAGAGAAAACTCTCGCCGGTCTCGACGACTAACGGGGGCATTACCCATCTAGCGAAGCATAGGACGAGGTGGCTGCTGACGACGAAGATCGAGGCGATTCCGCGCAAACCCTATAAATTAAGATCGATCAGCCATACAGCGTTCAAGGTGATTGTTGGGACGCGACAGAGACAAAACCACTCACATCAGCCCAGCTGCTGGCCCGCAGGCGGTTTGGAGAGGCTTTTTGGACACCCTCTGTACCCATGACGAAAATCAACGCAATCTCAGATAACGAACGGTGGTCCAAGTGACCGCGTGTGAAGAATTAACGTTAACAAGGCAGTGTCTTGCTGTGGATCCGAATTAACTCAACAGAGTATAGCGAGGGAACGCCCCTGAACGGGACATAACAAGACACGTGGAATAGAGATCGCGAATGCTCAATGAATGGCTACCAATCAAGACAGTGCAGAAAGAAAGTCGCAGCGGCCAAAGCTCACGAGAAAGACAGATCCAGGGAGAGCGAAGAGATGGTTGTGCCAGCGACATGCAACCTGGCCACAGTGCCACACGAGTCGATGGGATGCTCGTATATTATTGTCTCGGTAATGCTCCGTACATACGGCCAGGAACGGCGTCCTCGAATCACAGGCTCTGGGGCCGGGCCTGCAAGTGGTGGGCCTGATTGATACGTGTATCATTTCGGAGTCAAAGGTCGAAGTTGAAACACATGTCCGCGGCTGTGGCCCCGACGCTTGCCCGGAAACGGCACCGCCCGCCAGATCGGGAGCGATCAGCACGTGACCAGGGCCAGGGCTAGGCCTAGTGTGGTAAGCGCGTCGGCGGGAAATCATTGACCAGACGCTTTAACACAAACACATCTCTATGTGCTTCGTACTCCATCGCCCTGGTGGTTTAGTGGTATAGTTCTTGCTTAGGGTCAATTTTGATTGCTCAGATTGAATCACTTGCAAGAGGTCCGCGTTCGTTTTTTTGTCGGCCGTGCGTAGCGGTAGAACGTCATCTTGGCAAGGTAGTGACCCTAAGCTTGACCAATGCTCGCGTAAGCAGTCTAGGATTCTGAGATAAGGGCCGAGCGGTTACTTGGTGTTCACGCATCACATCACATACCAAGTCACGCTTGATCCTGTAGGCATTAGGAACTTTGTTTAAAAGAGCATTTCGATCCCTAAAACTCGACCCTTGCGATGCTAGCTGCTATCGACCTGGCTATCAGCTTTCAACGGGCTACGTTTCACTCGGCCAAGGCCTTTAATTCTCTCGCTTTTCATCACTAAAATATCGGTTGTGAATCCAATTCAACATCGCATGACGGAAATACTGACGAGCTAATGAGTGTTGTTTCATACGAAGCATTGTTTTCTTGGGAGCTTCATGCTCTTTTATTGCGATTCCCAAGTGAACCCCTATCTGCTGGATAAATCTTCAAGATTCTTTTGAAAGAGGTCCATCTTCCCGGCCACGACCGCATGCGAATACCGGAGGTCTTGCAGTAATACATTCAAAGGGAAATATCTCGGCTCTGGATGGAAACCAATGCCATGAGGAGCCGACGGTCCGTGAAGAATGTGGATCTTCGCGCCCTATACGGTGTAAATTGACACGGTGTGGGGGCGTTCAAATCATGACAGGGTCTGCGCAGTACTGAACAGCCTGGCAGCCATAACACCACAGCAAGAGAAAATCTCAAGGAGGGCTAACGGTACAAACTTTCTCAGACGATGAGAACAATCGGTATCGCATAATAAATCATTGTAATGAATAGCTATAATAGAATATACCGACTACATCAACAGAGATAGCCCTAGTATCTGAGAATCCTCAAGCTCGCTCAATTTTGCTCATTGAGCAGACATCATTTATTTGGGACTAACGAAGCTGTTGAGTAAAAGGATTACATACTACATTCCGACGACGTACCGGGGCCCTAAAGCTGTATGCCTCTTGATAGTCAATTCCCAAAGCCGTCTTGAGCTCGGTGGATCACACGTGCATCCAAATAGACTGAGCCAAAATGCCCATCCGACTTCGGTAAGCTGAGAATCCATAGGTGGAGCCATTTAATCCGTTGATCTCGGCTATCCTCGGACTCTTCGCTATATATATTAACTTGGGCAGAATTTGATGTGAAAAGATTGATTGCTATCCAGGCTCTTACTCTTCACATTCTATAGTATCGACTATCGACTACGAAAACCAACTAAGTTCCTATTCACCTTCTGGTCCCCATACTCTACAGCGCCAAAGCATCCAATATATTCCAATTTCTTCGCCTAGCCGCCTAGTCTGTCAGATATGCGGCTTGGCTTCTTGGGCCTTGGGGTCATGGGCAGCCCTATGGCCCGTAACCTCGCCAAAAAATATCCTCTTATGGCTTGGAATCGAAGTCCCGCAAAATATGCGACACTCAAACAAGCTAGTGCTGTTTCTTTTGGAGAAACACCTGCAAAAGTCGTGGAGAATTCAGATATTATCTTCGTGATGCTCTTCAATGCCGCAGCAATCCAGTCAATCCTCGATGTGGATTTCAAACGGGCTCTCCCAGGCAAAATACTAGTCAACACTAGTTCAGTATCTGTCGAGTTCAGCAAATTCTTCGATAAAGAGATTCGAGAGGCCGGTGGACAGTTTCTCGAGATGCCCGTTAGTGGCAGCAAAGTTCCCGCTGAAGAAGGTCAGCTAGTCGGCATGATGGCTGGAGACCGGGATCTAGCAGAAACTATCAAGCCGTTCGTTGAACCTCTCACGCGCTCTGCTGTCTACTGCGGTCCTATTGGCTCCGGTCTGAAGGCAAAGTACGCCATCAACACATTACTCATCACTCTTACCGTTGGATTGGCTGAGGCTATGAATCTAGCCAAGGCCCAGGGCCTCGATCTTGCAGCGTTCGGACAAGTCGTGGAGGCGTGTCCTATGGCGTCGGCCTATTCCCATATTAAGGTGGGCAAGATGCTTGCACAGGACTGGTCTCCACAGGCTGCGCTCAAGGATTGTTACAATAGCACACAGCTCATTCAGTCTGCCGCTGTTTCAGCAAACATACAGTCACCCCTTATGGATGTGTGCGGGAAATTATACGCACAGGCGATGGAAGCGGGCCTGGGAGAAGAAGACATGATTGCAATTGCCAAGCAAATTGGGGATCGTGAAAAGTAGTCGGTATGCTCATCCTTTCTTCCTCGGGTTTGATTCCTGGTGACTGAGTGAGGTTCTAGATATTCTGGCCGTTGTCAGAGAGGCTTTGCCTACAGTATTCAACCGTCATATGGATAAGTTGCTTGCACCGACTCTTGCTCTCCCCACGGTATGACCCCTGCAAAACACCTCAAACTGGCATCGAGGGGCAATCAAGGCAGCAGTGTATAGACAATACGTCGGTGGTATTGTAACTGTGGAATATATTTACTTAAATACAAATTGAAAAGTTTAATTTCATCAAGAATCTTCATACTGATGTTAAAAGTTCAGTATTTGACCTGGACGGTTAAGAATATCCACTCTACACCGATATCTGGACACCCTGTACAGTCCATATACTATTAACCGAAGAGTGATTGTCCATCTTAAATAAGTGATACATTGGCGGGGCGGTCGGACAGCTACTGAAGGCATCTCGTATGTAGGATAAACTGGGGGAGGGTAAGTTTGCGGGGAGGAACAACCCCAGAACTTGAATTGACCGGTTACACAATCCTCCGCCTAGGGTGTATGTTGGCTGCTACCTGATACACCTAGAATAGCAGACCATCAGTAGGTTTTTTTATCCAGCTGTAACTCTAGAAAGAGCGAGCGAGCGAGTCCTTTTACGCCCTATGTCACCTATGTGTTGCCACCTCCGCCCTTTGTCATTCCAAAGCCCCACCGATATTGGAATTGAATCTTTTCCCTTCTCACTGTGTATCGAGAAAAAGGAAAAATAAAAAAAAATAAAAAAGGAAAAGAAGAATCCGCGCACCTTCACAAACAATGCCACATGGATCCTCTTCCAACACCACGGCCGTTGAGATCTCCAAGGAGACGTTTCATGTGGCCGAGCGGGGAAGCAAGATAACTCCATCCACCTCCTCGTCCGGACCAGCAGATGATGTGCTCCAAGCTTCAGCTATCGCTGATGCAGAGGTGCCAGATGGTGGCTATGGTTGGGTAGTCATTACGGGCTGTGCGATCGTCACCTGGTGGTTTATCGGTGCTCAGCCTGGGTGAAATACTCAGTGGTTTCACAACGGGCGAAGTTGGCGGGCTCTTCGCCACAGCAGGAGTCGTGATGGGAATTGGCATCAGGTACTTTTCTGATTCTCGTTCGTACGAAATCTAGGCTAACGCCCCTTGAAGTCTCTGCTTCATCACCGTCTCGGCTACCCCTGCACAGTATTTCAAGGCCAAACGCGGCACCGCGACGGGAATCGTGTATGCGGCGGGCGGCCTCGGGGGTGCTGCTACCAGCTTTATTCTGGACGCTTTGGTCCATCGGCTGGGAATTGCGTGGACCTTTCGCATCCTGGGATTCATGACTTGTGCCACAGGTCTCCCGGCAGCTTTTTTGATTCGAGAGCGGGTGCCGCTTCCACCCACGCGCATGATCGATTGGTACGTCTCTGGAAATGGAATAAAAAGTCGACACGATTCGTTCGTTAACCACACGTCACTTCAGGACCCTTTTTCGTGATTCTCGATTCATCCTCTTGTTTGCCGCCGGCGCCATCGCCACCTTTCCCCTCCTCGTTCCTCCCTACTTTCTGCCTTTATACACCGAGTCCATGGGGATGAGCTCGGACGTGGGAGCTGCAATTGTAGCCGCCTTCAATTTCTCCTCTGCCGTAGGCAGACTGCTCTGTGGAGTTTGCTGTGACACGTTTGGGCCGCTGAATACCCTGTTTATGTCACTCCTGCTCAGTGCCCGGAGCATGCTCATCCTCTGGCCTGTGTCTACAACCATCGCACCCCTGGTCGTATTTGTTGTTTTGAACGGTATGGGGAACGGTGGCTTCTTCTCTACCATGCCGACGGTGATCGGTAACGTATTCGGCTCCGCGCGGGTCTCTGTCGCGGTGGGGATGATGGTAAGCGGCTGGGCAGGAGGCTATCTGATGGTATGTGTATCTTTCTTTTTCACCCACACATGTTGCTTGCAGCTAATAGCATGGGGACAGGGAGCTCCAATTGCGGGCTATATTCTCGATGCATCGGGAGGGGAAGCACGTGGAGTGAAGGCATATCGTCCAGCCATCTTCTACGCCGGCGGGATGGCATTGGCTGCCGCTATAATTGCCTTGATAGTACGTTTGAGAATCGATATTCGGCCGCTCAGGAAAGTTTAAGAAGACCCGGTGCCCGTGCATGGTCCTATCTGTTGAAGGTGAAAGTTGGGTTTCTGGATTTATAGAGATGACAATTCTTAAGTGTATCCATAGCGAGATCACGGTACGTCGCCGATTCACCCTCCCAAGATAGAGGTCTGGCTCGGTTAATTCTATTACTTTAGGGTAGGCGCTACTGATCAATGTCAACATCCGTATATTCATTAGAAATAGTAGTATGCGTTGCACAGAAGTTGAACTGAACTGATTCCACATTCTACCCATGTAGTCCTTCACATTAACTTCATTTGTCATCCTTTGGGCAGGATTCCTCCGTGACAACCATTTCTTCTACTTTCATACTTCTTCACAACATAGACTTAGACCCCGCCTTTTCGACTGCTGGCAGTTTGAAGACCCGACTCGCATTGGCGCCCATAAAGTCCTGGACGACGGTCTCTCGCAGCTTTCCGGTCTCTACCAAACCGGTCTCCACATTCTCGACGCAGGTCTTCCACGAGAGCTGCGGGAAGTTGGTGCCGAACATGACCTTGTGGCCGCCGGTCGTGTTGGCAAACTGCAGTAGCTCAGCAGCGTAGTACTTAGGGGACCAGGCACTGGTGTCTATGTACACGTTGGGGTGTTTCCAGGCCACGCTGACTGCCTCGGCGCTCCACGGCCATCCAATATGGCCGCAGACAATCTTGAGAGAGGGAAACTTGAGGGCCAGCTCATCAATATAGGGGATCGGCCGCCCGACCTCACTCGGGCAGTGGGGGCCTGTGTGGCCGATTTGCGTGCAGAAGGGGATATCCAGCTCAATACATTTTACCAGTAAAGGCCAGTAGTGTGCATCAGTCGGAGGGCGGTTCCAGAGCCAGGGGACAATGCGCAGGCCCTTGAATCCTTCCACCGTGACGTAGTGCGTCAGCTCCTGGACGGCGTGAACCGGGTCGTCGAGGTTGACGGATGCGAGCCCAAAGATCCGAGTAGGATAGGCCCGTGTATACTCAGCCACCTCGGCATTTGAGAAGATCGTGCATCCCGGCCGGTGCCAGGCGGAAAGACAGATCTGATCGATCCCCGCCGCATCCATCAGTGCCACTACATCGGCTGGACTGCGTCGCCGATCAGCCCAGGCCGGGTCGGCATGACTGGCAGTGAAGAGGTTGGCCACTTCTGGAATCGCAGCGCCCAGCTAGAGGTTTCATGAGCCCATGACGTCCATAAGGATTGAAGCACCTACTCCGGGTAGATTAGACCACACGTCCACTACGGGCCCTGCCACGGCTCGAACTGTCTTGACAGCATTGGAAATTGGAGCGGTCATGGTGAAATACTTATTGGAGAGCAGTTTAGTTTGAGGCACAGTAATCGGTTGGTGACCAGTTTCAGCATTATCTGGGGATCTTAAATACTTCGTCCGTCTCTGGCGAACCCCGCCTACTGTTGGTGTCAACGTAGGGCGTGTACAAACAATAGTACTCGTAACCCCGAAATCCCCAGAGAATGCCTCGGTTGATCGAAGGGGAAGGAGTTAAAAAGGAAATTCAGAGAAAAATGGCCGGCTGCTCGGGTGGAATACGCGTGGAGTTCCTCACGAACCCACCATTCAAGTACTATCCCATCTCAATGCTACTTAGAGAACATGTCAGTGTGCTCCCATCGAATTAGTAATCTCACGTATGCATTTTATACGGAGAGATAAAAATGAACGTTTCACCGAATCAGACCACGCATAGAACCTGTGTTGAAAGATTTCTTTGTGGTTTCATGGCATTAACTATAACATAGGCAGTGTACTTTCAACACGCGATATAATTATTACACCATACCCGCATGCATGGATATACTTACCATGTAGACTTTTATGTAACAACTATACAATACCATTGTTACATCAGGTTAGTTATTTATGGAGTCTCCAGCTGTACAGGTTTTATTTACTACTCTTTTCCTTCGATGGGAATCGACGTTAATCGCAAGTGCCTCAAACACTAGTTTTGAACAAACAGTTGATCTTTCATGAAATGTCCAAATGTAGAAACCTTTCTTAACTTAAATTAGCTGTGTTGATTTACCTTTGTGCATTGACTGAATTACTCTGCGTCGCTTTCTGAATGTCTCAGACACCGATGTAAATCTAGACTGAGTGTATAGTTGACAATGCGCGTGTCAAACACATTAGAAAATATTCTAAAGATAGAATTTAAGAACATACTCGAGAAATACATAGGTGCTGGAGAGCTAAGCCCGAGAGAATAACTCAAGAGAATTTGTATGTCAAGTAAATACTTGGAGCATTGTCAATACTGAAAGAGAAAGATTCCCCAGTCCTTGGGAAATCTTTTTCTAGATTATGCTATCTGAAATTTACTATGTGCCGCTTCCTGCTTGATCGACTCCAGCCACAACGGGTCGTAGTCGACAAAGGTTTGATCCCAAGGGTCATTCCCCTCGAATGCGATCTGGCGTGCTTGTTGCTGAAGCATCTCATCTGATGGAAACACACCTACTGCTAGTTGGTCATGAATATAGGCCACAAGTGCATGACGCAAGTCTGTATACCGGTTCAGTGCGTTTGGTACTTCAGCTCTGGGATCCAAACCTATTGTCGGATCTAGAGTGGCACTGGATCCCACCGCCATGGAAGACTTCCAGGGATCCATGCTGCGGCTTTCCAGTCCTATGAGGTAAGGAGGCATAGCATTTTCGACTAAAAGTTCAATGTCAAGCTCAAAGCCCCAATCACCCCGCCACTGTGCCATGTCGGCGCCGGCCTTGAAGTGGGAAGCCAGATGGTCCCCTCGCTCTCTCCAGGTGGTGAAGTTTGCGTCGCAGAACCCGCAACGAGAAGTGATCTGTGCGGCTCGAGAACTTCGCCATGTGTCCATGGTCTTGGGATGGTACTCGGAATGGTGCATTAGTTTCAGGTGTTGTCGCAGATGGTCCCTGCGGGAGAAAGTCCGTTCCTTCACCTCCCGGCCCCGGCACATTGCATAGTCATGGCGGTTAAGGTGACTGGCCTCAGGATTCGACGCCTGGCAGAACACACAAGTGACATCACCCTCGATCATGATAGTGCCGCCATGCGGTGCGCAGATCCATTGATCTACCGGCAAGTGTAGGCTCTTCTCATGTCGCTCCCAATCATATTTCGTGCGGAAGGAATCTGTGCAAAACGTGCATTGATATGGGCGTTTCCCTCGCCTCTGGCGGTCATTCGGGGGGTCGGTGGGACGTGGGGGTCTTTGGCGGCGATGGCGACGACGATGATAATGACGAGAAGAAAGAGACGAACCGGCTATCGGAGTGGGTGCTCGTTGTACTGGCTGGTGACGCCAGTGGGAGTCGAATGAGGTCTCCGATCCCGACAACGACAACTGGATATTATCAAAGGATTCGACTGAGGGAGTCCCCACGACAAAGGAGTTGGTAGAGCTATGACTTGACCCGACATACTGCGAAGCTTGTGATGTGGTACTCTTCTCATCCTCACTAGCTGCTGAAGGAGGAGGAAGGGCAGTTAGTGCTCGCACAATGTCTGATGTTGCTGCTGCCTCACTGTCCGGAGGCGAATTCTTCCATCGTTCCAAGGGGGATTCTGGCGACGGCTGAGCCACTGGTCGCATCCGGCGGCGTCGTGCATTGCTGAACCAGTACGAAATTTGAGATTTGGTCAACCCCGTCTGCTGCTGTAGAGTCTCCTTCTCTTCTTTCGTGGGGTATGGATAGTCCTGGTGGGAGTTCAGCCACGACAGCAAGATGTTCACAGCCTCTGCCGACAGCCGATGGTGAGACTTTAGGCTTCTTGTGGGCGCGTCCCCCAACCTCCTACTGTCCTCGACTCCAATATCGGGGGAACCTATGCTGTCCACAAAGTCATTAATACCGAGGGAGACCCAGCATGAGCAAGGTGTGAGCCATGATTCTAGACACGAGCACACCGGACACCTGGTTAAGAAACCCTCGGTTATGGTCGGATCTAAAGGCGGCGACAGATCCAGACTCTCCGCCATGGGCGACAACTTCCTGATAAGCGTTGGAGGGGTAGATGCAGCTCGATAAAAGGAAAGAAGAGAATCAGAGATGCGCCAGAGGGGGGCAAAGAGAGAATCGAGCGAGCGAGCGAATGAGCATTGGGTACAGTCTTTTTACGCCCTATGTCATTCCATTCTTGCCACTCCCGCACTCCCGCCCGCCCTTTGCAAATCTGCTATAACGAAGGTACTATAAAAATAAGTTTTATTAGTCCAATGACACAGTATAGCATAGAACGAATAGATATAAGTAAGCATTTCGACTTCTTTCAATTGTAGTTTGTGACTTTCTATATTTGCGTTGTATACAGAGGTAGAATGCTGTGATCATGCAGCAATAGACTTTCCGCACTATCTTGAATAAAAACTTAAAATATCCCTGGGTGTGGAGACCATGCTCAGCCGTACTTAGGAATAGTTGGGTGAGTGACCACCTGGTAGTAGTAGTAGTAGTAGTAGTAGTAGTAGTAGTAGTAGTAGTAGTGTACGCCCGGCCAATGCAGAGAGTATACACAGTTTGGTAAATTTGATATCCTTTCAAATAACACATGTTCGAGCAATGAGAAACTATGTATGTAAACTGCATTTGTCAAAAAAAAAAAAAAATTACAAAGCATCTGGCTCATTTAGGTACCACGTAGAGTCGTAGTCCGGGTCCAATTCCTTTGTCGAGAACCCATTGCCGAGATATGCAAACCGGTTTCTTCGACGACCATTTTTATTTTCATACACATAGTCCCAGTCTTCGCCACGGAATTGCTCAAGCATGTGGAAAAAGTGAATGCGGCTGCCTGGATGCAGGGCAGTCACTGGCCCATTCTCCTGACCGTTTTTAAACCACGATCGACAGCCACCGGCCCAAGCGGTCCGCGGCATAAATGTATCGATGTGCTCGTAGAACTCTTCAACTGCAGCGGCATTAGGAGAAATGGATTTGATTCCTTCATATTGAAATTTGCGAATTATGCGCGCAAGGTACTTGGCGACGTGTTCTGTGATGGTGAATACACTTCCATGGCCGATAGGGGCGCTGGGACCAAGAAATACTTTTAAAAGATGAATAGCGGTTAGCTTGGTTTGTGCCACATTTTTCAAAAAAAAAAAGAATAAATCTAACCAAAGTAGTTGGGTATTCCAGGAACAGCACATGACATGTAAGCACGCGGTCTTTCTGCTTGCCATATGTCCTGGAGATTTCCATCGCGGCCGATGATGGGGAACTGTGGAGTGAACGACACATCGAATCCCGTCGCACACACGATGGAGTCGAGTTTGATGAGCTCGCCTTCAACCGTTTCGACTCCCTCGGGAACAATTCGGTTAATACCTTGGGTAACCACACGAACGCTAGGCTTGCAAAGTGCCGCCAGGTATCCCGTGCCCGGGGTGAGTCGACGACAACCGACGGGGAAAGTTGGAATCAAGGCTTTACAAAGCCGCTCATCATTTCCAAGTGCTTCTTCCATATACATGCGCAAAGCCTCGTTGGTAAATTGGGCCTCCTTGCCATCTTTGATCATCTATATGAAAGTGATTAGTTTCAGTTCCACAGATTTTGATATGTTGTTCTGGTTATTATTATAAACTTACAATAGGGAAATTTCCATTCGCTTGCTTCTCTACTGCCTTCACAAACTTCTTATAGAATGCAGCATCTTTCACAAAGTTTTCTTTTTGGGCTGTTGTAAAGTCTTCATTATTCTCATCAAGCTCGATTTGTGATAATATATCGCTGGCATCGCTCATTTGTAGGGTTTGGACTCTCGGTGGAGCAATCCAAGTCGGAGAACGGATAAAGTGGACAAGCTGTTTTACCTCTACATGCATTATTTAGTCCTTTATTCGAAAAAAAAGACAGTGAAAAGAAGAAGAAGAAGAAGAGGAAATAAAGAAACACGCATCTGCTTTACCTGGTTCGATGGCAGGAACGATCTGAATGCCCGAGGACCCATTTCCAATAACGGCGACGGTCTTGTTCGAGTAGTTAAAGTCTTTGGGCCAGTTCGCGCTATGGACTAGCTCGCCCTTGAAATCGTGCAGGCCTGGAATATCAGGCCATTTCCAAGAGCTAAGTAAGCATTGAAATTAGTAAAAAATTGTGCTAAATCGCCGAGACCACGTAGGTGGGAGTACTCACTTTAAGATGCCATGTGCATCAAGCAAGAAATGGGCTCTGTCATCGAAAACTTCTCCGGTAATAAGATTCTTGATTTTTACCCACCATTGGCCATCTTCTTCATGCCATTCAGCATGAATGACTTGATGTTTCGTGCGAATCGGGCCCTCGAGGTTCTCCTCCTCGCACACGCGACACAAGTATTCCTCGATTTCGCTTGCCGGGGAAAAAAAGCTTTTCCAGGCCTTATTGGGCCGCCAGGAAAACTGGTAGTTGTGGGATGGAATGTCGCATTTGCATCCCGGGTAGCGATTCTCGTACCAGGTACCGCCGACGCTGGAGTTTTTCTCGTACACGACCAGTTCGTAGTTGGTTAGATGAAGTCGTAGGGTGCGAATGAGGTTGATACCGCTTGCGCCAGCGCCGATACAGATAATGCGTATTTGTCGAGGTGTTCCAAGAGGTTGTTCGGTAATGGTGTAGTTAGTAGCTTTCGTTTGACTCTTCATATCTTCAGCATGAAGGTGAGATGTAAGTTGCGATAGGCGCGTTTGTGCCATGGTTTCTTCAAGACATATAGTTATCTGGGGTTGTTTCTTTTGGTGGCTCTCCAGAAAAACAGTAGTTCTAATCCCCAGATTTATTCTGTTTTATAGTTAATATGGAGATAATAACCACACTATTTTTAAGAAACAGTACGATTGCCAAGGACCGAAAGCCGAATCCTGCATGATCTGACATTCCCCAATTTATCTATAGCATTACTAGCCTGTCGGCGCAGCCATTTATACTCTCTAAACAGCCGACCCGGTCTCGGTTTCCTTGTAAACGCTGCTTCTAGTTGGTATTACCAGATCAACATCGTTCTGGCAGACAGTAACCAGTATGCGTTTCTCTTCTCTTGTTGGCATCGTGTGAGGTCCTGGATATTTGAGTGCTGAGGTAGTAAATATGTAATCGTATATCATGTGCAATAATCCTTCCGAAGATAGTAATACTTGTTACCGTGTCAGGTACAAGCCCAACTGCATTGGGGCTGAAAAGTAGATGACCCGTCTAGTTTGAGTCCCCATATCAACATACATCTTGGCCAACTGGAGTGTTTTAATGCGGATTACCCTCTTAAATTTTTCTGGGATACCCCGATGTATCTAGATCAATCTTATCTAAATTTCTAACGAGTTTACAAGGAGTAGATGTTACACATACATGTATGGCGCTATAAAATGCCTCTTGATCAAAATTGGAAACTTGCACTTTATTAGGCTGTCTAGCACACCCATAAGCCTATCCAAATCTATACTGTAGTCTTGGCTTCTTGTACGTCTGCAATCTAGGATTATTTAGGGCTAGGGTTTTCTAGGCTTACTTAGGGTTAGGGTTTCAAGTAGTATACTTCGGCAAACTTGGACCGAGTGCCGAGATCTCGGCTCAGCTGAGTCAGGTTCTCCCCACCCTTTTTAAGTTACGAGCCATCTTATTGTGTATACAGAACACGCGACCTCGAAGGATTGCTCATGTGAGCAGAAGGACCCACCTCTTGGCGCCAAGACTGATT